>CM062833.1:16922719-17283490 GCA_031772345.1 Himalopsyche anomala | reverse complement strand
AGTGGATGTCCTCATAGCAAATTATGGGAAATGTCAAACACAGCAAGTCCATCTGCTGGCCTCCCCGCGGCGATCATCGGGCAATGCAGTTTCGACTGTAGCTAACAGCAGGGGGCAAAGGGCGAACCTTCCGGCGCCTTAAAACCGGTCTACTGGCTAAGGGAAGGAAATCCCTGACAGAAAAACCGGGTTGAGCCAACCTGCAGAGCCCTTGTGACTCAGGCCTCGGAAGCGCAGGGTTAATCACCCTGCCTTCTTAAAACTGTATGATTACGATAACACCATCGCAGATGCCTCGGACACCTAGCTCTGCCCAACGACAACTTGGCAAGAAAACGGACACGATACTCTCCAACAACCACTCTATGCGCATAGGCGCATACAACGTGCGTACTATGTGCACCCCAGGAAAGGACCTACACGCCACTCGTATCATGCAAACATACAAACTTGACGTTTTAGGGCTGAGCGAGGTACGTTGGAAAGGCACTGGGAAAAAGTTGTTGGAGGGCGGATACACACTCATATATTCAGGCCAGGAGCGTTATCACCGCCAGGGAGTGGCAGTATTGATGTCGGGGAGGGCAGCCCGATGCCTTGTCAAATGGGAACCCATCTCAGAACGACTGATACGAGCCACCTTTCGGACGACTGATAGCTCGGTAACTGTCCTCCAGTGCTATGCCCCCACCGAGGATGCCGACACACATGCAAAAGAAAATTTTTATAACTCTCTCCATGCGGCAATCTCCACAATCCCTCACAGAGACCGCATAATCGTAATGGGGGATCTCAATGCGAGAGTGGGAGTTGATCCATTGCTTGGCCCCGCAGTGATGGGAAGGCATGGCCTCGGTGTAGCCAACGACAACGGTGAGAGACTCATCGAGCTCGCCACTATGAATGAGCTTACCGTTGGTGGTACAATATTCCCCCACAGAGACATCCACAAATATACGTGGACCTCTCCTGACGGTTGCACAAAGGCACAAATTGACCACTTTCTCTACAGCACGTCTCACCGAAGGGAACTTCTCGACGTCCGAACCTACAGGGGTGCCGATATATACAGCGATCATGAGCTGCTGGTCGGTAAAGTCCGTCTCAGACTCAGACGCCCAGTAAGGCATCTAACACAAAAGAGAATCGACATCGAGAGGCTACAATCTCCTCGAATTCGGCTAGACTTTGACGTCGCTGTGAGAAAGAACATCGTCGACTGTGCTAATGACCGGCAAAGTCCAGGCCGCGACCCAATTGAATTAGAATGGTCCAGCATAAAGAATGCAGTCGCGTCAGCCGCACATGGGGTGCTTGGAGTCAGAAAAAGTACCCAGCCAAAGTGGATGTCTGACAACACGTGGAAAAATATTGAAGAGAGAGCCCGGCGTAAAGCACTGAGGGACAGTGAAACAAACCCAAATCGAGTCGAGGAACGTCGGACTAACTATCAACTCCAGGATAAGGTAGTCAAAAAGTCTGTGCGACTCGATAAACGCCGATTCCTGGACAAGAAAATTGAAGCAGCAGAGGTGGCATCACGTAGGAATGACACAAGGAGACTTTACAAAATTACACGTGAAATTTGCGGCAGACGGATGCCAACCGCGGGGCCTATCCGTAGTCCCAGCGGAACAATAGAATCGAACGTAGAGCGTGTCAAAAAGATCTGGAGAGATCATTTCTGCGGGGTGCTTAACCGCCCCCCTCCCTCGGACCCATTTGATATACCCAATGAAGCCACAATTACGGAAATTCCTCGAGCGTTAAACATTCCTGACTATGCGCCGACACATGCTGAGATTTCCTCGGCTGTGCGGCGCTTAAAAAACGGGAAGGCGCCAGGCATGGATGGTATACATCCAGAGCTCCTAAAGTACGGCCTGGAGGCGCTTCTGCACCCCCTGCACCAGCTTCTTAGTATGGTGTGGGCGCAAGAGCGCTGTCCGAGGGACTGGGTTAATGGCGAGGTAGTCACAATCCACAAAAAAGGTGACCCACTGTGCTGTGACAATTACCGTGGCATAACGCTGCTCAGCGTGCCTGGCAAGGTTCTGGCACATATAGTATTGGCGAGAATAAGGATTCCAATTATGAATATCCTCAGGGAAAATCAGGCCGGGTTCTTACCTGGCCGATCCTGCGCGGACCAAATACACAATCTTAGGTGCCTTCTTCAGCAAAGCAACGAATACAACAGCTCGCTGGCATGTTGCTTTGTAGACTACGAGAAGGCCTTTGATAGTCCGCACCGGTCCTCTATATGGAACATATTAAAATTGTACGGAATCCCAACCAAGATTGTTGCCATCATCAAATGCTTGCACGAGGGGAGCGAATGCTGCATAAGAATCGGTGATATAACCACTGAATGGTTTGGGGTCTCAACCGGGGTCAGACAGGGCTGCGTCTTAGCTCCGTTCCTGTTCATTATAATCTTCGACTTCATTCTGAGGAAGTCAATTCCACCTGACCGAGGTGTGACCGTTGCCCCCAATCTAAAGCTATGCGACCTCGAGTATGCAGACGACGCTGTTATATTTGACAAATCTGTCGAGGGTATTCAAGATACAATGGATAAACTGCAGAGCAACTCGTATCGCATCGGTCTTAAAATCAATGCGAGTAAAACCAATGTACTCTGCAACAGTGCCTGTCCGGACCCACACTACCCTTTGACGAGCGCCGGTCAAAACATCGAAAGAGTCGACGGTTTCAGGTACTTGGGGGTACACATCACGGGAGATGGCAATCCGTGTAAAGAGCTCGCGATCCGATTAGGGATAGCTGGAGCAACCTTTAACTCAATGCGGAAAGTCTGGGATTCACGGCTGTACTCGGTCAGAACCAAGTGCCTCCTGTTCAACGCATGTATCTTGACAGTGCTGCTTTACGGTTGCGAATCATGGCACCTTACGAAAGCGCAGAGTAACCGTATACTGTGTTTCGAAAACAGATGCCTGCGGCGAATGCTTGGAGTGAAATGGTCTGACTTTGTCAGGAATACGGAGATTAGAGAGCGGACTAACCAGCCTCTAATTACGTCCAAAATAAAGAAGCGGCGGTGGTCCTGGCTTGGACACGTGTTAAGGATGCCTCAAGAGAGCCTGAACCCTGCCTGTCTGTTCTTCCAACCGGATGGATACCGGCGTCGTGGAAGGCCACTGATGACCATTCTCAGGATGTACTCAGCGGAGTTGCGGGACGCTGGGATGACCTGGGAGGAAGCAAGGAGACTGGCTGGAGATAGAGAGTCATGGAGGAACTTCGTGGTGACCATATGCTCCGCATAGGGAGCGGATATGGAATAAAAAAAAAAAAAATTTAAAAAAATATAAAATATCATTCTACCAACAATTGACATTTCAGTCTATGAAAGTGACTTGGTATAATATGTATTTAGTCGTAAAAGTTTAAACTGTTAATCAATTCAAGGTTTTGTAATATAAAATTGTTTTTTCAAAACCATATTCATTCGCAATGTTAAGAATCTGTAATCGAAATGCAGCACCTCAACAGGACTTGCTTTCACTATCATCCGACGATTTTAGGGTTAGCTAAACAAGACGAATGTATATATTATATATACAAACTGGTATAAAAAATGACCGAAATCGGTATTATACAAAGAAAAATAATTAAGAAAAAAAATATGGCCAATTGGGATCGAAATACCGAATGAGCAAATTGAAACTGGTATTTATTTTATTATTATATATACATATTTTTATCAATGTCCGCTTCCAATGTGGTGCATATGGTCTTTTAATGGAGGTATCTTAACAGAAGTTTTTCTACGAGAACTAAGTTGGTCAACCATTCTTATTTTTTGAAGAATGCATGCATAGATATTATAAGATGAGGAAATGAAAGTTGGTAATTTGAAGAGTGGGAGGGAATTTTTAGATATCACAAACATCTATGCGTTCGAACAAAAATCAATAAATTGACCAATAAAAAAAATCATTTTTTTATTTCTAGTATAAGGTAACTTTACAGTACATAGTGGACTTGAGAGTTGTTGCGCGGCTGCGCACGTACAAAAATTTTGGTGATGATCTTACAACTAGCTATATACTTACCATATTACATTTTTTATAGATGTACGTTGAGAAAATATCATACGATTCTTGTTATAAATGAATGCAAAATATGTATTTATATTTTTTTTAAATGCCAATCATTAAGTATTAAACTATGAAAAATGATACCTAACTTATTTTGATCTCATCATCTTCAATTTTTTCATTCATTTATTTGAGTTTTATTTGTTTAGGAATTAGTCTAATTAGGCACTGAATCAATTTAAAACCGTACTCTAAAATTTAATCAAATACTTCTATTCTCTCAAACATTGATACGTGGTTTGCGCAGATATATATTATATTTAAACCCTTTTACGTTACCATTGTTGAAAATATAAAGTGGAAAAAGATGATCAAATGAAAAGTAGTCACCGGTCAATGTTTGATATTAAACAATTTAAGGATAGAAAGATAGCATAAAAAGAATTTTATACAAAAAAAGTTCATCAGGTAAGTCAAGATATAAATATTATCGACATAATTCTATATTTTTGATTGGGCATTTTGTTACTGGGCAATTTCAAATACCCATGAATTTTGGGATTTCCCTAAACAAAAAGACGCGAGACCTTTTTTTAAGCTCTTCCCAGAATTTACAATTTCTAAAAAAATTCTAGCCGTCTGTGAGGTCGAGTGGTCAACGTTGTTGGCTTCGGCAAAATTGACATTTCAATCGAATTATGAATTTCTGTTCAAAGGCATGGATGTATGTGATGTCTTGAATTCCCCCCTCTCACCGATCCAATTCTATGAACGGGGCATATCGAGAGCGATTAGCTTATCATTAGTCCTGTCCCAGCCCTATCCTTCTATCCATACCCTTTGGAAAAAGAGAGGTTGAGCAACTGAGTAACAAACAGTTCTCGTAAAAACACTTCTGTTGAGATAAACTCCATTAGGTGTCCATATGCTCCACATTGGGAGCGGAAATGGTTTAAAAAAAGAAAAAAATAAACAATTTACCAAAATTTACTAAATATTTGATCACTGCCCGATTTTCTGGGAGTTAATGGATATTTACCCGTGTCCCCCCAAAACTGTTCAGTAGGTCAACTATATTTATTCTCTGTGGCCCCCTGTTGAGAAACACTCTTCTAAAACAGGCATTATATAAAATATCAAAGTTAGCAGTAATACATACGCAATTTTACTGTAATAAAATCTGATTACAGTCATTCAAGCAGAAATTTCAACTAAGAGAGCATAAATAGTGTTTTATTTCTTTTAAATATAATACCTTCATGTCTAAAATTGACAGTTCACACTAATGGTTTTCAAAACATATTAAGTTACCAATGAAAATCTTCACCGATAACCTCAAACGCTTGATTTCAATGAAAAGTATGGTTTGAAGCCACTTAGCGTAATTCACCTAATTAAGCTTGCGTATCGTAAGTAATTATAAATGTAAATGACAAGACTTGTTATTTATTGGCGGACTTTGTAGTTTACTTTGAAGTCAACGGCATCTCCAACTCGCTGAACTCGACGAAAACTTTATGTTCTTGCACTTTAAACATCAGCTGATGTTATTGTAGTTGATTTAATGAACCCATGTATCAAGTAACAGCTGGGTTCTTAAAGTAATATTTGCACAAAGTAAGTGATGATTTTACTGTTGTAATATCTTGTAATCTGATGATATCTTTTACTTAAAGTTAGTTATGAAATGCAGTATAATGATACTTTTGTATACACGACCAATTAACGATTCTTTCAAATTCATTTCTACCACAGTCATTTTTATCACAGAGTTGTGTCTCTTACCCTGATCTTATTTGAAAAAGTAAGTATAAACAATTAATTTGGAACATCTTCTCGATGAAATGTTTATTGTTAAAGAACTTTTACACTAGTCAATTTGCTATTTTATTAAAAGAGAAAGCAGCTTAAGAAATTAGTTAATCGTTGATATTACATTCATTAAAAGATTAGATTACTGATGTAAAGAATATTAAAGTTGGTTGTTATTGGATCATTGATTGTGTTATCTATACACAAAATTATAGCATAGAGTGCTATGTTAAATTATCTATGACAACTTGTAACAATAAACCGTTCAACTAAACCGATATCCTTCTCTCCAAATCTCACTCAGTTCAAATTGAGAGTTCAAATCGAAAGGTCGACAGCCTAGTAGAAACTTCTCGATACTCACATTGATATTATTTTGATTTATAAGATTAAGTGATTTATTTATAAAGTGTAAATTATATATATGGAATAAAGTTTGAATTTAAATTAAGTGTTTTAGTAACAATATATCCATAACAATTGTCTTAAATTTATTAGTTTTTTAGTTCTAATATCATCGCCACCTGTATGTTCAAGTGATCAACGTCGTTGGTATCAGTTACGGAGGTCACGGGCTTGAATAACAATACGGACAGTCTTATAAATCAATTTTTCAATCGATTTATGAATTTCTGTTCGAAGGCATGGATGTATGTGATGTCTTGAATTCCCCCCTCTCACCCATCCTATCCTATGAACGGAGCGATTAGCTCCTGTCCTAGCCCTATCCTTCTACTCTCTGGAAAAAGAGAGGTTGAGCAACTGAGTAACAAGCAGCTTTCGTAGAAATACTTCTGTGGAGATAAACACCATCAGGAGTCCACATGCTTCACATTGGGAGCGGACATGGTAAAAAAAATAATATGTTTAAACCATTAATTTCAACGCATAGCATCAACGAACTACTTAAACATACTATTTTATTTAACACATTTCAATTTTAAAATTTTCATAGCTCACATATTGGTGGTAGTATAACAATAACTTCTTTTATTTCTTTGCACTGCAAAATTACAAGACTCTGCTTCATAAATAATTCGTATAATAATTTCAGTTGCAATTTCCTATGAAATTTTACAAAATAAAAATGCTTTATGAACCAAATATAATCAAATCTTCTTGCTTTATTAGAGTCGAGACAAAGCAAATACGACTTGACTGCGCAAGAAAATAATTTTACTCAAAATTATTTTGACGCACCGTACAAAAACATAGGCGTCCATACTTGGATAGCTACGAAAGAAGTTTTAGGCTTGACGGCTTTAGTTACAGTTAGATTATGATTAAAGCAAAAAATGCTTTTCTGGTGAAATAAAGAAAAAAAAGAATCACAGATGTACTCGGTCAGAACTATGGTATCCAATACCGAAGCCTTTTTCCAATCCCGGGATTAGGATTAGCTCACCGAAGAATTTGAAATCCTCAATTCCCTATACTTTTTCCTCAGATTATCTCCAAACCTCGTTTTTTTTAGCTCACCGAAGAATTTGAAATCCTCAATTCGCTATACTTTTTCCCCAGATTGTCTCAGAAACACATTTTTTTTTAGCTCACCGAGTAATTTAAAATCTTCAATTTGCTATACTTTTCCCCCAGATTGCCTCAGAAACTCGTTTTTTTTTTTAGCTCATCGAGTAATTTGAAATCCTGAATTCTTTATACTATTCCACCAGATCGTATCAATTTTCGGGATTTGCTAAAAAATTATCAATCCCGAAATTCCGGGATCACGACCATGTCAATCCCGAGATTTCGGGATGAGAAAATTGAACGGATCCCGGGATTGGATGCCCTAGTCAGAACCAAGGGTAACTTATTTTATCCACGATTTGTGAAAAAGTTGCTTAACTGTGACTTAAAAGTTCTACTTATCTATGCAACTCAAAATTTAAGGATTGTACAAGTGTTGCAAATGACATAGAGAAGCCTGAATATTACCTTTTTAAGCTTATAAGATAGATACTATAGATAGATTGCAAAGCTAATAATGATAACTGATAGACTCTTTATAGTATTTACATTGAAAAAAGAAATCCTTATAATAAATATCTGGCAAAAATTTTAGTGCCAAGAAGAAAAGACAGAAGCAAGTAATAGATCTAAAATTAATATTAAAAAAAACGCTTATTTGATATAAACCTTGCCGAAACGTGAAGCGAAATCGATCTGATATCCAGGTTCTGTAGATCTTTCTTATTACAAAAAACAGAGGAAAAAACAAAATGTGATAATATCTAATTTTGAGATATTGTGCGAAGAATAACATTATTTTTGTAGCTCATAATAGACGTAACAGTATCTTTTTGATTTTCGAAAATGAAGTCGTAACAAGTGTTGGTATTTAAAAAAATATCTTAATTCAATTTGTTTTTTTTTTGTATTATGTAAACCTTTATTTAAAAGGGTTCATGGGAAGCAATGTATACTTGTCAAACCAAACATAATACTTTCCATATTTAATGAGCAGATGTGAAAATTCCTGTACATGTGATATTGTTAACATTTTACTATCAGCAAGTGTTGCTGTCAAAGGCAATAAAATGTACATCGCAGAAAATTTCCATTTGATGTTTCCCAGAAATCCACTTGAATATTTAAGCTTCTTAGAACAGTCTTTGTACTGAATTGGCTACGAAAGATATTAAAAGGGAAACAGACTTTCGCATTTCCTCATCGAAACAAGGCATGAAGAGAAAAACAGATAAAGCCATTTATTGTTATTGTGGAATGGGAACATATTGTTCCATTTTAATTTTGTAACGATTGAAATAATTATTTTAAACCTTTTTCTAAGAAAGTCATTTGAAATATTATAATTTCATAAACTCAAAATATATATTAAATATAAAGGATAACCAAGCACGAGAGTGGCATCATCATTGTCTTTTTTTTCGTTTACTCATAGAATATCTAAGAGATTATTATAAAATATTGATTTGTTACTATAAACCGTGTAACATTAACATATTTTAAATATTTTATTTATTATTTGTTTGATGATCAAATTGTTGCAGGCTATTAACAGTTAGTGCAAACGATAGAAATGCCGAAGAAAATCTTCAAGCGAAGTCCAAAAAGACAAAACTAATCGGAAGACCTTCAGGATGATAGCAAAAAAGCAATGGTAGAAGCCACAGATTATTCGAACCAAAAAACCATTTTGGTTCTTTAATTCTTGATTAGAAATGATATATTAAGGTAAAAAAATGAATGCATTTGATTGATAGTTATTTCGGCTTTATACCATCGTTCAAACAATTTTCATTTCAACTGTGATTTCACTTGTGAAGATCTAACAAGTAAACGCCTTTTTAAAATCAAATTAAAAAGAGAGAAAAATACTATTTTTAAATAATAAATATACAACTGATTGACTATTATTCACTTTAACTCATTTTTTATGCTAAGACGAATTATTTTACCGTGGATTTTATTTGTAGAAATAAAAAATAAAGAAGTGAAAGTAATGTTTTTATGTATTTTATTTTACATTCAATTAAACTTAAATGGTTAGAAAAGATAAAAATGTGATTGTTAATGATTACATTATTTATTCCTATTATATGTAGTCATAAAATGGATAGCAAAGATAAAAATACAAATGAAGAAGTCCTTGGATAGAAGGTCTGTATCCCACTGTCAACAGACGTTTGCTGATGATAAAACAATAATGCATGTATATGAATGATGTTTATTGTTTGTTTACACTTGAAATATATGGTATGCTTTACGCGCAGCTGACTTTTCTTATTCTTGCATTGTTCCTTTGCATATGTTTTATTCATGATACAGTATGTTGTTTTGTTTACTTCATTTCGATTCACTAATTTGACGTTGTATTCGACTTGTATAGATGATTTTGTAGCAGTTGATCTAGTGACAGTTAAATCGTTGTTGACATTATAATTTTATAAAAAAAATAATGAAATATATATTTAATTTTTTTAAATTAAAAAAATATTGGGCCAATGCGCCAAATATTTTCAATAAATGAGACTTTTTTATAAGTCACTCGAAATTAACTCGACAAGAATTGATATCACAAGCACCCACGGGATTTTAAATTTAAATTAAAAAATCTAAATTTGACATTAATCTTACCGGGAAACAAACCCAGACCCACCTAATCTGTAACCAACTAGACCACAGCGGACATCATGTCATTGGTTTGATACAGTAAGTCATTAAAATGTATTTCGCAAGAATGGTGGTTTCATTCCAGTGTGGGCATGAAATACGACATAATAAAAGTGTGTTATTGAAAAATATTGGTTCTAGTACACTAAAAAATAATTTATGGAAAATGAAAAAATAGTCACTATTGCTATCAAAAATAGAATACAGAAAAACTTTCATCGAAAATAATCAATTAAAAAAAATGTAAAAAGTGTTGTGAGGATATGTACGACTCAGTGTTAGCAAAATTGTCAATTAATGACTTGCAGCAAACCGACGATGTAATTAATTGGACTATTAAACTCAAACCATAAGAAAATATTCTTCTTGAAATGCTGTGATATTTGTTAATGTTTATTAATTTAATAATAGGGAATCACTAAAAATCCTCGTAAAATACAGTTAAAAAACAGCAATATATACTTCAATTATAAAAGCATTTTTTAGCGTACTAGCAAATAAAAAAATGTTTTTTTAAAATAAAGCCCTAACCTTCGATATTTTATCTTAAGCCACAAGTAATTATCGTATAAAAACAAATATAGATTTATACTAATATGACACAAATAAATGAAATAACGAATGAGCAGAAATAATTGCATGTTTTTAACCCTTTGCCCGCGTCACCAAATTTAACGAGCATGCCCTGTACGCGGCTGCTATTTTGCGGATTTTGTTATCGCGTTTTTAACTATAAATATAGTTTGTAATATTTTTTCAACTAATCAAATATGTTAATTGCCACCCAAAGTAACTTTTTCAATAAAAAAATACAATATATTTCTTATATTTTTGGCTTAATTCAACAATAATCATTCTAAATACATTTGCGGCGTGACGTCGCCATATTACAAAATACCACCACGCGCGACCGAGAACACTGCGCCATCACCATAACATGCTTATAATATTAAATTCTCGGAACAATTTCAATTTCGCCCGCACTCGACCGCTTATTTACATTATCCAAAATCTTGCATTGGTGATGTATGTTCACGGCATGTTCCAGAAATAAACTATTTTAGCCTACATTGAATCTTTTTTGACTAATGCCATCTACTGAATTCGGTAAAATATACATTTATTAATATTTTCAACCAAGTTATACAATTTTAATACAATAGATAGCTCTTATATAGAGTTTGAAATGACATGACATCTATACGTGTCACTGCGCTGAGGGCATCTTCGCTAGGACATGCATGGCGATCGTACGCGGTGAGAAGGTTAATATGCACTCATATTAAAAACCGTCACAATAAATTGCTGAGTTATTAGTGTCAATGAATTGATATCGAAGAATCTCATTGTGTAGCTTATTTTTGTTTATTTTGTTACATTCAAACTTTTGCCAGTAAAATTTGTAACAAATAGACTCCTGATGGTACAAAGAAACCTAACGATAGCTGATTGTACGCCAATTTTTAAACCTCCCTTTCAAAAAGGTCGAAGGTAGATGGATTGACTTTGACTCAATGAAGGATCAAAAGCTTATCAATCTCGATATACATTGCTTGCAAGATCGGATAGAGTATGCATGGTTGAAAATAAAAGCCTCACATTCTTTGTCAAAAAAAATAACAAATCTATAAATCGGTTAAAAAATAATTTAACATTTTTGTCAAATTTGTTATTTTCATTACACCTTTGATGGTAGATATCACCAGTAGGAACTGAATAAGGAACAGTCCAGTCAATTTTGCTAATATGTTAAGTCACTTAAATGTGGGGTCATCATTTTATCTAAGTTTGTTCCTGAGAACAGAATAATAAATCAATCGATTGATATTTCAGTGTATTAAAATATCCAGTTGGGTCACCGGGTACAACTAAGCCTTAAAGAGCTGCTACTCATCCACTCAGCTGCCTGGGACAATATTACTATAATGATTCTTGTATGGAATATTCACTGATTGTTTGCACCCTCATATTTAATATTAGAATTATACGAATATTTTAGTAAGTAGCTAGTCCAAAATTGCATTTTGTTATGGTTAAATTAGGCAAAGTTACGAAAACCGACCAAGTAACAGTTAATAGTCATTCGATTGGTTAAAATAGTTCATATTTCTTAACAGCAGCTATATTTTCATTGTCTTTTCTAAAGATAACACAACGATGTTGTTATACTAATATGGAAAAGAAGTGAACCGTATTACTGTCGTTTATTGATAAATAACATTAAATGTATTTCAAAATTGAATACGATAATAACTGTTAATTAAATCTAACCGTTTTTTTAATAAAAATCGAAACAAGCAATGTTATGTTATAAATATAATTGTACGGAATCAGCAGTAACTTAATATTTAATAGAAAATATAATTAAAAATGATAACTTTGTTATTTTACTGATTGTGATCAATCAGTGGAATAACAAAACAATAAAATTTAATTTTGTTGTAAAAAACTTCAGCTGTACAGCTTTTTTAAATAAATCAAAACCTTCTTACTATATTATCTCAGTTTAGTCTATCGTATTTTGATATATTCATGGTAAAATTTACGTTTTATTGTTTGGATTCACTTCTGACAAACAGTGGCGTAGTTAAAAGTTGTAGCCCTTGTGCAAACGTCACGGCATTATTACAAAAACTGGCAATGTTTTTGAAATATAATTTTTACAGGAGAGACTAAAAATCATAAAGCGAGAGTAAAATAGTCAATTTGGAATTAAAATATATAAATTAACTCTTGAGAATATGAGAAAGTATGTTGGTGTCAAATGTACGTTTGAAGCTCACCAAAAGCTATGAAAAACGTAAGAGGAAGTTGGATCTACCCAGAATTGCTAGTTTTATTTTTGTGGTGTTTTTGTAGAACTATATAAAAGTTTGTGCCTCCATAGCGAGAGACGTTATCAGTTAAAAAAAAATAAAACATACAATTCTGCAGCTTATTCAATTGACTAACAGGTGGTATAAATAACTTATTTCTCAATGTAGATTGACAAAGCCAGTTTTTGAAAAAAAAGGCTTTTCATTTTTACATTGAGTGTGTAAAGATTTCGGCCCCCTTTTCGAGGGGCCTTCCAGCATTTATTGACTCTTTTATGAGTTGGCTACTTTGCTTATAGCAATATTATGCAAAAGATATATCAATGAACAGTTTGTTTGATATTATTACTAGAATTCATTGTGGAACAGTTTTTGATTTAAAAATATATCTTTTTAGGTGAGTTTCTATAGAAAAGATTTGTAATAGAATGACGATAAATTTGAATGCTAACCTTACGTGTTAAATAATACTTATTATGTTTTTGATTACACGTGCATAATGCGGCAAATATGAGTAAAACTATCAAAGTCACTGTAATGAGAATTTATCGAATAGAAAACATATTTCACATTTAAAGGCACTGTGGCTGAAATTTAATATTCATATCACTCTTGACCTGTGTGAGAGTTTTGAAAATTTAATTTTGTCTCATTTATTATGATAAAAAGACCCATGCAAAAATAAGACCTCAAAGTCTGAGGGCAAAGGCCCAACAGTCCCTGGACTTAGATCGTAACGAATGCACAGAACCCTCTCGTATATTAAAATGGAAGGACAAATAATCCTTTTATCACAGTGTCCAAAACTAGAACCACAAAAAGTTCAGGAATTAACAATGGAAATTTGAATTTCATTTTAGTTTAGTTTGCTTTACCAAGCATTAAATATGAATGAAAATTTTATAACGAGAGGTATACAACTTTAAATAATAACTGTTTGCAATATTGGGGATTTACTTATTACCTATTAATTAATTGTTCAACAATTTTATTTAAAAAAATGTAATTTTTATCTTTTTCTTTTACCATATAAGCTGACTAATTGGAGCACATGGACGCAAGGGCTACCGCACCTGTTTTTTGATCTTTGGATTTTGAGATACAGATTTTTTTGGGATCCGGGTTATCAGGATCCCGAGATTGATTACTTACCATCGTTACCAAAAAATCTGGAGAAAAGAAAGTAACGGATTGACAGATTCCAGAATTATTGTCAAACAAAAGTTTTTCTTTTAGCTCTATCATTTCAAAAAGTCACATCTGCCAACGGTTAAGTATTCCAGCTTTGATGATAATGTTATTATTACATGCTATGGCGAATCCAGAAATCCCAGGATTGGTACGAAGACGATCCTAGATTTACAGATTTGCTAAATTGCTCAAGATGCTGGGATTTCGGGATCCATGATTCCGGGCTTGGAAACACTAATTGCCACAATTCCCATGATTTTTTGTCCTCCAATAATTTCTTTTCTTCTTCCGATATAGTTAATACATCATAATATGGATAGTGCTTGAAGTTTCCTGGGAAACTAGTAGTTGTGATAAGAAATACCTTTCTTAAAAAAATGTGTGAGTAAGAAAAAAGAATGAAAGAATTTTATTTTACGTAGTGTCTAGATGTAGAGTAGTAATTATGTAAGTAAAAATAAAAAATATTCTTTTTTTAAGCCTGGTATTTGTTTTAAAAAAAAACATCAGTCTAAAAGTAAAAACATGCAATAATAATCGTTTAGCTTGTAAGATTTCGTTAAAATTGTTAAGAAATATAATCGATGTTGCACGGTTTTGTAAATAAATAAAAGAGTTTCATTTCTCGATATATTCTTGAGAAAATTCTTCTATAATTTCTAGAATGTAAAAAATTAATATATACTTTTAACGATAATGCAATTTTAAAGACCTACGGAGGTTGTATTTTTTCTGTGATTATTTCGTCATAAAACTCAAACTATTAGTAAAATTAATCTTTATTTGACATCAAATTTTTTTAGTTTAGTGATGAATAAATTTATTTCTTATAAATATTTATATTAACGATACACTTAGTTACCAAATTTAAATAAGGCTTCATTTAAAAAGTATAATATTTTTTTATAAAAAAAGATTAAATTTGAATCGTTCAAATTATGTAAACTCCCACAGATTTTGTTACTAACGACCCGGGTTTTGCCTTTCGGCATCTTCAGGCGTTCAAGCGCACAGATGGACCTGAACTGACGCTTGCGTGCGCCGTTCAGGTTCATCTGTGCGCCTTCAGTGAGATAAAAGATATTTTAAAAAGTTATATTGCATTTAAAAACAAACAATAAAAAAATCTTAAAAGCCGTCAGTTCCCCACCTCTAGCTTAGTGTTTACCTATTCAATAATCTTAATTGATATTAATGAGTTTTTATTTTATATCAAGTGATTGAAAACAAAAATAGCCTTTCGGCAATCTTTTATGATATCTACTATTATTTGATTATCAATATGAATAGTGTAATTTTTTCAATAATACTTACTAATATTTAGAAGAGAATTTCTGAAAAATTCTTGAAAGGAAAATAATCTAATCGAGAAACTATTAAAAACTTCTAAGAGTATTTTTCTACGAAACACACTAGATTTTTATATTAAAAATTCATTGAAAGCTTCTGTACTCAAGCATCACTATCAGTCTCCCATTTCTCATCCCACTTTTCATCCAGACACCTAATGGCATTTCGTTGCCAGTTGAAAAAGATTTACGGTAGAGGAATTTTTTTCTGAGCCACACCGTAAAATTTACATGGAGATCTTTTTATTTGTTGGCAGACAAAGTTTTTTTTCTTCTTCTTCCCTCAACCGTTTCGCGCAAGAATAATTGAACATTTCTCACCGCTCGGTAATATATTTCAGTCAACGCTGGGCATCGGTGACACCCCTACTGTAGGGCTAATAATTTATCGGATTCCTTTGTTTTTGTTCGCTTTTCATTTGAACCTGGTCAAAAATTATTATTTTTTTTATTGTTACAATCACCGAAAATAGTGATCTTAATTAAAATTTTGCGAGAAGAATTTAAATTATCGAGTCGCCTAATGACACAAATTGATATTTCTACAATTAGTAAAATTGATAAATTAAGATGTGCGTATTCTACGCAATCAACATTCTCCAAACAACCTCCTTATAAAAATACGGAAAAATATATTTCATATCTGAATTAGTAATATATTCATCGATCGAAATATTTCAAATTTGGTTGGTTCTGGTGTCTAGTATGCAAACTTTATTTTGCTTGGATTAATTTAATTGTAAAGTTTATCGGCTGATAAACGCTTTTAATTGTTGATAATAAGATATGTTTAAATACACTTAAAAAGAGCCTTAAAACATTATAATATTTTTTTTTCTTGTATCATAAAATCATTATTAGCTGCAAATATGGAAATGTGTATGTATCGATTTTTATAACTGAACATTTCTACTGGCAGATATGTTTGCGTGTTATATATTTCAAATATTAAACCAATTATTAATATTATAATTTCCCTATTATGCCAAATATAAGCTAGCAAAGGTTTGATAGTAACTTACGCAAAATGAATAAAGATTACTTGTCTTTAAGTACCTTATAGTTAAATCCAAATGTTTTATTTCGGTGTCTCTCATTAAAAAATTAAACATTTATGAGATATTTATTTTTATATTCCTGCACAGAAGTTTCCAACCATATTTGCCCCATTCGCCTACTTCACCATCGTTCAGAATACAATTCCTCCCCTAATACTCTTAAATATATTTTTTCTCTTCTCGATTCTCCAATTTATCATAATTTGTAGTATTTTCAGATAATTTAAGTTGCATTGTAATATATACATAATTGATAAGGCTTATCATTAAAAAGTCCGTAAATAGTTGTAATGTGAATCTCCAAACCAGTAAAAATTAAAGCCTTAGTATCGATTCTTCTTTGTCGTATTGAAATTGTGGCTCCCTTTTTTATTTTTTTTCCAGAAGCCATTTATGATGTGAAATTAACAATATTCTTTAAATACATTCCGGTCCTGTAGACAAATTCAAAGCTTTTTAGCGTTAGTTTTATTTGTTTGCAGGGTAATGGGTTCGGATCTCCAGACACACTTTTATTTATGGATTTATGTCCAAACCTTTGAACGCTTGTGGTTTTTAAACTCATTTCCTCCCATTTCCCTATCTTAGTAAAAAAACAAAGCTTTACTGCAATATAGTCATATGAAAAATTAAATGAGTATTGAAAGCCTGCAGATTATAGCTTTATGTTGCAATTTTAAGTTGTTTATTGCAAGTATTGCATTTACGTACAAAAGCGGCATTCTAATAAACTATTCTTAACTGCAGTCAGCGTAACTTTTTACTAGAGCATAATTAGCAAAAGCTCTCTCACTCTGTAAACCAATCAATTATAGCCGTTTGAGTGTATTAATTATCTGCCACGTTTTGCAGGGTCGTCTCGGGAGAACGCGATCCAGAATTAGTATTCTTCAACGCTTTACATCGATTTACAGTTCAGAATTTAAAGATCTTCTAACATCTAAATGAAGAGATTAAGCTTTGCGTACTAGAGATTTAAAAATGCTTTACTGTTCATAAAAACCATCTAATTATCTTGACAGAATTAGTAAAGCAATTAAAATAATCACTTTAAAGGTGTTCACTGCCAAAACTTTGTGGAAAAGCATTATATCAACAACAAAAAAACACTATTTTGTAGTAATTCATTTTTTAATACAATGCTCGCGATTATTAACTGATGTGATGAGCAAAACCAGTTCTGATCATATTAAATACACGTTGAATTAAAACAGAAGAGTATTAAATTTGTAAAATTATATTATATTACTCATGAAATCGACGGTCGTTTTCTTATATTGAGAATATATTTAATTTGTGGTTGTGTTCAAAACTATTATACAAACTTTGCTTTTTCATAAAAAATCTTAGGATATTTTTGAGTATGTAACTTATTATTACAGTACATATATCAATATAGTTTCACTATAATCAACATTTTTAAAAATCCTTGTCCACTCCCAATATGGAGTATATGGCTTCATAATGAATTTATCTCAACAGAAGTTGTTTACGTACATATTTATTTTAAATAAAAAAAAGAATTTATAAAGTTACTATCGAATCCACCGCAAATATTATGTGGTGAAAGCTTGGGTGCACGAAAAAACATGAATTTATCAGTTCAGGTTCATCCATGCACTTGAACGCTTGGCGACGACGAAAGGCGAATGAGTATGGGGATGTTAAGGATTCAAGATTAATATAAATCAACTTCGTACATTTTAATTTAAAAAATTAAGAATCACAACAAAATATCATTAAAAACAGCTTCCGACTGGATATAAATTTATATTATATACAATTAACAGATGTGTATGAATGACCAAGCGACAGTACTCGACCCCGCAAATTTGTTATATATTTAACCAAAAAAAACTATGATTAATTGGTATCAGAGAATGAAATAATAACTAAAAATATGCTTAGTAAAAGCGCGACAGCGAATTTTTCATATGCACTAGTCGTCCTTTTCCAGGCATTACCAAGATTAAGTATTTCTATCCGCATAGTTACGACAGACGGGTATCGGTTTATGACAAAAAGTCCTGGCGTCTGTCTCACGAAAAGATTTAGTATGGATATTTAAAGTTGTTTTATTGTTACGGCTTTCAAATTATTACTTGAGGCTAAAGCATCTGTAGCCCTCCAGTTATTTTAACATCCCTAACTATTTATTTTTGTTAACCACCTGAAATACATAACTTTGATTTACCAATATTTACTTACCTACAAGGTAAGTAAATGTACACAAATATTGGGAATGGGGGAGTTATTTTAAGAGCTTGTAAGTTTATAATAATGAGACTGTGATTTCATAAGACTTCATCAAACAAATCTTAGTATGAGTACTTGTATGTTGTTTATCAAAACTTATTAAGCAAATACTGAAAATATCGTATTGAAATATTCAACAATAACTCACAACTACGTCAAACAAACTCACGTAAGTAAAACCATATAACTAATCAACTTTAAATGAGCCACGCCAAAGATTCAGAGTATTCGATATGAAACTTTCATTTAAACTACGAACGGTTAAGTTTCGTAGAGCCAAGCTTCGTAGCAGTATCTACGCCAAACGTAGACGCTTACATTGTGAACGCTAACGTGTTGTTGATAGTAATTATTGAACCAATATAATAAAATTACACAAAATAGGGTGATTTATTAATTTTATATTCGTGGGAACTGTACTAGCTTTAAAAAAAACGTCTGAATAAATATGATTTCGTTATAATTATATTTTAGAAAAAAGTCAAAATATTATAAATTATGACTTTTTAAAACTTTTATAAAACACAAGAGAAATCTCACGAAGAAAGCATGAGCGACAGGGCTGTGGCGGTTAGGTTAGCTTTAAAACTAGTCACTTCAAAGCTCATCAATAAAATCAACGCTTCCATGATTTGTTCAAAGGAAATGTTAAATATATCTTTTTTTTGTGATTTTCTTTGCCAAGAATGTTAATAAAGCAATCACTATGAGAAGTAAAATGTCTTTAAAACACTGATTAATTTTTAATAGTTAAAAAAATAGTGTGTGTATTTAAAAAACATAATGTAAGGTTCTATTACTACGGTTTTTTTTCACATGAAAACTGAAAAAATAAAGTTATATAAACTTTATGAAAGCAATACAATGTAAGCATAAGATATCAAAAGTATAAGAGTGTGTTTTAATTATACACAAAGTTAAGCCGGGTAATGTAGTTTGTTTATTTATTATAAAAGTGCAAAACTTATAGAAATAAAATTTTCATTCAAAAATATATTTATTCAAATGATTACTTGTTACATAGTAAGGAGTGTATCCTGGTCCTTCAAGTGTTAATACTGAACACGTACAAAGATACTTATCTCATTATCCAAATAAGCGCCTCTTATATCCATCGCTGAATTCTCTACTCTGCCTCCCATACGATTGTTAAGAATGGTAGAATTTGCATGTCTGTGATCGTCAACTGAAATAAATTAATTAAAAATTCATTTAAACATTTGTTATGAATATCACAGTTAAAACCAAGACAAATTTCCATTCATAAAAAAAAGTTTAACTAAAAATAGTTGTTATATATATATATTTAGATGTAAGCCCATTGCCTGCGACACATGAAATCCATGATCAATTCTCGTAGTCAAAGCTTTTTTTGTCAATAAAAATAAAAATAAAAGTTTTCATTAGCAGTAAAAAAATAATTAATTTATCCATTCAAAATATTTACATAAAAATGATCCATGGAAAAAATTGCCAATACCAAGGATTGAACCTACCCCCATTGGGACATATACAACTAATTTACCTTATCCGTTATTAATATAATGATGCTTTCTTACATTTTTCAACGATACATTTTTCATAAAACATATACAATTATAAAAAGTGTGGAGAAATGACACTAAACAAAAAATAAATAATCCTTTCTTTCATATTTTTAAGTGTCTAATTAGTACTATTGATAAATAATAATTCTTCATCCTAATAATTGGATTTATTTTATTAAGTAATCATTAGTCAATTAACAACCAAGCTGTAAACTTTTATACTGTTTAAAACTCTAAATATGAATCAAAACTCTAAAATATGAATCAATTTTTACCAGAGAAAAGAACATTAATTAATGTGTTCGTTACCAATATGAAACGTAAAACCTGTTTTTCAAAATAAAAACAATTAACATACATACAAACCCACATTCATAGGAATTTATAAAAAAATATATTGATTTAACTATACTCACCCCGTCATGAAAAGTTAAATAGTGTATTGCTTATTTAATTAATTGATAATTACAATGTAATAATGTATATTTTTTTATATCAAATTAATGTTTAATATAAATGCGAGCAGAATGATAATATTACTATAAACAATGTTATTTGATTGATTACCGAGTCTTTATTTTAGTATCACAAATAAAATTTTAAAGTAGTAAAACTATTTGTAATCTATTTTACGAAAAAACGACATATTGAACGGAAAATGTCTTATTGTATTGAAAAATATTTTTAAAATAGCTACATTATACTGTGTTGTTTATATCTGTTTCGAGTCATGCCAGACAGGAGTTAAGCCTTCAATTGGAGTGATTGATAAATATTTACTTAAGCGCCTCAAAGTTATGTAAGAGAAGTCTTATGTGTAGACGGAGGGGAAACTTTCAACGGAAGTAAGCTCAATTCCGCACGAACAGAATCAAAGTTAACAAATAAGTTTTCTATGGAAACTTAAATGTTTTGCATTTCATATTAATCATTCAAGAAAGGTTGTATGCAACGATGGATTTTTTAAAAATAAAATTTAAAAATTATAAATAATTATCGACGAAAGATTTAAAAAAAAAAAAACTGTTACATTCTATGAGTGATGCTCGATGCTCGATTCTGTGAGTGATGCAACTTATTAGTTAATAATTTCTTAATGTAAATGTCATTTGCATTACCATTATCGTTTGTTTGTTTGTTTTTTTATCATCCCCTCCTTGCCTCCCATTTTTATTTGATTTTTATTAAAATATATCAGAATAGTCAAATTAAAATCATTCGTACTCAAGCAAGCATTTGCAAAAGTAGTTGTCTGAGTATGCCTCTGAAAGAGGCGAAACACGTGTCACATTTTGTAACACAATACGTGGACTAATAACTAATAAGTTATTTCATTTTATATTATTGTTACATTCTAATTTGGAGAGGAAAATGAGTGGACGAAAATTACAACATAGTGAAATTGGATGAAACATTGTTAGCAAAATGCAGAAATAGGTTAATATTTTCTATGCAGCTTTTAATTATGTACAAAATCATTAATTGATAAAACATTTTAGTTGCTCATAGCAATACTGGTGTTTGTATAAAATAAATTAAAATTAACCAAAATAAAACGCATATTTTTGCAATAATAATTCGACACTTCTGACACCAATAATAAAAGAGTGCAAAGGTCAACAGCGACATCTATAGTTAAGACAAATTGTCAATTTGCTTATTAACAAAGATTCATGGGATTGATAAAATAGATTGACGATTTTCAAGACATCCAAGATTAGTTATGTAATCCTTATGTTTCTATTTTACTAACAGTTATCTGTAAAATATGAACAATGAGCCTGTGGGGTTCCCGGTAAATTGCTCGAATGCAATTGCTCGAATAACAAGATCCTCGAATAGCCAATTCCTCGAACGATAAATGCTCGAATTACAAATTGCTCGAAATTTTTTATAAAAGTTTTAACATTAATTACTCATCTTTTAAAAAAATATTTATGCAAGTCGGGAAATAAAAACCATAAATCAAAAAAAAGTCATATCAAAAAAATATTTTTTATTTAAGTTTCCAGTGGTCGAGTGGAAAAGGTCGTTGGTTTTGTTTTCGGAAGTCACAGGCTTGAATCTTAATACGTACACTTTTTAATCAATTATTTTTCAAACTATTTATGGATTTCTGTTTAAAGGCACACATATATGTAATTTCTTGAAACCCTCTCACCCATTCTTACTAAAAATTGAACGTAGCGATAGTGATAAACTAACCATTTTTTCTGTCTTAACCCTAGTCTTCTATGTGTTCTGGAAAATATAGAAACATTTTGAGTAACTAATTAACAAGCAGTTGTCGTAGAAACACGTCTGTTGAGATAAACTCGATTGATTAACTACCATGTAATAAATACTAAACTGTATTAAAACCATTTAAATAGCCAAGCAATTCGACCAATTTGTAATTCGAGCATTTGAAGTTCGAAGAATTGGTTATTCGAGCAATTTCCATTCGACCAATTGCATTCGAGCAATTTTCCGGTTCCCAGCCAGTGGTGTGCTTTAGCAAAGACCTTAATAAATTTAAATATGATTTTTTATCGACCAAAACGCACTATTTTTTTTCAAATATAGTCAGCACTAACTTCAAGTAAAATATTATTAGCATAATACCTTTTATGATATTTAACGATTCTGCGAATCTCATTTATTATTTTAAAGTTTTGTAAAAAAACCAAGTTTTAAAAATGAATATAACGCATTACTTCTTCCAATAATTGTAAGTAATCTTCATAAAAGTAAGGAGCTTTGAAGTTTTGGCAATAAAAAGAGATTTATATTTTGTAGTGGTTTTTACGCGTTTCATGTAATTTTTCATGTGCGTCTATTTACAGTAGGTAACACATATCGATGAATTACACTTAGGTTCATATAATATACGTCCTTAAATTTTGCTTTTAATACTTAAATACAGTGGTATTAGCACAGCAAAAAATGAATGTATATTTAGAAAATCTAATTACTCTCCGAAAAATGGATTTATCTAATAACGAAAAATCAAAGCGCCTGACGTCGATTGGAAACAATTATGTAAAATAAAAGCCACTACTAAAATTGATTTAATTATTGAACAAACTTGAGACAAAACGTAAATTTATCGTAGTGATATTTGAATAAAATTCGATGAATTCATAAATGCCGTGAGACTTAATGAAAAGTACAAAAGAAAAAAAATGCTTCGAAGATTGGGGAAAGACTATCTTAAAATTTTATGCAAATAACTTTAACTAGTCTAATTATCAATAAAGTTGTTTAAGAAACTAAGGGGCACACAGCATACAACGAAATTGAATTAAAAAATATAAATTTTGATTTCAAAATATCAATGTAAAAGAAAATCTCGTTTAAAATTAATATAGAAAGAGACAAGGCAATGCGCAAGTTTGGGTATTTTATTTATTATTCAGTATTTTAAGAATATTAAACATGTGCTCACATTTTCAAAGAATGCGGAAAGTATTCTGAAAAATGAAGTGTACGAGCTCTGACCAACCCATTTGTTTAGCACGTTTCAAAAGTAATTCTTAAAAAAGTTGTAACCTGTGAGGGTTTCTCTCAACTGAAGTTAAACTCAAGCAAAAACTTTGAATGTTATATTTTCTTTAAATTTTAAACATTGTAGTCTCAGTCTAAGTTGTCAATGAAAACTAAGCGGCGACTATGCTGATTGTTCAAATACATTGAAAATAAGCTCCTTAATATGTTGTTTAGTTGTTGACACTACTTTGTATAATAATGTTGACAATGGAAGTCACTTGTTAACAATTGAAGTGAAGTAAGTCGTTGACTTAAAAGTAGAAAACCTTTCTGAAAAAAGTTTCACGAAGAAAAAAATAAATAAAAGAAGACACCTTTATATTATTGCTGAAAATGTATTTAAATGAAATTTTACTGAAATTTTTAAATGTTTAATATAGAGCTTGCTAAAGCAATTTTGACACTCGTTCAATATCCAACATCCAATAATCAAGTAACATCAATGGAATAAATTAAAATAATTGATGGTATCTTCATTAAGTTCGTTAAGGATCGAAGGCTTTCGAACATCCTTTCTAATCGTCTAAGTTTCTGTAATTTTTCTCCCTTTCTCACCCAAGAAATTTGATCTCGAGTCGAAAAGAAATGATTAACCTTACTTCAATTCATTCTCAATCATTATTCTTACCTTTTAAAATCTCTATAAAAAACGACTGTATTACAAAAAGGTTTTGTTAAATATTTTTGATTTAAATGTTCTATTAGCTACTCACACGCTCTTTATTAATTACGTAGTATCTAGTGACAAAGGGGAACAATATTATAATGGTTTCTAAGTTGAGTGTATACAAATATATATCGACCATTATTAGTAGTCCGTTTAAAAGTCTAATTTCATGACACTAATTTGTGGTTTATCTGTGATAACGTTACTCTACCTGCAGCGTCATTGGTTGGAATAGTCAATTCGTATTGAAGATATGTCGTCTTTATTGTCGACTTGAGAATAGTTTTTTTACAAACGTATCATTGTAAATGGCATTTTTATACAGTTAATTAAGCTATTAAAAACAAGATTTATAGTTTTTGTCTCGATTCCGGCTTCTACCGGCGGCCAAGTTATAATATAAGATCAATATTTGTCATGCTAAGGTAATTAACGTTATAGCACAAGAGCTTAAGCAAATTACAACTTTCGTGCACAACACACAAAGTTTATGTTATCATTCCAAAAATTGATTTAAAATTGATTGTTTGTCTATTAGCTGAAAAAAAAATCGGTCTTCCACACAATAGAGTCTAATAATGCTGCATAATAAGACCATTGTTGTCTTGGTATCCGATTTCTCATTTTGAAATCAGATACGAGTGTCGAGTTTCAATGAAGATAATTACTGGTGCTAATTATCATGTCCGGCACAGTTGTAATAAATCAAGATTATCGCCATTTAACCCGGCAGGTTGGCTTACAGTAGTGCTTAGGATCAGATGCTATCTCGATTGAATGGACAGGTAATGATTCTCATTATGAGATGAGACGTCCTGCGAGTGGTATAAATTTGTTATTCATTAACGATTCCTTGTTTTGAACAGTATAAACAATTGAAAATCGTTTTCGTGCTCGGTGGACTAATGTAAAACTTGAGGTGATAAATGGTATTAGACATTAATTCTAAGAATAAAGATATTATACAAACTAGAAAAACACATTATGAATTTATTATTTGCAACGTGCCAAATATTTTCTTTTTCATTTAAAAAAAAGTTTTGAAGTCACCCAATAAAAGTCAGTTGTAAATCGAAGAGAAGAGATGTGATAACATCCATATAGATAATATCAAATAACAAATTTGAATTTGATTTGGTTAACCTTATCGTAACGTGAATCTAAAAACATCTGATCGCTATTTATAGTGTAAATCTTGTGGCTTTGTCAAATTTTCTGATATTACAAGCTACTTATATGTAATGTGACTGCAAAATGATAAATGTGAGTTTTATGTAGTAGTATTTTTCATTTTTTTTTTAATTCTTTTCTTTTTTTATTTATTAATCATATCTGAATCATATTTTTCACAATTAAATGTAATGAAACACATGTCGCTTTCATACAAACTGTATATACTACATACTGAAAGGCAAAAACGTATTGAGACTTTTCAATCCGTAATGATATCTGGTAAAAACAATTTCATTAATCTTATAAGTGAACCTGTTTTATGCCTTCCGTAAAAAACATTTCATAACGTTTCGTAAATAGACTTATAAATTAAAATGTAAATTATATTAATTAATGTAGATAGCAGTTTCAGCGCTTGACGTATAGGCCTGTACAATCCTTGTCAGCGTTTCACAGCCTATAATAATGTTCGTTGATCACCACAGATAAACACAACTTTACAGTTAATATGCATAAGTTAGAATAATTGAAAACATCATACCAGTCTTTATGGTGTTTTAATGAATAACAATACCAGCTTTACGCAAACTGAACATTATATTAAGTAATATTCAAAATAATAATGGGCTGGATGCTTATTTATTGTTTGCCTATTGGAAACTAATAAAGGCAGTTTGAAATACGACTTGGTATATATAACAAAGTGGAAATGGTTAATTATATAGTGTTTCAAATAAAGCAGTCATGTTTTCAAATGTTGCACAAGAAGGAATGTATATATAAACGTTATACCAGGGGTTCACAAACTTATTCGTTAAAGGGACAATTTTAAAATCAAAATTTCTTTTTTAAATAGTTTCGGTTAAAAAACATTGTTTTAACTTATATTTTTAACAAAATATACATTATTATTACTCTTATAGTCTTATTTATTATGTATACTAAAAAAACATTTTTTTTCATTATGTAATTTATGCAATTGTTTGTTTGTAACTAAATTCTGCAATCTAAGCTCAAATGTTGTAGTGTGAATGCTAAAAACTGCTGCGATATGAACATATATCTGTTAAATTCGATCTCAAATTTAAATTATTAATATTCATTGTAGAAAATGTTTTAACACAGATATACGTACTTCAGCAGACATTTAATGAGCATGTTTAAGTATATTTGGATATACCTCAAGTGAAAGCCCAATGTAGACTTCAATTAATTTTTTATCCTATAAAACGCTTTTGCTTCCAGGTTTTCTTGGAAATCTATTAATTCAAACTGTCTATTTATGGGAAGAAACCTACACGAAAAAAGATCTTGAAACCAATTAAATTTTATTTACTGTTTCTTAAAATCTCAGAAGCGGTTAAAACTGTTAATATTCCACATGAAGAAGAAAAATAATACAGATTTAACAGAACACTCGTGGGACAAATCAAAAAGTCACGCGGGCTATTACACTTTGTGAACTCCTGCGTTATACTATCGTTAGTAATTATTAATATACATACATATTAATTTTGTTTGAGTCTGCAGACAATACGAATTTGGAAACGGCTTCATTTATTTTGTCGTACTGGTTCAATAATGCATAGTTATTAACCTGTAGTCAACGGATTTATTGTAAATATGTTTTTTATAGACAAACAGGCACTGTTAACACTGTCATGTAAAATATCCATTCTTGATTTAGATTTCTTTTGCAGTATTTTTAACATGCTTTAAAGCAGGGCTTCTCAACGGTGGGCCATGTGGCATCCCAGGGAGCCACAGCGTGTTCTAAGGGGGGCCACAGAGATTTATTTTTGTTTTGGGGAGCAACAGCACAGTTTAGGGGGGCCACGGGTGTTAATAAAACGATACAGGGAAGAGCATAATGGCGGACGTCGCGCAACTATTTTTTGGCATTCTAGATTCGAAAATCTCGGAAGAGCTATAAAAAAAGATGGGTTTTTAAAATTATAATTTTCATGAGAAGGCAAAACAATGGTATGGGGGCCACAAAAAAATAAAGACACTCAAAAGGGGCCCACGCTCTCAAAAAGGTTGAGAAACACTGCTTCAAAGGAATATAAAAAAAAATATATATTTATAAAGATATAAATGAATACAAATTAAAACTGTGTATTTATTAATGTTTATAAGTAAATTTTTTAAACTTTTCTATCTACGCTAAATAAAACTGACATGTGATTGAAACCGTCCATCATTTGCAACGCAATATTGACTCTATGGAAAAATAAAATGTGACCAACAGCTTTGAACGTAAGTCTCTTGCAATGGTTAATTCACAGCAATCCTTTATGGTGTGCTTAATCTATTTTTTTCTCTCAAGAGATCAGTGTAAGTAAAGTATCAGATATCTTGAATTTCTCTCTCAGCTGTATGCTTAACTGATTTGTTACGAAACAATACGTTGTTCTGAGTATGAAGGTTTAGAATTTTTTTGGAAATTTTATATTTCGATGGTCAATTTACTCTGTCAACTTATCAAATATGTAATGCTTTTGAATTCATTCATACCCAACAACAAAAATCGTGGGAAAACAAACAATACATCTTTTGTTTGTACATAATAAACAAATTTAAATAAACTTTTATTAATACGATTGTGTTTTACAAGATAGAACGACTAACTTTGCATTCTGTCACCCGCTGTGGTGTAGTCGGTAAGAGCTTGCTCTACTGACCAAGTGGGTCTGGGCTCGATCCCCGTTAATGTCAATATCAAATTTAGATTTTTTAAAATTTTTATTTAAGACCTAAGACATGGGTGTTTGTGATGTCAATTTACCTCGAGTGACTTACAATACTAAAATTCTCATCGATTTCTCGTATGACCTTTTAACTTTCAAATATTTGGCGCATTCGCATTAGCTGTAATGCCAAATATTTTTTTAAATCACAAAAAATGATTGAATATTTATCGTCAAAAACAGTATTTTTGGGGAAAAATGCCTTATAATGCTGTTAAAATTTTTATTCATATCACTGTCCTTATATCTATTTAAGTCTATTTGTTAAAGATTAACAATTTGAAACATCTAAAAATAATAAGCCAGGGCTGTGGAGTCGTGTAAAAAAAGAGTCAGACTCCAAAGAATTTTATCAATAATTTCATTTTAACTTACATATGTATGTGTGGTATACATATGTAAGTTAATATAACATATGTATGTATACCACCAGATTATCTTTAGTCAATCTAGCGCGCAGTGGCAACATGGACTATGGTATATTGTGGTTTGAGTACAGATCATTAAATATTTCTTTTTAAAAATGGGTTTTAGTCATAAGATTTTTCCGACTTTTTCAATAAAAAACATTTTCCTATACTTATAATAAATACATATTTCACAAATTTAAAATACGACCAAGGCTGACGTCAACACTACCAAGCTTAAGTCCCTGATTCTATAAATTGTTTGTTATCATGATTTGATAATTGTTTTAATTATTTTGCAACAAAGATTTGGTAATGGTGCATTCTCATTAAATCATCAAAAATGAAAACTGTTTATTTGATTTCAGTAAAGTAAAAATAATCCCATTTTCTGGTTTTATAAATGAGTAAGAGTTTTGAGTTAACCGTACTTTTTTTTGGCAACATAAATTTTGAATGATTATACGATTGTATACGAAAACTAACATTTACTCGTCCTTCAGATTTCAGAATTTTATCTTGAGAAAATCGGACTAACTTTCATGGAACGATCAAGAAGAATGATTTTTGAAGATAACTCACCAATTGTGTTCTCCATATAGAAAAATATATTCGAAAGATTATTGCCGGATGAAATTGAATTAGGACGAGCGTAATTTTTAAGGACAATAAGAGATTAAACGATAGGATAACTTATGAAAACTTGAGATCATTATCTAATGGTTTCCATTATAAAAACTAATGAACGATGGATAATCCGAAAAATCGTGAGGATTTTTCACGGAGTTTATCCTTTCTCTTTTTATAAACCATTGTCCCGTAAGCGGCAATAAAAAGTTATTAATGTAGATTATGTCTGAAACCTCTTTTTAGCAGAAAGCCTTTCTTTTGTTACTTTGCGTTCGGTCGCTTTTGTCAGAAACATCTCTATGCAGATTACTTCTATATCTTTCAGAGGATCAAAACGAGGTCGACTCAGTGTCGTCCTCTGGGGACATATGCTGGAATCAAACGTTTTAAGTTACATGCTACCCGTAGCGTATAAATGGAGTTAACTGACATACATTTGGCTACGACAAACATTATCTTCCCATATTATATATTTGTTCAATGGGATCAAATATGTATTTTATCGGAAACGGTTGTAAATCCAATGGTTCGAAATTGAGTCTTAACTGTTCTATAAGTCGATACTATCACTTATATTTTAACAACGTGAATAATATATTGTATCGATTCAAAATTATATGAAAAAAAATATGCAGAATATATTTTTGCAAGCCTGTGGAAACAACGATTCGTGTACTAATTTGTCGGTTTTTTTAATGGTGGATATTTTTAAAATATCTTTCATAATATCTAAAAATTGTTTTTCACTCGAGACCCGCCGTTAATTTTGAATTCTTTCAGTGGCCTTTTACGAAAAAAGTTTACTCAAGCACTTTATATTTGAATTCATTTATTACATATTTAATGTACGCTTTTTTTTCTTGGATAGTAGTGTTGTAAAAAAGATTTAGACTAGTAGTAAAGTGTATGCAATAGTATCAAAAATTAATGACAAACGTGACCTTCATTTTTAAGTATTTAAAAGTGTACTTGTCAATTTTTCTGACGTTTACAGATAATAACAACTTAAATACGTATGAAATATTTTAAATAATAAATTCTAATCTGTCAACACTAAATTTTAGAAGAATTATATGAAATAAGTTCCTTGTTTTTGAACTGATATTAGTTTGGGTCAAGCTAATTAATGCCTTTAAGAGAGATAATAGTAATGGAAACATCAATAACCTTTTCGTTTTGCAACTGTAAGCATTCTTGTTTAATTCTTTGGTTGTTGCTAATTTGTAGCCCCTAATTATCTTTTGCGTGTTCCTATACAGTAAGTTACACGTAGCGGACCACAGCATGTATTGAACCAAACTGACGATGATGTTTTACTATTCAAACCATTTTTACCATGTTCTAATCCATTTAATTCTAAGTAGAAAAGCATTGCATTAATATATGTTTTTTTGTATAAATTCTAGATTTTTTATTACAAATCAAGAGCAATCGTCAAGAACATTATCAACGGATGACATATAAAACAATACATGGTAATTTGAGTAAGAATTAAAAGAGTAATCTGAAATTAGTAAAAGAAATAAGAAAGAGTTTATATTGTAACAAATTTTATTTTATCCATGTTCTCTCCTAACTTGGAGCATATGGCTTCCTAATGGAAGTATCTCAATAGATTTTTTTCTACGAGAATTGTTTGTTACTCAGTTGCTTAATCTCTCTTTTTCAAAGAGAGTAGTAGGGATAAAAGAATGAGGCTAGGGCATGAATAGTGGTTAACTAATCGCTCTCGCTTCGTCCAGTTATTATTGAAGGATTGAAGGGTGGGAGGAAATTTTAAAAATATCATAAAGACTCATGCCTTCGAACTGAAATCGAAAACATGCTGCTCGTACTGGGACTTGAACCCGTGAGATCTGGCACGGAAGCCAACTACGCTAACCGCTGCGCCATAAGATCCGACATATGCAAATAATGGATTAATACTAAATTGATTGAAATTAAATAAAATATCTTCGTCCCAACTTACCTGAAAACTGTAAAAAATGTTTATTTTGCAATAATAATTATTATAATTCATATGAATGTAATAATAGTTATCAAAAGTCTACTTTTTAACAAATAATAGGAACATTTGTTTTATGTTATATTCTTTCTAACTTAATAGTTATTATGTATCAAAATTGACAAAGTGATATAAGTAGTCAATAAGATTTTTCGATAAAAAATATTTGTTTGGAATAACTCAGTTATGAGAAATAAATTGTACCAGTTAGGTTAAGATAGTTTTTTTTATATCATCAAATAACAGGTAATTGTTCCTGCCTATTAATTCATTTGCTTGCTCTATTTGTGTCGACTTAGTATGAATGCTTATTTTTATGCTGTAATTATTTACGTAACATAACGAATCGAAGTTTTATTCTAAAAGATTAAATTTTTTAAAATTAGCTGTTTATTTAGAACTATGAATTTGTTGCTTAACAACTTTTGTCAGTACATTGACGGTGTGAAAAATAAAAACAACAGAATAAGACTTTTTATTTTACTGGGCTCGCAGAAGAAATGTTACGAACCGAAACAGTAATAATTTTTAAATATAACCACAAAATATATCTAAAAACACTAAGATATTATTTTTATTACAAAATAACATACCGCAGTATTTAAAAAAATACCTAAATAATTTTAGTAACGACTTTGAAAATGCTTGCATGGTGTAAAACGCATGCACTCCTGTACGCCCTTGTATCATTGCTCGAAATATCAAGAAAATGCGGACGCACGCAATACTTTCAAAGTTAGGGTTAAAATAATCTGCCATTCGAACGAATGTTCAGCTTAAGCTTAAACCTATATAATTTTTATGAAATGAAGCAAAGATTTTTTTGTTTTAAAATATTTTCACGTGGGATTTGATTGCATGAGTTTGATAAAAATAGGTTGGCTACCGTAAATATTTCCAAAGTTTTAATTAAATAATAGATTATGTAAAATATATTTTAAAGGGCTTCGCGGAAATATCTTTTTTACGATTGGTAGTAATCGATGTTTCGTGACAGTTAGTTGCATGTTTCGTTCTCATATGTTATCAACTGTAATAAATTTCACGTTCAAATTTGGAAAAAAAACTTCTAATAATTCGAAAACGTCGAGAGATTACCACAAATCACTATATTGGTATTCTATAACCAATAATTTTATTCTACTTTGACGAAAATGAATTATATCAACAAAAATAGAAAAAGAAATAACAATTGCTTGTTATTAGTAATACATACTTGGTTTTGTATAAATAAACCTGAATCGATTTATATTTCAACAGCGAAAACCGAACACAAAATCAGCCATGATTTTTATGAATAATGTGTAAGCAGTGTTTTGTTTTACGTACTTGATAAAAATAAAAAAACTATCAAAATTCACGAAGAAAATTAGAAAGTTACTATCCTGAAACGATTTTATTATTTCTCGGAGATTTATTTTCTTTCTTATACACCAATACCGAACGGTTATTAATCGATGAAAAGACTGGAATCATTGAAACGAAGAACTTGTTGAATGCACACAAATAAAAGTAAAACATTAAAATGTATTTTGAACAATTTTGTTTCCTTTTTTTGAGTTATTTTTTTGTTAAAAAAAACATAAAACAATTTTGTTTATATTGATTTATTTATAAATTAATATATCATGTTCACTCCCAGCGAAAAGCATATGGACTCCTAATGAAGATAGTACAACATGTTTTTACGAGATTTGTTACACAGTTGCCTAACTTCTATTTTTTTAAAAGAACAAGGACAAAAGGATATGGTTAGAGGAAAAGATTTGTAGTTGGCTGATCTCTTTTGATTTTCAGACATACAATCATGCTTTTAAATACAAATTCATTTATCGACACAAAAATGAAACTTTCCGAAATTAAAATCAAACCCATGAGATCAGTAGCTGAAACCAACGACGTTGACCACTTGATTCCAGACTAGGCACATACACATACTATAGAAAATAGTTTATGCGATTTGATTGAGTTAATCAATTTTGCAACTTATGAATACTTTAATTACATATTTTTTTTTGCGTAGACCTGGTATATTTAACTGATAGTGTGACAAATCTTCATCAATAAGTGTATAATTTGGATTATGCTAAGCTTGTAAAATTAAATACATTTTCTATATTTTTTCCAACAAAATAATAAAGCAATCAAAATAAAGAAAATTTCGCGTGGCTTTCACACGTTTTGGCTTTACAAAAATGTAATTTTCTTTTTCCTTAAGATGCAATTCTACCCACTTGTGAAAATTTCCTATACGAGAGGAAATCTCGATATTTCTTTGCTGTTTTCTCACTCGCACAAATCTTCAGGTCCTTTTCAAATTACGCAATTCAATTTACAGAGGCAAACAGAACTTAGACTTTAAGGATAGAGCCTCATTTACCTTGTCGCTTAAGAAGCAACACTACGTTCGACTTTAGTTTTGATAACGACATGTGTGCTTTTTATTTACAACGTTTGATTATATCTAATAGTTGGTGTAAAACTTGTATAATAATTTTGATTTTCCGTCAGTTAATTAATATATTTTTATCCAAAGACTTGCATGCTTTATGCGTTGTTTTCACCCCTCTCAAGCTTTTAATACTATGCGATCTACAACGAACAGCTTGTCCTTTCTTTGTCATCTCCAAATAAGATGGTTGACTCAATGAATTAAGATGTGTTATTAGTTTTATATAAAAAATGCTGCAACAAGATATAGACAAAATTAGAGCTCTTTTTGACAGTAAGAACTGCTGTTTTGTTAGTATCAGATATCTTGAATGCTTGTAAAAGCAGAGATTTTTTGACATGTTTTTCTTAACGATGTTTTATTATATTTTTATCAAGAAAGCTTTTTAACATTGTTGTCTGAATTTTTATTTTGTCGCGTATCACTGTGCATTTTTTTACAGACCGAAACAAGACTATGAAATATTTATAAGGCTTAAAAAAATATATTTTTAAATATTAATCGTCCATCTCTTCTATATCTAAATAAGATGCACCTGGTAACAGTTTAACAGCAGTATTAATTTGCAGATAGTTTCCAGTTGAGTATGGTACGTGAACGCATTTTTTTGTTCATGATAAGTAAGCACTTTTTATACAAAATGTTGTCACGCACTTTACAGCATTTACTTACAAGTATGGTGCGGGTCTTCTAAGAGCGCTGTTGCATTGTTATAATATATATACAGTTAAAGGCTTGAGACATAATTGATATCTTTTATATATCGTTTGATAGAGAATATTTCAAGGGATAAAAAATGACGAAAACTTTAGAATCGAGCTATAATTAAATAATAGTATATTAACGGAGAAATCGAACGAACTAAATGTATTGTCAAACATCGTTGTCAAGTAAAAATAGTCGGGAACGGTGTATCTAAGCTTAATTGTAAATATCGCCTATTGTTGTGTTTCATGATAATTATTCAACACCTCCCATACCTAAGTAAAGACAAAATTCAGCATTGCACTATGCAATTCTTCCAATGGAATTCACGGCATCAGTAAAAATATAAGAAATAAAATAAAGCACATTTTTGTATCGAAATAACGAATTTACATTACCATTTTATTTATATTGCCAGTAATATGAATATTCAAGACTTTCTATTAAAATGCTCAATAAGAATTCAAATAAAATTTGCCAAGAAGCTGTGAATAAAAGAGCACTTTTAGAAGGTTTAATATTTTATTGTTTTTCTCGAGTATTTTATGACTCTTTCCCAGACAGTTTTCAATCGTTTAGACCAGCCATACTCAACCTGCGGCCCAATCAGCTTTTACGTGCGGCCCAAAATAATTATAGTCACCAAATATTTTTAAATGTTTGACTCAATATCAAAATTCACATTTAATATTTTGGATACATTGGTATTTTTGTATACTTTCGACGTATTTTTTATTTGTTGTTCATTGTAATTTTTTACTATAAAAAAAACATGAATATATAAATGTATACATATGTATATATTTACATAAAATAATTTTTAATAATACATACATATGTGTGCAGTATAGTATGTGCTATATTTACAGTTTACTATAAATATGATGCGGCCCACGTAGAGAAGCAAAAATCGGAATGCAGCCCGGAAGAAAAAAGGTTGAGTAGGGCTGGCTTAGACGATGATGAGGCAACAAAATTTATAAACAATGATTTTTTTCTTTTTTTTTTGTGTCACATATATAAACATTTCCGCTCCCAATGTGAATTATAGGAAATCCAAATGAAACATGTAAAAAAAAATTATAAAAGGATGAAATAAGTATTTTCGAAGACATAAAGAGAGTAGAATTGTAGTGATGAGGTACGAAAATCTTCTAGCTGCGCTTGTAAGGATTTGATTGGTGGTAAGGTGACTTTCACCCCACCATTTCACAAAAATCAATTAATAAAGACTGATAAATCATTTGAGAAAAGTATGCAACAAGAGATGGCTAAACTGAGAAGAGCGACGGCCTATGAGCGTTTATCACTTGGTTACAGAACAATTAATTGACTATTTATGTTAAACTAATAAACTTGCACTAACTTGCCGCCTGTGTGGTCGAGTGGTCAACGTTGTTGGCTACCACTACGGAGGTCACAGGTTCGAATCCAAGTACGGGCAGTTTTATAAATTGATTTTTTAATCGACTTATGAATTTTTGTTTAAAGTCATGGACGTATGTGATGTCTTAAATTCCCCCCTCCCACCCATCCTATCCTATGAACGGCGCGTATCGAGAGCGATTAGCTAACCACTATTCCTGTCCTAGCCCTTTCCTTCTATTCCCTACTCTCTTTGGAAAAAGAGAGGTTGAGAAACTGAGTAACAAGAAGTTCTCGTAGAAACACTTCTGTTGAGATAAGCTCCATTAGGAGTCCATATGTTCCACATTGGGAGCGAACAACTTAAATATACGGCACATCAATTATAACACGACTAGGGTATCCAATGCTGGACCCTTTTCGTGATCCCAGGATTGACAATGTTTCAATCCCGAATCCCAATTTATATACGATTTTATGTTGAGTGATGAGTTGGGATTCGGGATTGAGAAAATTTTTGGTCTCCGATTTTGAAATCATGGGATTTTCCAAACAATTTCAGGTAAATTTCAAAAGCCCAGAAATTTGCGAATTTCCCAAAATTACCAGAGTGGGAGCTTTTTCTTAGCGCTTACAAGAGTACTCGAATCCAAAATCCAAAGAATTTACGGATTAAGCAAAAATAACAGCGTGACATCTTTTTTTAGCACTTTCGTGCTTCGTTTTCTCAATTCCGGGATTAGCACTGTCGCAATCCAGGAATTTAGGGATCACGGAATTAGACGGGATCCCAGGATTAGGTACCCTCAACATGACCTGTATATTGAAAATAAAAAAATCAAATACAAGACAAATTAAGTTGCTGCTTCAGCTTTACAGCTTTAAAATTATTGTTTTATAATTCTGTAAAACCTAAGCCGAAACTATAATATTCTACTTTATAATGATTTGATTATTTTTCTTTGATGGTGAGAGAAAGAACAAATGAAAATAAAACAGCTATGGATACAATTTAATATAGTAAACAAGGACAATAGAATATAAATTTCTTTGCTAAAAAACATGTTTTATTTTTTGCTAATGCGGTGAAATATTATAAATTTTTGAGTTCAAGGTGTCAGATGTTTTGCAGAATACTCGTCACTGTTTTTTAATTATTGCACCAACCGAAGAAGAAAATGATTAACAGCGCTGTTTTGCTAGACCAAACAATTCAGAATAATCGCATAACAAAGTAAAATATTTAATTTTCCCGTACAATATAATATACACAGCCCGAGTATGCCCGGTACTGTCATAATGTTTGCGCAGCTCTGTAGTGAAGTGTCTTAATTCTGGGCATAAAACCATAATGATCGTCGTAAGAGATTATGTGTTGGTTTTAACCCTTCGGCCGAAATGAAAATTAACCAAAACTAGGCAGAATAATAATGTAATTTGATTAAAACTTAACATTTTTTGTAGTTTAGAAAATATTCTTCTAAGATTACAAAAGAAATCGTATAATATTTTTTTATAGTCTGTTTTTAATGTATTTCTTTCGGATTATACGAAGCCAAAATGAGAATTCCACTACTCATCACAATGTGATGCTAAATGTTCCTGATTATTTTTTTGAAAAATTGTAGACATGAATTGTTTGTTCTTCCAAGTTGTAGAACCAACCTGCCAATGAGGATGCCACTGAGAAGAGCTTTAACGGTGTTTAGCAATATTACTTTAAATGTCAGCATATTTTACGTAGACATGGGTGAGTTTCGACGAATGCTATTTTCTTATGTATTCGGAGCTTACTCAGTTAAATTTTTTTTCCTACAGCTTTAAATATTAAATTGTATTTTTTTTCATTGTAAAAGTCTCAAATTTATAATTTGTGAATCTTATGCTATGTTAATTAAATAAATAATCTTTTGAAAATTAAAATAACGCAATAATAATAATAAATTATATACTTTTTGTCCAATTATATACTTGACAAATTATAAATATCCTTAAAAAAATAGGTGGTGCCTGCCACCCTACCAGAATGCGCTCTGGGGTCCAAAAAGGTTGGGGACCCCTGCTTTATAACATTTTATTATTGAATGCTTCAACAATTTTTAATTTTTATTAAAGTTTAATTTTATTTATTTTTTATTACAAGTTATATAATAGTAAAAACAAACATCAAGTTTTATTATTTGAAACAAAATGAAGACTAAACATCGGTGGAACCTTTGTTTCAACTAAATCAAACACGCTTGTTGCGTTAATGAATGCGAGCGTGCATTTATTTAATGTTAATTGCCAACCATAAGGGCTATTAACACTCAATTACGAAACAACCTTTTTTTATTATGTTATGTTACGCTTGTCGTAGAATAACGATTATAAATGCTTATGTTAGGCTATAAGAATGTAAAAATCAAGCAACATGTAAATTCAAGAACATTACAGTGCAAATTAAAAAGCGCTTTTTTAAAAAATATTTACTTGTTTAAATAAAATATCTTTAAATTAGACGTTTAAAAAGAAATATCTTTTAGTTTCTTTACTTAAGATTAGACTGATAATATTGATCTGTATACGAATGAATCTGTTGACTGTATAATGTAAGTTCTAGAAAGGAGTATTTTATCTAGATTTATAAAACTTATATGATCGTTATATAATATTGTATCTGAGTGCCAATTATCGAATATTCTCTATAATATTGAATTTTTAAAATTATTAATTAATGATTTTAGTGCTCTAAAATATAAACTAACATAATCCGTCAAAAATACGGGAGGATTTCCCACTGAATACGAAAAAACAACAATTATCATAAAACTATCAAAACTAGTTTTATTATCCAATAAAAAATTGAATTGAAATATATTAAATTTTAAATAGGTTTTTGTGTTTTGTATTATTTGAAATAATATTTTGTTTGATTTATTTTGCCAATGAATACAAAAAAAAAACAAAAGTAGGAAAATTTCAATTTCTAATAAACCCTGGGAACAGTTCTTTTTTTATTGTTTTAATATAATATAAAATATGATATATTACTGAAACTTCCAGTAAGTCAGTTAATGTTAGTATACTGAACAATTATACAATTCAGTGAAATATTTGTTTTGAATGTCGGGTCCGTAGTGCAGTGGTCATCGTCATTAGTTTATATGATTGTCGTGAGACGTTCAACTTCTAGTATGAACAGCATTTTTTATCAACTTCTGTTCAACGGCATTAATGATTGTGATTTTATTTATAAAAAAATTCCAGCCCAACGCTAAAATAATGGAGCGCTGCAAGAGCAATTTGATAAGTATTAGCCCTTAACTACTCTACTGTCTATAAAAAAATGGCTAAGCAACTGAGAAAAAAAAAGTTCTCCTAAAAACACTTATCACGTTGACTGTAGCAAGGAAAAAGAACGTTACCCACAGTTTCTTCAAAACAGCTTTTTTCGATAATCACAATGTATCAAACTTTGATACACGTTCTATCAAAATGATGTAAGCTGCAAATTTAACTCTATATTAAATTAACATCTAAATTTAGCTTTTATCTTTGAAAAAGTATGAGCTTCTGAAAGTTGAAACCAAGAAGAAATACGGAAAAAAATTAGATTATTAGATTATGTCAACTAAACACCAGTTTAGAAGTCTCCGTGCACTTAAAAGATGTTTATAATTTCATTATTTGAATATAGCCCAAAATCATCAAAGTACGTTTTTTGTGCCTTCTGTAAAATTTTCTATGTGTGGGTTACGTCCTTTTTCATTTCCACAGTCGATGTGATGCTATATGTTCCATAGTAGACGTGGATATAAGTTTAATAAATATAAATGCTAAACAGGTAGTACATATTTGTTATTTTTTAAGTCACTGTTTTTTTAGTGAGAGCGATAAGCTAATCTTACAACACGCAATTCTAAATATTTATAAATTCTAGCTAATGTCTCCCTTTCTCCAGGTATTCTGCTACATTCTACAGCAAAAAGAAAAAAATATATATCACAGAGCGAACGTGTAAAATACTACTTTATAGGTGCCGTATTACGTTTCAATGGGAATCCCCGATTACAATTGTGTGGATTTATTTCACTCCAAGGCAAGTTAATCTAGGATGATGACATAAAGCAAGTTTTAATCCCCCACGACGCTATAAATTAAGTGGTCCCTTATAGGCGGCGGTCCCGTTTTTCTTTTAACGCTCCCTGAACTCGTTTGGGAAATTTTATTTCGCCCTAAAGCCAGTTGAAAAGGGAATTACACCGAACAGGGTTGCATATTTGTAAGATTTGGAAAATATTTATAACGTCATAGCATTCCGTTCCTAAGACCGTTACAAGATGCTGTAGTAATAAATTATAAAAAATCACTTAAAATAAAACTACTTTGCTTTTTACTATCCCATATTTTTTATCGTTCCAGGTAACACTAAAGTCTATTTACTAAATATATTATATTTTGAAAAATACATTAAGATGTTTAATTGCATTTGAGGATAAAATGCGTATCTCTCCCAAGCAATTTATAGCTAAGATAGTTTAAACATACATAGTTCTGATGAGGCATACGTCAAAATATCTATCAATTATGGCATCAATTAATATTTGTATAACTAAAATATTTTAACATTTTATTTACCATATAACTACATATAACTTTATGTATAGTTTGGTTAGTAATGTAGATTTGTTTCTTAAAAACAATAGGTAAATCAAAACTCAACAATTTGACACAAAACTATGATAGAAGATTTTTTTACAAAAATGATAGTACAAAGTTAAATGTATTCAAATCACATAAAACCTTATTAATGTGTAATCGTAAGATAAACAATGTAACCAAATACTAATCTCTACCTTCACCACATTAACATAGCATATCTTTTAATTGTTTGAATATAATCACTGTTGAAACTTAGTTTTGGCGTGTTTATGTTCTATTATAATGTTATTTTCAATAATAGGTCAGCTTTTTGTACGACAATTATATAAGATGTAAAACTAACACTTTGCAGTTAAAAAACTGAGTTATTCAAAAGAAAAAACTCTTTTTTACACAGTTTGATATAGCATATTTGAAAATGTTCATATATACGTTAAGGAGGTCGGTACTAGAGTATCCAATCCCGGAGCCTTTTTCAAATCCCGGGATTTCGGGATTGACAAATTTTCAATCCCGGGATTGAGATAAATTTACCGAGGAATTTGAAATCTCCGATTTGGTATACCTTTTCTCCGTATTCTCGCGAAACCTCGTTTTTTTTTTTTTTAGCTCACCGAGGAATTTGAAATCCTCAATTTGGTATACTTTTTCCCCGAATTCTCACAAAACCTTGTTTTTTTTTTTTTAGCTCACCGAGGAATTTGAAATGCTCAATTTGGTATACTTTTTCCCCGAATTCTCACAAAACCTCGTTTTTTTTTTTTTTTTTAGCTCACCGGGGCAACTGGAATCGACAATTTGCCAATTTCATCTCACTTTTCGAGATTTACTCCAAATTTCTCAATCCCGATGTCCCGGGATCGCGACCATGTCAATCCCGGGATTTCGGGATCAGAAAATTGAACGGGATCCCGGGATTGGATGCCCTAGTCGGTACGAGGGAAAGTAGTTAGTTCTAATTATCAAACTTATCATATTTTTTGACAAATTTAATGTCAAATATTATTTAATGTGGAAAATTTGTAGTTAAAAGTTAAAGTTACTGCCGAATCAATCAAAATTGTATCTTTTAAGAAATTTATTAGTAATATATAACTAAAATAATAATGGTAAAATATTTTCATAAAATTATTGGCAACCCTAAGTTATAGTGTCACGAAAATTAGTCACCACCATCGGACTACTTTGGGATTGGTGAGGCAAAATTTATCATATTTATTACTCGACTGTCCCCCGGAAGCGCTGGAACCTTAGAAAAACCACCCTTAACTTGCAGAGAGCTTTTTAAAAAGAAAATTGAGTCGAAAAGTTTTTAAATAAGTTGAGCGGTCGACCATTTTTGATGATTATATTTTATGCAAGCACTTAATGTGACTTTTGGAGTCATTTCAATAATTGAGACCATTAGATATCTTTACTTTAAACTTTGAAAATGCCTGTTTTAATCAAATGAAAGAGTTGTACAAGATTATTCATAAAATATTATTGATTCAATAATGATCAAAGAATTTTTATATTTATAAATCGTCTGCAACTTTTTTATACAAGTTATGGTGAACCTTTTTTGCCGACAGATCATATTGTGGGATATATTATTTTTAAGTCAAATCTATAAAAAAGCTTCACAATTATAATTTATTAAGATTGTAATACGCGACAGAAAAAAAGTAAAACTTAATTTTTTGCGCTCGGAGTTCTCGTTTTCCCGCTATTTACGTACACTCCTTATAGTCGCACTTCACATCTAGAACATTTAAAAATCTTTTTAGGCTTTTATTTTTCTCAATTAAAATCTGATATTTTTTAATGTTTTTTTTAAATATATCTAATTGAACAAATGACAAATATTGGTTGCCTTAGTATGACTAGAAACAAAAAAATGCGTTATACAATATAAAAGTTATAAAAGATTTTTTCCTTATTGCAAATGCTAAACTTTTAACAATTATTGTGTGAATAAATGTTTACATTTCAATTTTTGAATTTTTTTATTAGTTATTTCAGGATATATAAATAGCATGCGCTTATCATTCAAAAAATAAAAGACTTTCTTGTAGTAACTTAACTATTATTTAATATGATCATGACGCTTCGTTCATGATGAGAATTTTTAACCGATAAGAATATACATTATTACTATTTATACTAAACCAATTATAATTATAAAGGGTGTAAAAAACAATTGATAATAGAAATATGAAAACAATTTACAAATAAAGATACAACATATTAATAAGTGGCACTTATTAATATGAAAATTTTAACAAACTCTTAAAATTGCATATTTTACATAAAATGTAAATATAACGTTTGCAAAAAAAGCTTTTGTAAGTAGTTTTGACACATGAATGTTAATATTATATTATATTTTATTTTATGAAAAAAATATTACAAATGTTTCTGATATTAAACAGGGTAAGTTTTAAGACAGTTTCTTTGACATTATAATGTAGGAAAAAAAAGGTTGTAGAACCTAAAGCCTTTAAAGATAGCAATCATTGTCAAAAAATACATCAAGAGTATCTTTCCATTTCAATTAAATAAAGCTCAAAAGAAAATTTCAGACAAGATTCTTTCAAAATAGGTTCATTTAATTGTTCAAACCATAGTAATATACCTAAAGCTTTTCATTTGAGCAAGGTAAAGAGAAAGTAGGAAATAGATAAACATCGAAGCATAGTTTTTCCTTGAAAGTATAAATTAATTAATACTCATATCTTCGCAGTGTCTACTAGACATGCGGGTGATATTTTCAACTTCATCGTAATTTAATTTTACTCTAAGATAAATCCATATAACAACTACATAGTTTGAATTCAGTACACGTATAGAATTTAAATAATGTTGATTATTAGATACCTAAAAAATATTTAATTGAGTTTAATGATCAGAAGGTTTCTTAACATATTTAATTGCTTGTAATTAAATGTTTTGTATTTATAAATATGCAAAGATGGAAGATAATTTTAAATTAAATAATAATGATCAAAAGATCATGTAAATGCATCGACACCAAACCCTGTTTTTACCCTGAAAATTATTTTAGAATACAAAACTTGATTTGTCATAGTTGTGTTCAGAGATGTTGAAAATATTCTCCTTTAATATTTTCCGTTTAGCCACGTAGAAAATTCACCATATTTGATTTGACGCGTTGATTTTGATGACAATAGCTGTCAAAAAAAATCCTTGATTATAACCTAAACGATTATAAACTCCATGGCGGATTCAGTGGTCAAGTGATCAATGTCGTTGGTCGCACGAAATCGTATTCCAGTGCGTACTTTTTGTACATTGGTTTTCTAATCGATTTATGGATTTTTGTTTGTAGTCATGACTCCCATCCAATCCTAAAAACAGGGCGTTGTAAAAGCGTGTTGTTGTGTTCTACTCAACTAAATTTTACTAGATTCATATTTAGATTGAGTTCAAGGTTTATTATTACTCTCTTCAAAAAACACAAGATTAAAACTGAGTAACAAGTATATATTGTGAAAAAAACTTCATTTGAATAAATCCGAAAAGGAACCACATGCATTAGGAGTGGGCAAAGTAAAAAAAAAAAAACTCCAACAGTGATATAAAAGATTATGCAAGGCATTTTCGCTATTTAAATTTATTAAAAGAATACAATGACAATAACGTGTCACAGAGGGCCTGTCAGTTTTCTAAAATCGGGCGTGAAAATTCGGTTTTAGAGAAATAAGGTAAGCCGGTTTCAATTATTAAAATTAAAATGCATATATCATTATTCAATTTTAAAAAGTGAATATTTTGCCATGACGACGCTTTGCTATTTAATAAAACGAAATGAGATACAATGTTTTATAGTCAGTAATACATCATTGAATTCGTTTAAAATATCTAATATAATAATATTAAGCTTTACTTTGAAAATAATTTTGTTGGACATTTAAACTTGAATAAAAGTGGAGTATTTAATTTATAAGCATTTTATTGTTATTAACAGTTCAAATGAACAAAGTTTAATCAATTAGAAACTTTTTTTAAAAATCGGTTTTTCCTCATAGCATTGTTTCACAAAGAACTTGTAATAAATAGTACTGCAAACAAAGAACAACTCAATTCTTTTCTATAGTCTTAAAATTGTAATACATATATTACTTGTATCAAAACAATGTAAAATTATAAATTAAATCGCATTTGATTCTATGGGACAAATGGCTGGTACAAACAGTACCATTTAATTATGTTTAGTGTTTTCGTTCCTAGAGCGTAAATTGAATAAGTCGTATATCTGTCGCTTGTTATGGTCGCCTAATACTTTCATACCTGCAACATAACGAGAGTTGTGGGCTCACTGACACACCTACTGAATGAATGAATAAGTTTAACACAAACTAACGGTTGTGTTAAAAGATAAATTTTAGTTTTGATTATGTTGTATTTACCATATGTATTATTAACATTTTCTTTGCTTGGCGTATTGAGTGATATTGTATAGACTAGTTTAACTTATCCCATTGTCTAAGTGGTGAAGTTTGAAGGAAGTCTAATTTTTGCACCAGGGCGATGTGAATTATGCACTTTCGACATGGTGTTTGTTGGCCGGAGTGATGTTGTTTTTAGATGATGCTGTGCTAGTAATGCTGGTTTTCATGAGAGTTCGTGGTGTTGCTTGGTGTTGAGTAGGTTAACTTGCGCTATGACTTCGTGTAGTAGAACCAGTACTTCGTTCAGGCTCTTTTGGTCGGGCGTGTGGTGTGGGATGGACGATGATTTGAGGACATTTTCTTAGTTAACGTTTTATTATACGCAACGACGTGAAGAAAAAACAAAACACGATCTTTTTATTGAAAATATATATTTTTCTTACATCCACTGTTTTATTTCCAACAAAACGGTAAGTTTTGTTTATCTAGCTAGTGCCCATTTTCAATCGTTACAATAGCAAAAATGTATGTTTATTTGTATATTAATAGTAAAGCGTATAATTTTTTCAATAATTACTTTCCAAGACTAAAAAAAATATGTTATTAAATAATACTATTACTTAGTTTCACTTATAATTAAATGGAAAATTGTGATTTTTTTCAATGAAAATGATGTATTTGACTTTGTCGGCAATTTATACCACTAATTTTCTTAAGTTTAATTTAAGTAAGTTTTTGTCACATTTAGGTAAAGCTTCAGGCATTCGTGGTAAAAGTCAACGTTTTTGTTTTAAGATATTCTGCATGATATTAATTGCAATCTAAGGCGTTAATGTTAATTTATTTTGACAACTTATATACATCTCTACTGCATATATTAGATTATTTCAATTGATTTTTGTAGACATGAAACATAAATTCTAAATGTAAAAAATCATTTATCTTATTTGGACAAAATTTATTTTAGTCAAATGTGAATTTACTCTTAATCTGCATAATTAATGACATAAATGTCAATTAAGAGACTCACAAACCAAGTTTTAATGAATGCTTTTTCATTCTGAAACTTTTGATACCCTCAACCCTTTGTCTATAAATATATTGGTTAATTGTCTTTTTATAACTTCAACCTCAATAAATATTGAAAATGGTTGAATCATTAAACTTTTACTGGACTGGAAAAAAGATTTATTTATACAAAAATAATTTTAAAAAAAGAACTTATCTAACGGTACAAATGTTGAGTGTGGATTTATGTTCTGTAAACAGTTTGATTTGTTTTATTTTTCACAATTGGTATGATCCGGTTGTGTGTGTGACGTGGTGCTTTATACATTAGGTAACTCCCTTCTGTAGTGCAGTGAATCCAACTTCAATGTATGCAAATTAAAACACGAGCCAGCGACAGGAACTGTCCTTATGCTCCGAGATCTCTAGCGTGTGAACGTGCCACTCGAATACATACATAGGCCGGTGGTTATTTTAAATTAAGCCTTAAATTACAAAAAATATTTGAAAAATAAAGAAAACATCTACACACATAATATAAAATGTAGCTAATGCTTGTATTCATTATATTCACTCAAACCAGCAGCCTGGAAACAGTCGATCGCGACCTACCGGTAGTTTATTTTTAAATTTAAAATCTAGAACAAGAGGTGGGGAACCTGCAGTATTTTGGTTACTCTGGTGCCGCCTTTAGGCCAATTCTGTAATTCTGTAAATTTTTGTAAATTCCTGAGATTTTGAATGTCAAAATCATTGGAAGACCTAAAAAAAGGTCCCACGATGGTAATTTTGGGAAATCCGCAAATTTCTGGGCTTTAGAAATTGGCATACAATTGTTTCCGGCCAAAGATTCTCTAGTCAATGTTTACTGCGGTCTTATGTCGAATCAAAAAAATGAAAACGGTCTTTGAGAAGAAAAGGTTCCTCACCCTGGTCTAAAAAAATATTAATAAAAAATATATTCAAATTCTAATTGAAAGATAACATAAATCATTTTACTTTGGTTACATTTAAGATGTCTACTGTCAATTCTTCATGAACAGGCATTTTGAAAAAAATATTGTTTAAGATTTCTATCTTTTCTTCTGATTTGTCTTTTGTAATAAATTATCATCGTGCAGTCAAAATGAATAAATAATTTGTTTTGTAAAATACCCAAACTTAAATATTTACTTTATATAGGCAGTGTATACGCAGCTTTATAATTTAATGAGCCAGCAGCAGTCAGCCAGCTGTCAGTTACCTGGATATTAAATTTTCACCTGACGTGTCAAACTATCCACTAGCCGCAAATGCACGCTAGCTTTATGCATTTAAAATCTCGTTAGGAGATAAACCACTTCACCTTAATGGATGGTTATATAATTAGTGGTTGCTGTTATTTAATTATGTATAATTATCTGTGTTAACACTCAAATAAGGGATGATTTAACATATTTGATAAAGCTATCGCATTCAACTTGATTCATTGAATATGCAATATTGCGTTATTGGAATGAAAGACTAGAATTAAAAAGTATTGCATTTTTTTTACCATGTCCGCTCCCAATGGAAATGGACTCCTAATGGAGTTTATCTCAACAGAAGTGTTTCTACGAGAACTGCTTGTTACTCAGTTGCTCAACCTATCTTTTTCCAAAAAAAGTAGGAATAGAAGGATAGGGCTAAGACAGGACTAGTGGTTAGCTAGCCATTCTCCATACGTCCTGTTTATAGAATAGAATAGGTGGGAGGGGGAAATTCAAGACATCACATACATCCATGCCTTCGAACAGAAATTCATAAATCGATTGAAAAAATAATTTATAAAACTGTCCATACCGGGATTCCAACGCGTGACCCCCGTAGCCGAAGCCAACAACGTTGACCACTCAACCACACAGGAGGCAAAAAAAGTATTCAATTCATTTATACCAATGAATATTTACAATTTAACCCTATATTTAAGTGTAAAACAATGCTTCCTTTATATGATTGATATCAAACATAATTATATTACTGTTTTATTATTGCAAAACGATCTATATAGTAATTCTACTAAATTAAATGATTTTTTCGTGCAGTGTATTTTTTGAATGGAAATATATTTTTTAAAGTGTGTATGATCTAAAAAAAGTGCATGCAAATACAAGTTTTAGCTAAAAAGTATTAATTATCAACATTAAGACTGAAAGAAAATGTCAAAACAAGAATTCGGCATTAACTCCTGAATTTTTGTGACTGACCAGACCCAGTGCTTTCAACGTGATAGAGTTGTTGGGAGCATAGTTTTAGTAATAAAAAAACGTTAAGTGTGTATAATCAATTAAAAAAATAATGTTTGAAGGATTAGTCAAGTTTATTAAATCTGATTTATTTGATAAGTATGAGCAACAGTGCTTACAGCTCGTGTTTTGTTAATAAGTAGTTAATACGATAGTATTTTTGTTTTTCAAAAACAAAGCGATAAAGTTTATAATGATTTCTGCATTGCTCCATTTTCAGAATTAAAAACAAAACTTTTAATATCGCTTCAAAATAATGTAAAATTATTTAATTCAGACAATACTACTGTAAAATACATACGAAAAATGGATATCAAGATTCTGTACCCAGTACCTACCCTGTTAATAAATCAACCACAAAGCTGTGAGTAAAATGCTCAACAATCTTTTAGATGGTAAGTACATTAAGGTTAATAAAATAATTTTGGCTGCCGTTGTACTATCATTTAACAAACTGTTTATAATAAACTCATGAAAATTACATATATTTTTTTGTGATATTATTTAAGTAGGAAGTATGTTTTTTTAAAAGATATTTCAGTATTTAAGTTTAAACTATTTTTACTAAATTATAAACTAGAGTTTAGTTGTAAGGAAACGGTTTATTAATAGTTCAATACGTTGCAGAAATGAAATACAATATGTTTCAGAAAAAAATTACTACGATATAACAACATCAGAGTATATTGAAAAATGAAACTGGTTTATTCGTACGCTACCAGCAGAACATGGACGTGAAATATCTCTTTTCACCTAGTCGCTGTTATAATGTATGTGAAGCTACAGACGAATAAAAAGAAAATTTTGATTTAAAATAAATTATTTTTTAAATTAATTAAAAAATCGTTGGCATAATTGACGGCTTTTTTTGTAATGCGAGAATTTCAACAAATATATCAACTGTGGAAAAGAAAAAGAACGTAATCCACAAATATCAAATTTTACAGGAGGCACAAAAAACGTGTTTTCATGGTTTTGGGCTATATTCAAATTATGAATTATACACAACCTTGAAGTGCACTGAGACTTCTAAAGTGGTGTTTAATTGACATAATCCAATATTTATTACAGAAATGGTCTGGGAAAAACCTTTATTTCAGTCTTTTTTCTTGGTTTAAATTTTATACAAGGTCATCTTTTTCAAACATAAAAGCTAAATTTTGATACTAATTCGGCATTTTCAGCTTGCATACTTTTGATAGAACGTGTATCATGTTTGACACATTGTGATTATCGAAAAAAACCTGTTTTGAAAAAACGGTAGGTTACGTCCTTTTTCCTTTCAACAGTCGATATGTAAACATACCAAAAAATGCATCCAATCTCAAACCATTTTTGTAATCCCATGATTTTGGGATTCACAATTTTTCCAATCCCGGAATCAGGGTATTGACCATTTACGATAGAATTGTAATTTTTTTTGCTCTTTCGTAAATTTCAACATTTTTTACTCGCTCTCTAAATTGAAAAAGCCAGAAATTTACGGAATTTATAAAATGAAAAAATGTGAAAGCGTTTTTTTAGCTCTCTCAGTCGTTTCAAAAAAGATCCCACTGATCGATTTCAAAAAGAATTTTCGGATTTATCAAAATTTCTAAGCGTAAGACCTTTTTTTGTTTCACTCGCAGATTTCACTTCTTATCTTAAATCCAAAATTCCTGGGATTACAATTGTCACAAGCCCAAGATTTCAGGATCCAGAATTGGAGACTTTAATTGCTTTATATTGCTCATTTCAGCAATTGCATTAATAGCCATACTAAAAAATTGATTTAATTTAATTTGTCTGGTTTAGATCACGTTTAAAGTTTTTATAGTTTTGACCGACCCTTTTTTCTCATGCTTGCACTCTTTCATTACTTTAAAAGATTTTCGTTAGAGTAAAATATGTTTTAATACAAAGTTCACTTGAATAACCACATTTATCGTTTAATTTTAACATGCTTAATTAAGTATAACCCTAAACACAGCATTTAAAAAATACAAATATAACTATGTTTACAGAATATGAAGAGAAAACATTAAGTATGTACTTATTAATCTGTTCTGTTCAAAGGTGTAATTAACCAGTTCAGGAGATTAGAAAATCGTTAACGTTTGATTTTTTTTTAAAAATGTGTACTTCTTTTGAAACACTCTGTATATTTCCACGTGTGAAAACCATCAGCACTGAAGTTAAATCGTTTTCTCGATATAATGTCGAGTGTATTTTTCAATTTATTTTATATATCAGTTCAGAAAGTGTTATTTTAATAGCATCGGTACGTTTCGATCGATTATAAATAAATATAAACGATTTATCCTGGTATGTTCAATTATTACTGACAAAATTGGTTATCTTATTCTTTAAATCCAGAAGGCAATAAAAAAAATATGATGGAACTCAGTTTCGCATTGGTTTTGTATCAACAGAAAAACGTAATTATTATCATCTGTACGATAATCAAAACGGCAAAGATTGGATCTCAACATTCAGCTTCAACTCTTCTCTACAATCATTATTAATTGACGTAGTTTTCCAGTTTGACGACCGAATGTTATCGAGCTATCTAGGGAAAAGAATGCCTTCAATAAATCATAAGAGGAAGATTTTTTCAAGTTTAACATTTTACTCCTTTCAAGTCATTTAATTATCATGTATTTTTATGAAACTAAGCTGTACAAAAAATGTTATATCTACAATAAATAGTATTTTTCAGTAGCAATATCAGTAGCAATGTCAGTGTATAAAAATTCTTTAACATAAAAGGTTTTTACTTTTGAATAAATTATTTCAATAATTATTTAAAAAAAAAGATTTAACTGAAAAAAATAGTATTTATAAGTCAAACTCAATTTTAATTTTGTTAGTTACTTTGTTAAGTGGTATATGTCATTGGTTTTATTCACATTGGTCACAGATTTGAATCCCAGCACGGGTAGATAAATTTTGAGTCAATCAATAAATTTCTGTTCGAAGGCATACATAGGTGTTTGTGATGTCTGAATACAATCTTTTTACCTATCCGATCCCCGAAAACGGACCTAGTGAGAAAAGCGTTTAGCTAATCAAAATTCCTGTTCTATCTTTATTTTTTAACCCTTTTCTCTCATAGAAAATAAGTTGAGAAACTAAATAACAAACAGTTCTTCTAGAAAAACCTTTCTTGAGATAAGCTTTATGACGATTTTAAATGTTCCACATTAAGACTGGATATAGCTTAAAGAAAAGGTTATTTTAGAATTTCTAGTAACAAAGTTGCTAAATTTATTATATAAATGAATGATTCCATATCTTATGGTATATCCTGGAATATTTCAGTTCTCCTGTAGAATCGGTATTCAAATAAACGCAAAAATATTATGCTAAACTCGTTCTATTGAACTCTATCTATAGCACGGTTTCCACTGATATGGCTTTGAAAATAAATGTAATGCCCCGCAAACTTTTTTATGTCTGAGAAATTCAATATATTCATGCTATAGATTCGATATTATCAGTAAATACATTCGATAGAAGAACAATAATACATTTTCATTTTAATCTGCGAAAAACAAGTTGAATTTGCGTGGAGCGTAGAACCTCCCGATGTATTTTTCAATATAGGTAATCATTTCTTATTCTGAACAGGTAGCGGCCGATATGAAAACGTCTACGCCAATATCGTAGAGCGCCTACGAAAGCTTTTATAAGCGCTACATGGTATATTTTGTATTAACTTGTAATGATATTGTTAAGTGATGTACACATTGTATTTTTTTAAAGTAATATTATACTTTGAAGTATTTCAAAATGTAATGTAAAGATATGTTAAAACCCGTATTATTAAAAACTTGAATTGAAATGCAGATAACAAAAACATATTCAAACAATACATTATGAAATATTCGAGAGAAATGATATAACTTTTTTAGAAGTAAGCTTTGATATAAAAGAGTACGTCTTCAAAAATTTCTAACTTCGAATTATTTTAAGTTAACTAATCTGCTCTCGTAATTTAGTATTGAAGTTTACAGAGAAAGAAATATTATATACTGATTCACAGTAAAAATCTTTGAGCAGTGGCGGATTAAGCAAATGAGAGGCCCCAGGCGCAATAAATTTTGGAGCCCTGCTTTATGGATAACATTAAAACGTCATAAAATTCTAAGTAAAATAGTAAAACTATATAAAAATCTTAACAAAAAATATATTGGTTATATTATATAAACTATTTTTGAGGCCCTTAAAGTTTGGAGGCTTTAAGCGCGCGCCTCATTTCCTAATAGGGTAATCCACCACTGTCTATAGATAAATGTAAGCTTTAATCGCACGCATGAAATTGTTTTTCTCCACACAGACTATTTGCGAAGCCCACATCCACAAAAAAGGCTGTGAAAATACCTAAACAGTGCTAGAGAAATGTAAATACGATCTACACCAGAAAAAAATTTAAATACCGAAGGAGTTGATGAACTTTTCCGTGCATTGGTTAAAGTCTAATTAAGTAAAAAGCCATTATGAAATCCCAGCAGGACAATTTAAGATTATTGTGGGCTTGGGAATAATTTACTGCATAAGCTTTATTATTTTATGTGAAGCATGTAAATAGCCGGATGCATCAACCAACTTGTAATATTTCATGCACGCAAATAATGCTCAACAAATGAATATATCTTTTTTAATATAAATGTAAATCAACAAACAATGATTTGAATTGTAAACGAACGATTAGAATACTTGATTGGTTGGAAGGACTAACGATTTTAAGAAGACTTCGTTAAAGGTTGAGAAACTAAATGATAAATTATAAATTTGACAGACGTTTATTAAACTCATCGAAACAATCGTGTAATGAATAATTTTAGTTAGGCGATCAAGTTTTTAGTTGCTAAACTATGATTTGGTAACTATTATTAAGACACTCTCGTCAATGGGCTAAAACCGTTTAACGCTGTTTTGTTGACATCAGCTTAATAGGGGTTGTAAATCAATAGTAGATGGTAGCTCGTATAAATTCGGACACCCTTGAAAGATGAAGATTTCGTTTATAAAACGACATTTTTTTTATTCTACACACTTTTACAAACTTGGACAAAAGAACGGGATTAATTATTTTATAACATCTTTAATCCTTCCTTAACAACTCAAGTTATATCTAATTTATGATTTTGACTGAAGGTGATTGGTGGAATTTCAATATTAATTTTGAATCGTTCAAATATTGTAAATTCACACAAGTTTTTTCAATAACGACCCGGATTTCGCGTTTCGGCATATTCAGGCGTATAAGTTCATCCATGTTCTTGTTGTCATATTTTTTTATTTAAAGTTGTTACTTTTAATAAAAAGTAGTACAGATCTAATTTTTAAGATACGTGAACTTTTTTTAATACAGAAATTTGCACTAAAATGCTTCTTTGCCGTATATGTAAGTAAATATAATTAAAATTTATAAAATAATTATAAATTTTCCAGCGATCAAAATAGATATAATTCTTGAAATTACCCACAATTCAAATCTGTAAACATTCTCATGATATAACATTTTAACAATAATTACATTTAATTTCAAAAACCTAATAAGATTATTATTGTTAAAGTAAATATTTCCCCAGTTAATTGAACGTCGTAAAAATCAAATCATTAGTAAAGTTTATCCATATCGACATCAAATGCTTTCAATGCAGCGATACATGTATTTAATATATGAACACGATACATTTTTTTACCAAACGTCAGTTCAAGTCCATCCCTGCACTTAAACGCTTGAAGATGTCAAAAAGGCAAAACCCATCGTTAGTGACAATTTTTTGTGATTGTACACACTCAACGATTCAAATTAAAGTTATAACAATGGTAAGATGAAGTTTTTGTGTTTCATTCTTATCCACTTGTAAAGTAAAAATTGACAAATGTTCTGAATAACTATTTGATTTGTCATAAATGGTGTCCGCCTAACGTTATTCAAATATTTGTTTCCATTCCTCGCCCTGCCTCAAAAACGGCTTAACCGTTAATAAAATATATTCAACCCGTAAAGTGCTATCCACTGCGAATGATGTATGCATTTTAATACCACTCCACTGCTCTCTGATAAATCCTTCCCTTAATATAAAAGGGATTTGGTGCCGGCGGACGCAAAAAAGGACCGGCTCCGGTTTGTTACGTTACAATAGGCAGTAGCTACGTCATCAGCGTTAAGTGTTTTGGACAGGGGCACACAACTCACGTGGCCATTGGGTCGTTTTAATATGAAGTAATGAATGAAACGTATCAGTCACAAACAACGCAATGTTAAATATTGTGACACAGATACATCTTTTACCTGTGTCTGACCTTGCGAGTCGTCAGTTGAAGTATGTCAAATAATAAACTTTTTAAGTCATGTCTGTTCAGAATATGAAGTGGTTTTATCTTGCCTAATCGAAATTATCCTTCAATAATCGCCTTTTAATCATTTTGTTACCTTATAAATTAAATGTTTCGCAAAAAATAGATGACATTTCATTCGAATACATACGTTTCATCTCTGCAAATGTATTGTAATTACATTGGTTAGAAAGGCATTTTTTATAATCCATGTCCACTCGCAATGTTTTTTCTACTATAACCGTTTCTTACTCATACGCTCAACCAGGGATGGGCTGGAGGGGGCTCGGGGGGGGGGGCTTGCGCGAGCCCCTTGTTAAACTTCGGCGTGGCCGGCGAGCCCCTTGTTAAGATAAGAAAATCATTCGTCTTAGATCAAATCATTATATAACTGCAATTTCTGTAGATGGTTAAATTTGAAAATTAGTTGTCCCTTCATTTTTTCTTTAGAAAAGAGAAGTTGAGCGACTAAATAACAGGCAGTTCTCGCAGAAAAATAACTTTTGTTGAGATACCTTCATTAAGAGGCCATATGTTCGACATTGGGAGCGGACATGGATAAAAAAATGAATAACATTTAACGAGCGCCTTGGTAAGATATTCGCAGCCCACCGCTGCGCTCAACCTCTCTTTTTTAAAGAGAGTAGTAGAGGTAGAAGGATAGGGCTAGGACAGGACAAATGGTTTAGCTAATAGCTCCTGTTGCATCCTATTTTTAGGATAAAATAGGTTGGTGGAGGGGATTCAAAACATCACACACATCTATGCATTCAAGCAGAAATTCATATATACAAACGTTCATTCATATAACATGACATCCGTAACTGAAACCAAAGACGTTGAATCCACGACCACGCAGGCGGCGGTAAGGCAATACATACGCATTATACATACAATACATGTTGGATAAAACACTGCAATTTAACAGAGGTATTGATTCTTTTGTTTGTCAGCCTGCCATGTAGCTGAGTGGCCAACGCTGTTGGGCGCTCATTGTATTTGGTTGTAGCATCTACGGGTTCGAATCACAATATAGAAATAATAATTATTTATGTTTTTTAAAAAAATATATGAATTTGTTCCTAAAGGTGTGTGATGTTCGTTCCTATTGTGACATTCGTTCCTAAAACATCGCATAGCAAAGCAATTCCCCCATTACTAGTTATTTTTTTGTCTTATTCTTCTGTATCTTATTGGGAGCCAACATTGTTGAAAACAAGTTTGAAATTCATATAAAAAGTATTTTCATATCTTAAAATTCTGAGCTTGTTTTGAGTAAGTTGAATTGGTCGTTCTAGAATCCATGGTCTTAAAACAAAATGTTAGGCTTGCCAATAAACTGACAACATCAGGTTGTTTATAACGTCGTAATTTGCTACCAGAGTAGGCTCAATTCTCGAACTCACTCCGTCTAACCGTCAAATCTAAATACATGTGTTGGTGAATTTTTCTTGAAGAAGTCTTTACAAATCTTGCTACAAAGCGTGCGCTAAGTCAAATATATTATGATAACCATTTCCAATATAAGAGCCCCGCTGTTTTCCAGCAATGCTAATTACGTTTTGATTGAATTATGTTTATTTAATTGTTGTTATTATTTGTAATATATCTGCTTTCATCTCGGAGCACAAAAAGTTTTATTGTAGTTAAAGACTTACAAAAGTAGATGAATTCTAAATGCGAATCTCACCATTCTAGAGAATGTGAAAATAAATGTTTTTGATTATATTTTGAGAAATTGCGGACATGAATTGTTTGTTCTCCCAAGGTGTAGAGTCAACCTGCCAATGAGGATGCGATTGGGGAGAGCTTTAATACTTTTTAACGGTATTGCTCTGGATGTCAACATAATCCACGTGGGCGTGGGTGGTTTCCGACGAATGCTATTTTGTATGTATTAAAATAGAGTTTGTCGGAGCTTACTCGCTGACCTCCTTGATAATTTTAAGTAATTATTTCTTCACTGTGATTGTTTTAAATTACAAATTTATCAATCTTTTGCAATCGTTATGTTAAAAACACTTACAATACTAAAGATTATTTTAGTAAAAGACATGTTAAAAGCTAGTTGCTCTGCCATCATACGATTTGAATTCAACCATTATATGATTCAATGCTGATTTCTTTTCTTCTTCTTTTTCTTTGACTATATGTCTTCTCTATGTGAAGCATATGGCCGCTAAGCAGTTCCTCCATGTTTTATTGACTTCAGTCAATTACTTACTTTGCTTCCTCCCATGACATGCCAACATTCCTCAGTTCCGTCAAGTACATCATATGAAAAGTATCCGACGGTCGAATTAAATTTAATGATTTACCAATAATAACATGATTTCAAGCAAAAAAGGAATATTAAAATACTAATTTACTGTCTTTTTGTCCAATGTATTAAAGCGTAGACTACTAGTATATTAAAATGCAAGTGCAATTAATTTAGTCAAAAGACTTAAGTATCTTAAATGATTCATCCCTTAATGCGGCTATCCATTAACTGTGGAAACGGGGGATTAGAAATGCACTCTGCGACCATGCACATGCATTTTGAAAACAATAATGTGAGTCTGGACTCTGAATATATGAGTTATCTTGTTCGTTAGTATAAAGCCTTCATGAGATTGCCCGCTTGAATACGTTCATTAAAAGTTTTTTCATTACACAAATGACCGTATGAATAGAATTATCAACATTTTTAATCAAGACACGCTTTTTAAGTATTTATTTTTAATTCATCCAAATAATAAAATACACTTTCACTTAAACCTATATTTGCTGAGATTACATTGTATATTGCATTAAAAAAAATAATACTGGATTTTTTTTTGTTTTTCAATCAACAAGGACATTTTCTACGTAATAACTATAATAATTTCATTTAAAAAATAATATTTGTTGTATGTAGGTGACGGGACAAATTATACAAGTGAATTTGTACAAATTCCATTATGAATTGAAAACTGTAATATTGTATTCTCTTATCAGTTGATAATGTTCGTCATGAATGAAACCAGTCCTGATCTTATTAAATAAAAATGAAATTAATACAAATGAGTATTTTTAAAAAATATAATTACTTTTCATCAAGTATTGATAGTGAATACCCCAAAAGTCTTGTCTAATATGTATGTTGCTTAAGAGTTATATTAATCATTGATCAACATATCGGTTTTATTTTAAATATAAAATGTAATGAGTAATAAACTATTTACGTTTAAAATATTTTATTGATTTATAAAACAAATTTATCAAATAACTATAAACATCGAAACATCGGTTGAAAAATAATTCCGGTTGCGAACATCGGCATTAAACGAGTTATGTTAGTGAGCTTATCACACACCGATCAAAAAATAAATGCAGCAATGATAATCTAGTAAATATTGATAAAAAAAAATATTTCAGTCCTTCGCGATTGATAACGTAGCTGTTAATAATTTAAAAGTGGTATACAGAATAAAATAAACTAGACAATTGCTAAATATTAAAATTCTATGAGATAGATGCCACTTATTAAACAAAATCTAAATACCGTTGAAACTATAAAATGAATAAATAAATAAATCCTTTCGTGTTCAATTAGAGTGTAAACAGAAATCCAATAAGTTTGCCAAAAGTTTCTGTTACATAATAATTATAACCAACAAAGTATTGTTTAAAATTTTCTGCTTTGAAAATAATAATTTCTTTGTCAAATTTTATAGTACGTTTACGCATGAAGTAGCACCAAAGTGGGATTCCCAGAATTTTGGCAAGCGTTCGAGGAATAAATGTGACAACAAAGGAGGTATTTCGGAATTTAACAAGATATTAAAAATATCACGTTTTAAGAACTTGGTTTTTTTTACCAAAGATGCTGTAAACAGATAAGAGCTAATATTTTTTTTTAAATATACATATACTATACATTTTAGTCGTTTGTATTTTCAAGTGCTTTTTGTAATAAAAACGGGGACAAATACGTTGGGTGATATTTGTTACAACCATTATTAGTAAATAGTAAACAATACTTTAAATTAAAAAGCTTGACAGCTGGCGATGGCCACAAAAATCAATATTTTTAAAACGATAAATAAGGGTTCGCTGAGTCAGTATTTATAGTTGAAATAGAAAAGTTTACGGATAGAAAACTATAGCTAGCTGTGATAAGGATTTTATTTAAAGGTTTTGTTTTTATTAGCCAGTTTTTTTGTATCATACATTTTTGATAAACAAATCCTGGCTCACCATAGAAGTTTCCAGATGCTATTTTTAAAAGTGGGGAGCAAACACTCAAAAAGTGATTTGTTACAATTTTTGAAAAAAATGACGTTTAATATCAGCTGTGATAGTCAAGAACATAAATTACAATTAGTGTTCGAAAAAGGTTTTTTCATATAAAAATTAAATCATAAAGTTGATACATTTAGGCAAACCGTGGTTTCTCCAACATTCAAATCATCATTTTCCAAGCTCTGTATTTGTGTAACAAATCACTTTTTGAATGATTGCTCGTCGGGTATAAAAAATTAAAGCTTTGCAGCTTTTTAAAGTTCCAAGCATTCGTTTCCCATATTTCATAAGTACGTTATACAGTCGAATATTTATATTTAATTGAAAGCTAAGGGATTTTAATTGTGTGTGCTCCACATAAAACAATATATTGTTTCACAATGACAAATAAATTTTATGAGTAACGCTGTCATATAATTTGACTAGTGACCAAAGCTACATGAACTCGGATCGATCAACGTTTTTAATGACTTTATTGTGAAATAAAAAATACCCACGTGTGCTAAGCAAACATTATTTTCTCATATTATTAAGCAATGCGTTATAATAAAGGATTCGTTGCCATACCTATTTGCAATATATGTCATCTGCGTATGCCATATAATGAAATAACTATGTTTATTTAAACTAGTATTTAAATACGCAGCTCAAAATATAATTAATATTTACTAACTGAAGAAATGTGTAACGTTTTCTTAATTTAATTACTGAAGTCAACTCAAAAACAATGAGAATTACATTTGATACGAAGCCATTAAAGCATTAAGATGTCTTATGTTTTATAGTACTTAATCATTTTCGTCTAGATGATTTCGTTTTGACAGCTTAACAGGCTAAAAATGATATTATTAAAACTTTGTCTGGGAGCGCACTCAGCGAAAACCACATAGAGACAGCTCACATTATTTATACAAATAAGTCTATGCGAGAAACCCTGCGAGAATTATGAACTAATATTAAACTCACTCCAATGCGATGTTGTGACCTGCGCTTTTAGAACAAGAGAAATATTAACGCTTTTGTAATAGATGATAGATAAACATCTTGGATTAGGTGGATTTGATTTTGAATTATTTAAATTTTACCGGGATTTAATCTAAACATTAACTTAAGATTTCGACTGAATGTACTTGGTGGAAATTCAATGTCAATTTTGAACTGAGTTTAAATTCATCTGTGCACTTGAACGCATGAAGATGTCGAAAGGCAAAACCTGGTTCGTCACTGTCAAAACTTGTGTAACTGTACATAACTTGAACGATTCTAATCTTAACTTGAGCTGTCGATTATTTTTCAAAATACATCAGTTAATGGAAATAAAATACAATTTTATCAACTATTCTACAAATCAATAGCGGATACATTAATGTGATTTAAAATAAAGTGTGAAGTTTTCATCTAAAAACAAAACCAGTTTTGATAATTTAATAAAATTACAAAAAGTGTTGTCGCTTTATATAAAAATACTTTCTGCTGACTGTTCAATTGGGTATTTTCCTATTATATGTACACTTAACCTAAGATAATAACATAATTGCTTCTTTTTCGGTATACGACCGATTGAATAGATTCATTTTTAAATGTGACTGGGGCAAGAGAAATTGTGTGTTTTGTGTATAAATTAAATGATGTGTTCATTTATATAAAAAGAAAAAATCTCAAATTATTATTTAATATTAAGAGAATTTCTTTAAAAAGTTTCAAACAAACTGTTCTTAGAACGAAACATAAACACAGTTTATCCTTGAAACAGAGAGATAATTTATTTTAAGGCGTAATTTTATGATATTAAGGATCATTTAATAAATACATGTAAGAATCATAAAATTATACAGAATTGTTAAATTAAATAATATAACAAGTCATACAGAAATTTTCATCTTATTCATCTTTTATTTCAAATGGTTTGGCTCATGGCGAGCGTAATCATTTAAAATAAGAGTGGAATTAATACAAATGAAAGTTTTTTCTTTGAATATAATGCCTTTTCAGCGTGTGGACAATGAACACCTTAAAAGAGGTATAACAAGTCTTCTTTTTTTGGCCATGTTCGCTCCCTACGTGAAGCATATGGCCGCCACGCGGCACCTCCATGTTTCCCTGTCTCCTGCCAATTGCTTTGGTTCCTCCCATGACATCCAGCATCCCTCAGTTCCGCCGAGTACATCCTATGGATAGTACCCGACGGACGTCCGGGACGCCGGAATCCCACCGGTCGAAAGAAAAGGCAGGCAGGATTGAAGCTATCCGGAGGCATCCGCAGCACGTGACCCAGCCAGTTCCAACGTCTCTCCATAACCACTGACGTGACAGGACTCTGTCTTGTACGCTCCCTTATCTTTGAATTCCTCACAAAATATAACAAGTAGTTAATATTAATCCCATGTTTCAAACCTGGTTATAATTTTTTTGATTACGGTTTTAAGTAAAATTGTCATAGATAACGTTTTCAGCGTCAAACTACTTTCCCAAATCAGCGTGAAGTTAGTATTGGAAGCATTTGCTGGGAGTCCCCGCTGAAAACTAATTCATGATTCGGCATTAGCTTTATATGGTATGGTTTTGTGATACAATATTATCGTTAACCTAGAATGCAAAGCTCGTAACTCCGCAGACATAAACTTACAGGGAGAATGTAACTACTTAATTATTTAATTAATATTAAAAAATAAAACACTGTTTATATACTAACTAGTGTAGGAGAACAAATGATCGAGACCCCGAACTGCAGTGCCAAGTAGAAGAAGATTTACCATAAAACAATTTGTAATTCGCAGTTTTTTAATGAAGACCAAAACTTATCCGTGTGATAAAAGTTTTTTTTTTGATCTTCATTAAAATTGTGGAAGTAGTACAATAAAGAGTTTTTCTAAATAAAATGCCTTTTCACTAAGGGTTGACAGTAAACACTTAAATATTAAATTAGTTTTATAATAAAATATTTAAAAATAATTTTCCCTCATTTTAAGTTATATCCACTGATAATGGAAAGTATCTGGACCGATAATTGAGTATATACATAAATAGGAACTTTAGTGAGAAATGGTGAAAAATTTAGCGAAAAACATGACGTTTATTTATTTTAAATATGAAGCGAAAAACAATTTTCGATAGTAAAGCTGTAAAAAACCTTTAAGAGATTAATTCAAAGAGAAAAAACATTAATTAAAAAGCTTAAAATTGATATTCATCTATGGATTTGAACCCTGACCTATTTGATTCATATGGAAAAGCTTTTACAGTACTGAAATTGAATCAATATCAAATTTTGAATGCTTAGAAACCACCACAAATTGTTCCAATAAAACCAAGAATTGTACAGACAGAATCAGAATTATTGTAATTGACAAGTAACTGAATTGATGAGCCTTTCAATGACGTGTTCGTAACACCGTAGAACTATTTTAAGAAACGGCTAAATATTTTATTGATGAAAATTTGCCTTTTATGATATATTTTTAGGTGATATTATTTTATATGAAATATTTGATTACTGATTTTAATTTACTTGTCCAGTATTTCAATTTAAATTGAACATTTTTTTTTGATGTTCTGGTATTTAATTGAAAATATCAAAATACTGGTATTGATATAATATATTTGTCCGCTATTGCAATTTCTACGCGTTACCAAACATTTTTTACTTTGATACAGCCCATGGGTCTCTCAATCACAACTTATATATACAGTATTTTTTTTTTTAAAAAAAGGTACCGAAACTCACTTCTTGTCAAATTTTTTATTGAAGATTTTTTTCTAATCCATCTCCAGTTTTAATGTGAAACTGATGAAGATACATATCTTGACAGATTTTTTACGAGAACTGTTTGTGACTTAGTTGTTCAACCTCTGAAATAGAAAGATAAGGCTATGGCAAGACTAGTTGTTAACTAATCGCTCGCACTTTGTCCCGTCAATTATAGGATTAGAAAGGTGGGACGATTTGCTTTCAAACAGAAGTCAATTAAGCAATATGTCAAGCATTAGACATCTGATTTTCACCACAGAGTAAGTCTATGGACCTGGTATTGTTTTTTATTATGACAATAATTAATACGTTTTACAGTATCCGGTAAATTACTTTCAAATGGAACATAAGATTAAGACTTTAGTTTTCAAGAAAAAAATAGAAATTTTTAGAAGCAAAATAAAGGTGTAATTTGAAATATTAAAAATGCTGAGAAAAAGGTGCCCAAACGCCGTTCCACCGCGTTCATAAGAAATAATTCTGTATATATATATTAATAAAAGATACATCTTAGGTATTTTGATTTAAAGTTACGGGGGTTTAAATCTGTGCAGACGTTATATTATTCCTCGAGGTGGTTGTAAAATAAGGGATGGATCACTTATTACCTAACCACAGTACATCGTTTAAGACTGGAGACCTCAAGTGACATAGTCAATTGTGAATTGGAGTTATTGTTGTACTGCTCTCAATTTGACATTTGGTCTAAAGTTATTATGTATGATACGTAATAAAATGAAATAACTCGACATAAACACCATTCAAGTCCAGTGGCGTAACAAACAACCACATACGCAAATTCTGTCGCTTGTTTTTTCAGAGTAAGGTTTCGTTTGTTAAGCGAACGTTAAAATGAAGATTTATTATTTTGAAAACCAAATACGGGTTATTTAATGCTTATAAACATGATTGGTTTATGGGTAAGATATACATTTATTATCAAAGAAAAAATATTTTAAAATGCACAATGCACATTGTTGGGTTTGTAAAAACCCCAATATCTAAGCCTAGCTGTGTTCGTAAACGTATTTAATATCAAAGAAAAAAATGGCGGACATATATATGAACAAATTGATGTTTTAATTATTTAAAACCGTAACTACATACATGAGAAGGTCTTAACAAAAAACATTGTCGATGAAAACGACAATTATGTTTATTTTTTAATAAATTATTATTAATGAGGCACAGTGTTGAGAACTTGTGAATTAATAGTATGAACGGCAGTAATTTAAATAAATATAAAAAAGAATTTATCTTTAAAAAAAAGGATTTCTTGTTTTTTTAAATTATTTAATGTTGACATATAATATGGTAAATATTTTTTTTACCATGTCCTCTTCTAATATAGAGCATCCATATGCTACTTCTAATGCAGTTTATCTGAACAAAAGCGTTTCTACGAGAATTTCATTTTACTCAGTTGCTCAAACTATCTTTTTCCAAATAGAGTAGGAATAGAAGGATAGGGCTAAGACAGGACTAGTTGTTAGCTAATCGATATTGATACGCCCCGTTCATAGGATAGAATGGATGGGAGGGGGAATTAAAGACATCACATACATCCATGCCTTTGAACATAAATCGATTGAAAAATCAATTTATAAAACTGTCCGTACTGAGATTCAAACGCGTGACCTCTGTAGCCGAAGCTAACGACGTTGACCACTCAACCACACAGGCGGGTAGTATAGTGTCAATCAACCGAAGAAATTCACAGTGAAAATCGTTAGTTTTCTAAGTAATACAAATCAGAAACCAATCACTTTGAACCGTTATCATTTTATTGACACTTGAAAAGTTGACACTGATTGCCACAGTAGTACCGCGAATGTCGCTCGAGTTGCATCACGGGAAGAGTATTACGTCAAAGAATGAACGGTATTCTTTATGTCAATGTGAACCGACATGACATATATTGTGTACCTGCACATTTTGATTTAAAAATGTGATAACATTCAGATCAATTTATTTGTTTTAATATGTGTGAGATATGTTTTGTTTTTTTATTCAATAAACTTGATTGTATCCAGGGGTAGGCTAGAAGGGGCTCGAAGGGCTCGCGCGAGCTCCTTTTTAGATTTTACTACGGCCGGTGACCCCCTTGTTAATTTAAGAGAAAACAATATTATCAAATCAAATTAATAAATAACTACAATTTCTGACATATATTATCTACGACAGCTTCAATATACACGTTAGTACAGTTTCAGCCATTTGCATTGATTGGTTTATGGTAAACTGCATATTGTTTCATATTATAAGTGTATTAAGTAACAATCGTTTGCTAATTAAAGTATTGCATATAATTGCATAGGAGTGATAAATTGCTTTGAGATTAAGCGAGCCCCTTGTTAACGTATTGGCAGCCCGTCGCTGATTATATCTACTCTATAATCCACACGGGGTCCACAGGATATATTATTTTAGGGGAGACAAAGCAAAGTTTTTGGGGACCACGGGCACCCTAGGTAAATGGGCTAAAAAATGTCTCACTTTTTTTTTATTTTGGGAAATTGGTAAATTCCCAGTTATTTAAATGCGCTTAGAGAGTGATTTTTTAAAAAATCCGCTAGCGAGCTAAAAAGCGAGTTGAAAATTATTTTGAAATCTTTAAATTTCTCACTTTTTCCCCAGTCATCAATCCCAAGATCCTGAAATTATTGTGTCCCAAGGACTGGAAAAACTAATAATTACACGGGTATAAGAGCCACGGAAAAATATGAGACTCAAAAAGGGCCACGAGCTCAAAAACGTTGAGAAACTATGGCTTAGATAAACATACCATGTTGACAATAATATTTTTTTTATTTAAAAATAATGAGCTATAAAAATTGTAATCTAAAAAAAAAAGTGTATTTTTAGTATTTACTGATAAAAAAAAATATTCATTTTTAAGCTGATTTCACTCTCTTATCATAATATATTTTTACGATAAACTCATTAAATATACAAAATTCAATGTTTTTTTAGAATTCAACAGAAATAATAACTTGTTAAAATAAATGCTCTAAAAATAAGTAAGAAAATATATAATTTAATATATCATTTAAATATACTACCTCGATTAATATTATTTTTGGCTGATTTATAATAAGATTCAAAAAATAATTACTTAGTTACAAAACGTTTGATATTTTTTTATTAACGGATTACAATTTTATTTTCAACTGATTTTTCTTTTTTATAAGAAGGTCATAATATAATTTGCTTTATAAAAAGGATACCCATACATTTTAAATTGGATTTTCTTATAAATAATCTTGAATTTTGTCACAAAAATAATATTAGCTATGCCGGGAAACTTTTCGATGATATTAGTAAACATGCAAAAAAACTAAATCAAGGTTACCTGTTTGAGATAAAAAATGTATTTTTGTCGATCATCGCAACGGCGCCGTGGCTTAGTTGGTTAAAGCGCCTGTCTAGTAAACAGGAGATCACGAGTTCGAATCTCGTCGGGGCCTGCGCTTCAAAAGCGTCCATAGACCTTTTTTTAATACTTATTCATTGTTTTATATAAATTTTAATATGCAATATGTTCCCGCGATATTTTTTTTAATGAATTAAAATATCTTATTTGATTAAATTTCATGAATGACTTATTAAAAAAAACTTTTAATGCCGAATTAAAAAAAAGTCTATAGACGCTTTTTCAGCGCAGGCCCCGACGAGATTCGAACTCGTGATCTCCTGTTTACTAGACAGGCGCTTTAACCAACTAAGCCACGGCGCCATGTTTGATAACAAAATAAAATTGAATTCGGTCGCTATTAAAATTTATAATACCATCTAAAATAATTGAATTAATAACTAAAAATAATCAGTTTTTCCGTAATTACTGTTCTTATAGTAGAGTGTTTAATTGTTTTGTAGGTACAAAATATATATTTTTTTTATTATTATTTTACAACTAAATGAATTTTTCGTTTTTAGTTTTATCACAATTATGTTTGAAATTATTTAAAAATAAAACTAAAATATGTGATTCCAATAGTTGTTGGAAATGTGCCACATATTAAAAATATACAATTATTTGAGGTCAAATAAAATAAGTTAACCTAATAAACGCCACATGTCACTAGAAAAAAAAACAATATTTTTAAAATAAAATAACCGAGACTGCTCAACGATACCATATTATTGACAATGATCTATACCAGCGGTCGGCAACCTTTTTGGACTCACGGACCACTAGATGGATTAAAATGTCAAAATTTTGATCCGACGGATCACCAAATGGACGACGTTTGTGCTAAATATTATATATTTAAATAAAAGTGAATAAAGCGAAGAATATAAAACAAGGTGAGAAAGTGAGACAGAACATGCATCTGCGGACCACCAAAATTTCTTCGCGGACCACCAGTTGCTGACGGCTGATCTATATTGTATGGAAGAAATACACTGCCAAATTTCATCTTATTTTATTACAGTTGAACATTATTTATTTTTCATATATTCAAAATCCCGAGTTTTCATGTGCCGGAAATTAAGCCACCACACTTTCAAGTCCCGGGAATTCTCAGAAATCGAGACTATTGGCTAAGACGCCGTAATACCTTGTTAGTTTTTTCTATGAAAATAATATATTCGGATGCATTGTGTTAGATATTCCCTACACCCAAAAATGCCGTAGGCATCTTTAAATAAATTTCTCTCGTGTAAATTTTATTCCACTTGGAATTATATTTCACGAACAATATGAAAAGATTTCTTTGTAATGAATAATAACGTATTATACAAAGATGTAACAATGCCTAGTAATGATGACTTTATTAAAATTTTCCCTGAAAAATTGTAAATCGGAAAGTATCATATGGTTTACTTATTTGGTTAATTGGCTGATGAATGATTGGCAGTAGTAGATGATATTTTTTTTTTATCGTGTGACGTAAGTATAATAATATGATCATTATTCGCTTTTAAAATTTACTTGGCATTTTTGAGCCATATATAATAATATAATATAAAGTCAAAGTTTACGGATATTAAATTGGTAATAAATATTGTATTTTAAAAAAGAATGCACTTTGAGAGTTTCATTACACGCCAAAGTTTCTTTTTATGACTTCGTTGCATAACTATGTTCTAAGAATTCTTTTCAATTTGCTCCCGCCACCGAAGTTTTGAGGCCATTAAATGTTTTAAGATTACATGTATTCAAGCAAAAACACGAATAATGCTAAAAAGAAAAGAAGAAAAGATCTTATGTCGTCTAAAATTTTAAACAAAATATTCTTTCACCTGAATATGGATATGTTGATAGCAATTTTTCGTAGTCTAGTAATTGAATTAATACAGTAATAAAACTAATATAATAAAACTTGCTTTTTATTGCTTGCTGAGCAAAAATTAGCTAATAAATAGAATTTTTTTAACCCATACACCTATCTTTGCCTTCTATGAATTTATAATGATAAGACGTTTATCGATTTAATAACACTTTATTCTTATTAAAGAATTTTGATAAAACTTTCAACTAGTCTATAAAAAAGATTAACATTGGGAACAAAAATACAATGCTTCTTTTTCTGTAAAATTGTTCGTCCTATATTTATAACAATTAAGCATGTTTATATATCGACTGTGGAAAAGAAAAAGGACGTTATCCACACATAAAAAAAAATTACAGGAGACACAAAAACGTTTTTTGATGATTTTGGGCCAAAATAAAATTATGAAATATATACAACCTTGAAGTGCACAGGGACTAATAAACTGATTTTTTTTATTGATTTTACTTAATATTAAATTAAGTAAATATTTTTAAGATAGACCTTTTTTTAAGCCCTTTTTCCTAATCGCAATTTCCACATACATTTTTCAATCTTAAAATATAAATTTTGATACTAATTTGGCATTTTCAGCATACATCCTTTAGAATATATATCAAATTTTATTCATTGTGATTATCGAAAAAAAGCTGGTTTGAAAAAACTGTGTGTTACGTCCTTTTCTCTTTTCACAGTCGATATGTATTTGATAAAGAAATTAATGGTTGTAATGTAAACTAAATCTTATTTTGCGCAAATTTGAAGCGAAAAATATTTGTTTTTCACAGATTTTTGATACTCCTTTACGCGATATTTTGATTTTTGGAACCAATTTATAAACTAAAAAAAGATTGGTTATATACTATATTTGAACACTCACTAGTAACAACACTACACAGTAACACAATTGACAAGGTGTGCAAAAAAAAATCAAAAACAATTGTATCAAAGTTTTCCCAAACTTGACCCAACTAGGATTGGAATCTCCCCTGGCTAAAGGTCTTTAGTCTCTATATGCGAGATTATGTAAGTGGCTATACAGTTATGAAGTTGTGATCAACATATTATATACAAGTGTCTAGACATGTTAAAAGAAAATTGCCGCTGGAAAACGCGCAATAGGCTAATGATAAACAAACTGAGAAAGATGTGTTTCGTTTAAGGCAGTGTTTCTTAACCTCACAGAAGACATCGCTTTACATCGCCGTAAATTTATTCAACGGGTACACCAAAACTAAAACATAATTTTAAAATTAACAATGTTAATTTAATTAATAGAACACCATTGTTATAAGGTGGACAAATTTTAAAATACATATTCTAGTTGTAGAAATATTATTTTATAAAACATATGTTTAATTGGCGATTGCTATTTCGTCTTATGTCTTAATCAAAACTATATTGGTGAAGGAATTAGCCTAATAATAATTTTGATGGTTTCGGCGGTAACTCTGTGGAAGTTAATTTTAAGTTACTTTGTTTCGATTCTATAATCCCAATCTGATTGATTGCAGCTCGTTAGTATCATTATTTGTTTGCTTTATTTAGATTCAGTCACCCCCCTCTTTGCTAACCTTAAAAGGGAAAAAAACCCAAACTCCATTTTGTAATTTGCTTCATTAATTAAGCAAATTTTGCGATGGTAAGTCTAAAGATGCCTCTGAAAGAGGCGAACCACGTGTCACAGTTAGTTACACAATACGTGGAATATTCAAAGTTATTTTAAATTTTATATTAGTTTAATAATATTTTTAGAATTAAAATACTTTGATATTTATACACTTTACAACATACATTTATATATAATTCTTGAAACAAGAGAAAATTAAAACGATTAATTTGATTGCAGAATCACTTGGGTAAATTAATACAATGAAATGATACCTTCCATCTCACAATAGAAAACGGAAATTATAACTTGGTTATTTATATTTTAGCAGTGCTCCCCAAATATGAGTCATTGAAAAACGCTCCTAAGTTCCAAGAAGTTTAAATACAATTATTTGTGGTTTCATTCCGACATAAGGTTGTAAAATGTCGATTTTTATACAAAGTGACTAATAACAATAAAAATTTGACTTGTATTTATTGCTAGTACAATATTTAAGAAAACTGTAATTATAATACGCATTATTTTGAAATATATTCGCCTTTGCTACCAAATGCCATTGCTGACACATGCTTGTTAGTGGGTGTAGCGTGGTGCTTATTTTTTTCGTCGAAAGTGCGAATGATCGTTAGTTAAGATGTGATATTATTTATACTATCTGTGTATTTTTAAAAGCATACTTTTCAGTGAGAATCTCCCATCTAAGCTACGACCAATTTGGGTCATCTCCAAAACTCGGCCCACAATTTACGTGGAAAAATGTCAGGAATTATCTCAGAGCAAGTTTATGCTTTAAACTTCTGAGTGTAAAGTTTAAATGACTCAACTTTTGTTCGGAGCTTTTTTCATATTTTATTCTTGGAGAAATTAAGTCTTCCGCTGTAGGTGCATGCTTCCCAGCGAGATTAAAAAAAGTTAAGTTATTATGTTAGGAAAAACTGACTGTACCTATACAGGTCTTATAAATTTTCTTAAGAGTTTTTTAAAAAGTTTTATTAACTTTATGAATCAAGGCCATTACATTCTGATTGCTTAAAAGTCACAAGTGCCTCAATTTTATGGTCACTTTTTCTTCTCCATTTAATATTAGTTTTTTTTACATAGTCATCATCAGCGGTATTGGGTCATATGTTTATTTTTTTTTTGACGACGATTATAAATAGTCGTTGGAGATTTATTGCAAATATATTGAACAAAAAGAATTCATAGTTAATATGATTGATTACAAATAAAACCTTTTTCAATCTGACCTTATGCAAGATTGAATATGCTTATACTATTGAATGTTAGTACATTGAAAAATAGTAGTAAGACTTATAATTTTTATTAAAAAATACATTGCATTATTTTTATTCCAAAGAATATTTTCCAGCGCAAATCATTAATGCGTACTATATGAATTAATTTAAGGAAAACTAAGTGAAAAGATATAATATTTAAAAAATGCTCATTTGTACTACTTCCACTTTTATTTAAAATTATCATGTCGAGCATTATCAGCTGTAGAAAAGTATGATCTTAAGGCTTGTTCAGATTAGTGGAGTTACTTTGTAGAATGGATTAGTAGAGTAGGTTAGTTAAATGCTTTAGTAACTGAAAAGTTTCCGAACACAATTAATTAATAAGCGACGTGTCAAAAATCAAGAGCACGATCACTCTGACTTTTCTCACCTCTTATATAAATATAAGAAATAATAATATTTACTTATTAGAAATAAACGACGTATTCTGGTTAGGTAATTGGTTCACTATTGTGACAGACAAATTGTCTTGAAATAATTTAAAAAGTATCATATATTTTTAATTATCACCAAATCTATAAATATTAATCGTATTTTTTAAAACAGTTCAAACAAATTGGTTAAATTGTTCATTTTCATATAATGGAATTTTGAAATTTCATGGGAACACTCAGTTTATATATAACGGCAGTGTTTTCCCTCCAACAAAACGTCATTTCGACGAAAACTAATGAACCTAACTGCAGATAAAGCGTTCAGGTTAAATTGGTTAGTTAATTATAAATTAGTGTGATGTGTTTGGGGGCGTCAGTGAATACAAAAAATGGAACAAAGTAGATTGATTCGGTTAAACGATCTTACTTACTCGTTTAAATTTGTCTATTCGGACGAATTTCATTACTTAATTACTCTCTATTATACTTATTAAACTACCACTTGACCAATCTGGACAAGCCTTTAGAGCTGAAGAGTCAACCGTTTAAAAGTTTTTTTTATTTATTTTGAAAGAAAAATAATGGAAAAACATTTTGACGTAATGTTTATTCTTATCAGTCCAAATGTTTCTGTCAGCTGGGCCAATTTTAATTATTTACTATCAGCGACATCTCTTGTGTTATTTAAGAAACTGTGTCAGTCAGCGTGGCAGAAAGTTTTCTTCAGCGGGTTTTCTTAACCCGCAAGGCATGCAAGTGTCATTGTAGCGATTACTTTAGATAGTGATTGTCAACATTAATTTCTATTTTATTTTGTGAAATACAGATATTGTAATCACTTAAAGTTTCCAAAACTTCAGAGTGGTATTTCTTCGTTGAAGCGGTCGCTCTCTTTATCGCAAAAACATTAACCGACTCTCCTCATTTTCATAAATCACACAATCATATGTGTTTCAAAAAATCTATTTCTTGAAGTAGGTTAATTGCGTAATTTATATTAAATTCATTTAAATGCAGAATAACCCGGTTACGTTAACACATTATAACGACCACGTCTGACTCACAAGCTTTGTTATAAACACTGATTGCACTATCGCAACATGTTCGCCGTAATTAAGCAGGACCCCCAAATGTCAAACATATAACGTCAACCACAAGAGAGCGTTTATAAATTTCCGTCAAATATCTTATCGAAAAGAGAGGTAAGACATAATTAAATATTTATTTAAAATTAATTTCAGATCAAATTAAGTTTTAAAGAAAACAGAGAATCGTCTATATAAAATACAGTACAATAGATTGCACGATACACACGATAGATTGTTTTTAATCTATACAAGGTATCAGTAAAAAAAACACTTCATTATGCATTGATTTATTTGTTTTTTACTAAAAGAAGGAATGCCTAAAAACTGGTAATTAAAATTATTTTTCACACCGCAATATTTCAAACTGGTGTTAAAAAATCCACGTGAAAACAATAAGGTTTGAATAAGCATATACAATTCACATAAAAAACGGAATCCAGAGACATTTTGATTTATGGTTGTCCGGCCAAGTTGCAATCCTTTTGCCATACTGTTGACGCTTTGGCGAGGGGAGATTAGAAAACTTTTGTAACGGAAAACTTTCCATCCGTCTTACCTGACAATTGCCTACTTTTGGATTGTCCGACAGTCCGGGAAAATCTTGGAAAAGTGCGACACTTCAGATAGATTGTTTCCGGTATTTGTACGCCCAAACTATCTCATGACATTCTTAGAGGTTAATAAACTTTAAATTGAAAGATTTTGTTCGTTTCAAAGAATGAAATTGTGTGAATGGTTATTTAATTTTTTATAAAATTGCGTCACTTTTTGTAAAGTAATTTAAATTTAACTTTATGTTGTCAGAAATTTTTGAGGATATAAGTTATATTAGTAAAAACACAATATTCCTTTGTACTTCATTCCACTTTATTTAAATAAAGTGGAATAAAGTACAAAAGAATATTGGGTCTCTACTAATATAATGCATTTCCACCAAGTATTGACAGTGAACACCCTAAAAGTGATATAAATTAAAGTTTTCATTGGACAGTGTAAATTTTGTTAGCTACTTACTGCAATGGTCATTTATTTAAATTACACAGTGCAATTATTAAATTCATTTAACAATGCTTTTCTACGTTCCTTGCTTGATTTGGGATAACGAGTTAATATCTCTAAACATAAAAAGATTCAAAAATTTGTTTTCAAACTGAATGAGATGTATATTTTTATTTTCACCTACCAAGTATCCGCTACCTTGATTAAAACAATTTTCAAATTATTCTCGTTTTTTTCGTGGTGCAGTTATGTATCGAAAAAAATAAAGTACTTCAATTTGGGCATTCTAGGTTAAAATTGCCTCCGAACCAAGACCTCCCAAAGAAAACACTTTTTAAGTATGTTTCTAGTGGCGCAAATATTTATTTTGATAATAAATTAAAATACCTTGTATATGCTATTGCGGTAAATATCGAAAAATATCCAGTTGGCCTTTGTTTAACAACTCTTAAATGGTCACTTGGCTAATAATCTCGTATTGAAAACTTCTCAACGATAAACTGATCGTTACAGGAAATCTATCGACGACAACTTGGCTTTCAAATACAATTGTTTTGTAATATTGAACTTTTGCGGTAAGCTTTAACTGAAAGTAATCGATGTAAAAATTTAAAAAAATAATGTCAATTAACATTATTTGATTATAAATTTGGTTACCTAAAACTAGGTATATTTTTTGAATAAATTAAAATAATCTCAAATTAAAGACTTTCAACGAAATAGTTATATTCATAGTACAGTTTAAAAATCGAAATATATAAAAAATATAAACTGATACTCTTCAGATAAAATTCAGATACTCTTTTATAAAGTTTTTGCATTTTTAAAAGTTCTTAATATAATTGTCTCCTAAAATTTGATGTCTGCGAGAATGCATAACAATCACATTTTTAGTAATTTTGGAATTTTAAGCTCTACGCGTTAGCTTTGTTGTAATGTCAGTGACTTGAAAGTTTACTTTATTTGAAGATATGTGCTTTACTCTTAGAAGCCATTGAAAAGTAGATCTGTATTAAAAAGGCATTTTTATTATTCACGTTGTACTTTCATGTTTTGAAAACAATGCAAATGCTTTTCAAAATAAAATTGAGTGCATTTAACAAAGTTTTTTTATGAAAAAAATATGGCATTTAAAAATAAAGTGTCTAGACAAATAATGTTAAAGAGATTTTTAATATTATAATCTTAAGCTATTGTAGACACTCCTCAACGAAAAAAAGTTTTATTTTTATACACTGCTTAAGACAGCGTTTAATTCATTTAATAATAAAAAATAAAAAAAAGAAAAAGTGTACGTTTTTAAAAATATGACAACTGAATTCTTGCAAAATATTGAATGAGCGTTCTAAAGCTATACTTACTAACAAATTGTTTTTTTTTTTTTAAATAAAACTAATATTTTTTTTGATGAGCTTAAAATTTTAAAATTTCAAGTAACTTTAATTAAAAAAATATAATTTATGTCATTTAATACCTGCCCGAGATTAAAAAAATAGAAAAACTATTATAATAAATTATTTACATTGCCTGCAAAACTATTTTTTAATTTATCCCAGACGGCTATTGACCCCAAAATATTAAAAAATAAATATGCATACTTGACTTGATACGAATAAATTAAAATTCATTTTTAGAATAATTAAAAAAATAATATTTGAAATTTTAGCGTCGGAATAAAGCTAAAAAACTGTGTTTGTTTAGGATTACGTTTATATATTTTTGATATGAAATTAAAGTTACGCTTGAAAAAATCAGAAAATAATTTAAAAGAGTGCGTGGCTTTCAAGAGTCAAATAAAATAAACTTTATAAAAAAATTTGGGGTCATTACCGTAAGCAAGTTTGTCAAAAATAGGTAAAATAATGAGAAGTATTATGCTGCAGTTTGAAAATAAAAAAATATTCCTAGCAAAATAAAAATAATCAATACTAGAAAAATTGGAAACAGATTTTTTTATAAAATAACAAAATAAATGTATGGCAGAATCGTATGAGAATATCTTTTCAAAAAGTTTGTCGCTTGTTTGAACGTTTCGAAAGCGAGAAACATTTTGAATATTTTTCTCTAATTGCAACCTTTTATTTTATAAATTATTCTTTTTGATCTCTGATATAAATGAATATGTAAACCTAAAGTCTTTCTTAGCATTCGTTATAAAAGTGTAAATCGAAATAAAATAAGAGGGTAAAAATGAAAAGCTCGAAAGAAAGTCGGCCGAATCCATATTTTTCGCATTTTTGAATTCTCCGATACTTGAATCTTCCAATAACCCTTTCATAAGTGGAAAAATAACCTATGTTAACTCTCCACTTACATCAAAATTTAAACAAGACGATGGGCCGTTTGTCTGTTGTGTAATAAATTACCTTTGTGGTTTTCCAATTTGAAAAAATGGAAACTAAAAACCTTTAATATATATATTGCTTTTTGTTTCTGGAGAAATTCTGTATTATTTTCAGTTTGTAACTTGCTTAAAAATAAATTACTCCAAAACTCTGCTTTTGGGCTTCAGTCGTTTGTCTTTAAAACATTCAAATAAACATGAAAAAGGAAAAAATATTTTAAAAATTGTTTACAATACATATACTATACTAAAAAAAAATTAAGAAAACAATTAAATGATTATCGAACGGAAAATATAACATCGTAATAAAAATCCTGTAACGACTAAATTGAAAATTGGGAATAATATAAGCAGATAAAAATCTATTTTTTTTATTGCACAAAAAGTCTTTTTTAATTAGTCTGAAACATTCCTGCCAATAAACGATTCAAGTCTGAGATTAGAGGGAGAGGGAAAAAGCTCTTAGAGTTCGCTTTTGAATAATATTTCGTACCAACCTAAAAGATATATACTTCTTGTTATCTGGCACTTCGGTTTGAAACATGTTTTTTCAGTTATAAAGAAAGTTGTGTTTTGTTTTTCTCATATAAATTGGTGAACAACAGACTAATTTATAGCCATTGGTAAGATTATTGAATATTTAGTGATATTCAAATGATTTACTATTTTTTTTAAGAAAAATAATTGATATGGTTTATATCCTTTAATGATTATGATAGTAAAGATATATTCAAGCGTTGTTGGTGTAATTTGTGTAATTACTTAAATGACATCCGCTCAAATGTATTTTTAATATTTTGTCGAAAATGTCAGAAAGTTAGATGGAATTGATTAAATAGAATATTATAAAAAAATCTCGAATATATGTTTTATCATAAATTGAAGAAGAACTTAAACCATGAAGATTTTATAATTATTTTGATAATTGCGGTGATTAATTTTGTATGATGTTTCAAATGGAAAAACAAAAAAATGCAAGCCCAAAAGAATATTATTTGATCATTGCTGAGCAAACAAACAAGATGGAAATTTTTCGAATAGTTTCTGTCTCAGTATAAGTAACGTATTCCACTTCACTTTCATTTCGGTTTTGTTTCAAAATGAAACATAGTAACATATCCTTGACCCGGGAAGTATTAATGTTAGTGTTCCCCACCATGTGATAAAAAGGAAAGAACTTCAACACGAATATTTAACTAAACGTACAATCTTAAGACGTGTGATGATTTAAAAATTTAAAATTAGAAAACTATGCAATTAGTAAAAGATTTTTTTGTCTGAAAAGAATTGTATCTATATCACATATAACAAATAAATTATAATTACAAGCACTTTGTTTGTTTTTTAAGTCGTTATTGTAAAGAATTATGAGTATTTAATTAATTAAGTAAAATTTCTTCGTGGTAATTCGCGTAAACTATGTTTATTTTATTTACTCTGTAAATTCCACATAAAGTCGGTTAATGTGTCGTTAAGTCCACAAACGCGTATGGTTATATAATTTAAAGCGTTGCTTGGAAAGTCAACAAGGATGTTAACGACTGTAATAAGATGAACAAGTATTGTTTTACGATTGATAAAAATTACTCAAAAATGTTTTTATTTTGCGGGCTATTAAAGATTTTAATTATAATTTTATAGGTATTTTATACGAGGATAAGTATTTTTGTAATTGATTACCAAAGTTACACGATACGTTACTTGTTTTTTTGTTCAGTCTTTGATAAAAGAAGTAATTGTCTAAGTGTAAGCCGATAGACAAAAAACGTTGTAGCAGATTTCTTGTCGTAATTTTAGATACGTCTTATTAAATTTGAGTAGATTGCCCAGTCTTTACTAGGCATGACGTAAATACATATCGGAATATTACATTAGGTTTAAGCTTTACTTATAATATAATAATAACACAATCTATCGACATAAATACTATAAACCTCTCAGAGATCTCATAAAAATAAAATACCAAACAATGTATGTTTTAAAATTGAATGTGGTTACGTATAAGGAATTATAAAAACCTTGAGACTTAATGTGTTAAAGTAAACCCCGATAAGATAATACAAAAAGGTTCTACTGCTATCGGAAAAGCTTTTTTCCCTTTTTAAGCTCGCCGTTGGTCAGTCAGCGGTCATTCGAACAAAAAAAAATCTCACAGTTAATTAGAAAAGTTCGGATGGCTAACCTTCCCCTCGAAGCTTTTAAAGGGCTTACATTTTTCCAATCACTTGATATAGATTTATTGCCAATCGATTTGTTTTTTTTTTATTTATACACTTTTTTAGCATCATTATCATCTTTTTACAAAAATTAAGATAAGGATTATTATTCTCGATGCTTAGAAAATATCGATTAAATGATTCTTTTTCGTTACGTTTTTTGTATCTCAATAATAGGCTCTTGAACTCAAGAGTTAAAAGAGCCTTCTATGAAGTATTTGAATTAACATGTTTATTAATTCCAAAATCATTATATTATGATTTCTTACAAGAAATGCGTTTGGTGGAATAAAACAAAATTTAAATAAAGATCGTCAAAAATAAATCACAGTGATTATAAATTATAAAGTGATTATAAAACATTTTCAACTTCAAAATGGAAATTGTGTTTTTTACCAAAAAGTGGAAAGTTGCAATCAATCAAGGAAATATTGTTATTAAATATTTTATAGTTTTTACTGAAACAGTAAATGGACTAATGTAATTCAAGTATTAGATTTAAAGCTAAATGAAGGATTTTTACGTTGAGTTGCATGTGAGGTTTTTTAGGTAGATAGATTTAGCTGTGTTTTCGGGAGCTTTTGTTCGGGCGAACTTTTTTGCTAGTGTAACTCTGTGATGCAAATCAAATGAAAGTTGTCTCATTTCGACATACTCAAAAGGTTAAATTATCGTTCTAGAAAAAAAGTTTTTAAGCAAGTACTAAGTCACATAGCTTGAATAGAATATGGCATATATTATTAATCTACTCTTAGATCTTTGTAAACTCTCTGTAATAATGATAATTTACTTTATGGTTAGCTTAATGTCTGAAGACTGAAACTTATTTTGCGATTTGATTGAAACCTTCGAAAAAATTGTTTCATATTATATGTTTGATATAATTTTGTCAATAATCTTAAAAAAATAGAATGTACAAATGTTATTTAATAATTTCAGCAATATCCAACCAATCAATCAAAAAATATTATCTTCCAAGTGGAGGATACAAATTATATTTTTCGATGATAAATGATAAATGATAAACTAATTTAATTATTAATCAATTGTTCTGAAAAATTGTTACAACAAACTTACTTAGTAAGATAACTATTACAGTATATGACGTACATATATAATAAGTTACAAAATATTCATTTTTTATCCAACAGAAACAAACCGAAAGTACATAATGGTATTGGTACTTGATGACCATATATAAAAGCAAACGTCCCTATATTTTAAAACACATAATTTTGTTTAGTTTTAATTTACCGTAAGCTTCGTCTAGATTAAAATTTATCAAGTTAAGTGCTTACTTATCTACTTAAAAAGAATTAATATTTTTTACGTTACAAAGCCGATTAAAGTCTTAAAAATAAAGTTATTACAAATGAAATTATACCAGAGCGTATTATAATTTGTTGTACATCAGAACTAGTTTTTCATAACACCAACACATAAACTTTGTAAAAATTAAGTTTGCGTAGTTTTTTACAGAAGGTAATTTAGTATAATACTTCTTTTTTATGTATGTATATTTTCAACGCAAATTTCAATTATTTAACATATTATTTTTTCTTGTCGTTAAATTTTAACTGTATTATTTTTACTTTCAAAATGGTGGTGTTAAATATATATTTTTTTAAATATTCGGCATTGGAACGAACTCGCCAATGTACTTGATATTTTTAATTCAAAACCTCTATAGACTATGCTTCTTTATTTCTTAAATTTAAATAAATTTAAGAAGTAATATACGGTGGAACCTCTCATAACGAGTTTAATTCGTTCCAGAATCTTACTCGTTATGTGAAACAAATTTTTCCATATAAAAGAATGTAAAATACAATAATGCGTTCCATGCTAGATATTTTTAATATATATATTTAACGTGTATTAAAGTAAAATTACGCACTTATACATTGTTAACGAGCGTAACAACCTGGAATGCAAAAAACAATGCAACTCCATAAGCTTTTCAGTGGTCAGCTCTTGACTGAACTCTTTCACAAGCTCATCAATTTTGTTGTTATCCACCTCCAGTATCTTCGTATTGGCCAAAGATACAATCTCTTTGACTTCACAGGTACTGTTTTAAGCCCCTCAAAATCAAATTTGACAACGCTCATTGGCAAAGCTTCTTCCAAGCTGAAGTGAGGGTTCTCTTGGTAACCCCTTACCACGCCTTGTCAAGCATCTTGAGGCAAGCAATGATGTGAAAGTGATCTTTGCAAAACTCTGCGTCACTCGTTATGCGAAATGTCGCTCGTAAAGGAGCAATTTTTCACAATCTGTTTTGCTCGTTATGCGAATTACTCATTATAAAAGGTGTTCGTTATGAGATGTTCCACTGTAGAATATTTTAAACTTCGTTTTTTCAGTCGATATGTAAAGAATTTTAAATTAAAAAAACAAATGCTTAACTAAATACACTGACGGCTTAACAAATATACAAACATGTCAGCTTCCACGGCGAGATATATTATAAAACTATCGACCATGCCGAACAATTTGAATAGAATATTTTTTTGAGTTTTTTTTGTATCATACTGAAAATCGAATCTCTTCCATAGTACTCTTAAGAAGCATTTATTTTATAACAGCAACAATAAAAAAATAGTTGTAAAAAAAATTACCATAGATAATTTTAATATATAAAACGGCGGTGCATTGTTTGAAAGGATGATAGAAATATATCTAGTGGAAAAATTAGCGTCCTTTCTGTTACGATTTTAAAGATTTGGATTCGAACCAATAAATCGATTGCTTAGACAACTAACGAAATTTTTTAAAGACTTTTTATCAACTTCGTTGCGTTATTGCTTGACCACGGTCATCAACTGGCTTAAAGCTAATTTTTCTTACGTTTTTGGTTATAATATTACCAAACGTATAATTAATTAAGTTTGTATAGGTGAATACTTTCTGTAATTAAGTTAATAGTAAGGTAATAAATGAAAAATGAAGTAAAGACTATATCAAATACAATATTATTAATTCAAGCTACAAATAAATAAATTATTATTACATAATTAAAATACCAACTTTATCGTTTTGTTTTTGTTAATAAAACAAAATTTTAATTGTTCTTACATTTCCATGGCTTCAAACGTATTTAATTTAAGTTATAAAACTAATTATGTATTTAACAAAGCAATAAATTGAATAATGAATCAAATTTAATTGCTTTTTCGAAAATGAGTAACACACAAAACGTTATTGCCATTTACAAAAACAAATTACGATTTCTTATATTCATTAAGAAACTTCTCAAGAAAAATAAAATGGCTATTATTCGTATATAAACCACAGTAATTATGATAGAAGCAATTCTGGATGCCTACAAACAACTTAACAAATTACCAACTTCTCAGCGAAACATACAATTAGGGTCGTTGATTGATAGGTGAATTTCCCCAACGAAATAAATAATGTTGTGATCAGGAAGCAAGCAAATAGAAAATCAATGGCTATTTATTTAACGGTCAATGAAATCCTTCAAGCAGTGCTGGTTGGATATTTGATTTTATGACCAGCAATTTTCGTATAACGACTCCATTCTACTGTGTATTAAAAACGTTTAATTGTATGTTCGGACAATATATTGCAATGATTGCGTTTAACTGTGTGATATCAATAGAACTTCGATCTAGGACTATTGCTAGTAAAAGAATCACTTTGGGTGTTATGTTTTTTTGATTGGTTGCGATAGATTTGGCCAACTATTTACTTTGTTTAAACGCACACCAAATTGGTCGAACATTTAATGAGTTGAAAATGAGAATAAATGAGACTGATTGTTTAAATAAAAAAAAACGATGCCATTTAATTAATACAAAAATGCTAGATTTATTTTCAAACTTCTGACATATTTTTTTGTCAGAAAAAAATAATATTTTTTTTAACCATGTCCGCTCCCAATATGGAGCATATAGACTCCTAATGGAGTTTCTCTCAACAGAAATGTTTCTACGAAAACTGCTTTTTACTCAGCTGCTCAACCTCTCTTTTTCCAAAGAGAATAGGAATAGAAGGAAAAGGCTAGGACAGGACTAGTGGTTAGCTAATCGCTCTCGATACGTCCCGTTTATTGGATAGGATGGGTGGGAGGGGGGAATTCAAGACATCACATACATCCATGTCTTCCAACAGATATTCATAAATCAATTGAAAAATCAATTTATAAAACTGTTCGTACTGGGATTCGAACCCGTGCCCTCCGTAGCGGTAGCCAACGACGTTAACCACTAGATCACACAGGCGGCAAATATATCTTACGCAAATCTTACGATCGTCACCTTTTTGGCGGTAGTTGATAACTAACATATTGATGATTCCCGGTAAATTGCTCGAATGCAATTGCTCGAGTGGAAATTGCTCGAATAACAAGATCCTCGAATAACCAATTGCTCGAACGTCAAATGCTCGAATTACAAATTCCTCGAAAATTTTAATTTTTCCACTTTTAAAAATCATACATAATATATTTTCTTTAAGAATATTAATAACGCAGCTATAAATTAAAAATAATAATAACCGCCATATTGGATATTTACTCGATAATTTATATTATGCCAGTTACCACCGCTATCACAAAGACGTTACACCCCTTATCTATAAACATTTTTATTATGAGTGATTTTGGGCTCTCATTGTAAAAGTAGACAATACTGATTTTCTATATTGCTGAATTAAGCAATTGCAAAATTTCAGCTTTTAAAATAAAACCTTTTGTATCGATATTTTATGTTACATATATAATTATAAAACCGATCGCAAATACCATAATATAATAGTCGAAAATAATAGACATGGAGATCAGCATTAAAAATAAATGATTTTTTTGTCACACTGTTGTTCCAGACTAAGTTCAACAGTTTTATTAGTTACTAACATCTGCAAGAAAAATGATGCGATGTACAAATTGATGTGAATTTATTCTGCGATCATACAATGGATACAAAGAAATTTTAACCAATAAAATGATTTGTTTCTTTTATTACGGATAGTATTATAAAACCTCACTGGGAATAAGCATACAATATTTTTTCTGTGTACTTGTTTTGCTTTAAATTTGATTTAAGAACGACGTTAATAAACTGTTACAAAAGCCCGCTTTGATTTCCGACAATTCTAAAAAAAATATATTCAAACGTTTATAATAACAACACATATGAAATTAAATTATATTTATTTTCAAACTTTCTGTAAAGAAGCCACCAAAAATAAATTTATTGTGATTTAAATAATTGTGTGTTTTAAACCTTTTAGAGATTATTTTTAAAATAAATGAAACGTTGTCAACTATTTCGCAAATAATATAATTCGCTTTTCTCTTTTATAATACGTTGAAAAACGTTATTTAAAATTTTTTCATTGGATAAAAATACAAAATCATTATGAACATGAAATGTATTTATAGACTTTTTATACGGCATAAAAAATAATTCTGCTCACTGTGTTAATTTTCTACACTCACGTATTGTGTGAGTTTTTATAACGAGTTGTTTTTTTCAATTTGTGTATGTATTTTGAAAAAAAAATAGGTTCAATTGAATTCATAATGATACACAATTGAACATTTTGATAAAGGCATTGTTAAAATTGTTTTGTTTTATATTTAGAAAGGTGAAAAAGCCTATTGCTTTAAATATATAAAATAAGTTGCATATGAGCCCATTAGAGGTGACGTGAGCCAAGTGGTATTTTAGAAAAAAGTAAGACTCGTAATATTCTATACACCTTAAAGTATCATGAAAGTGAAGTAACCTCAGTTAATACAAATTGCAATAGTGTTATCTCAGTAACATAAAAATATGCAATCTACCATAACACCAAATAAAGACGTGATTTTACTTAAAAGTCCGATAAAAAAGTTTTACCATTTTGCTAGTTGGCTCACGTCACTTTTCGAGGGTCCATATGTATTTGCAGTTAACAAAACTAACATAGCTCTTTTTAAAAATGTATTTGAATTTTAAATTGATTGTCAAGAACTAAATGGCTGTTTGGTTTTAAAATGTTAATTTTGAATCGAGTATAACTTGCCGGTACTACAGTCGAGTGGTTAACACCCATTTGTTTGCTGTGTCACATGTTCGAAAACTTAAATGAAATATGTTTTACTTAATTTTTAAAACGGTCAATTGATTTGTATTCGAAAACATGGATTTTTGTATTGCTAAAACGTTATCCCAATCACCCTTAACTAAGGATTGCAATGCCGATAATACCAAAACCGAGATCCCGGGTTTCAAAGTTTTTGGTCAATAGCAAAATACCGATTTTGAAAATTCTGATATACCCATATTTCGGAATCGAATAGAATTTTGAATGTATGGATTCAGTCACATATTTTAATAAAAAACGTTCACTGGTACATTTGTTCAAATCTAATAAAGATTGTACCAATATTAAAACCTTCTGTTGAGATACCTCCGTTAGAATGCCACATGCTACACATTGGAAACGGACATGGATATAAAACATGTACATATTGTACTTTATGTGCAATTATCAAATTTTCATAAAGAATATTTGCTATATTGAATTGGTCATGTTTCATGTATATATCAAAAAAAAATATTAAAGTTTCTGTATTGCATAAAAGTAATCAATTTTATATGCAAGTAAAATCCTTCAAACAAATATGCTCGAGTCAAAAGAGATAATTTGTTTGAGGCTCGAACCCAAATTGTGTCAAAAATTTTCCAGTTAAAAGTTTTCATTTGAACTTTTTATAATTGAAATGAAGAGCCTGCCAAAATGTCGATAGTGATTAATGGTTTTTAAACTTAACTAGGTTATCTGTTACTTTAAAAATTGACGGAATCTTCATAAGTTCCAAGCATTCAAAAGTTTTTGATGTTATTTATCGGATTCTTGAAAAGTTAAGATTAACTTTTGAACGGAGTATGAAAACACTAATTAAGAAGCGAAAATTCTTATTAACGTTTTTATATGTTGGCTTAGCGTATAAACATTTTCTTTTGAATACAAATCAGAAAACAAATTACGTTTTCGTTATGAAATAGTTTGATTGTTGATCAAGCTTACGATTTAGCTGCGCGAGCAATAATTGGATCATTTTGAAGACAGTTTGTTTTTACTGTGCGTAACGCACTGTTTCACAGAAGCTTGAAAATACCTACCATTTACGAGTTCGTTCGTGAAATATCTCAAAAGTTTCACAGCGAGGATGTGAAAAAATATCTTTAAAGTGTCAATAAAGCTAATTTTTCTAATTAAGAAAACAAGTGATTCAAATCAGTTTTGCGATTCACGGTTTTACTACATCGTGTGTTTTTTCACAGTGAAGATGATATTTAAAAACTCATTTTTGTCAAAGCTGTGAGATGCGAGGCATTTTATTTTATTATGAACGATAAAATTGAAAACTTTCAACATATTTGTCACCTTAAAATCGTTGAAAATAATAATAATAGAAATTTAGTATTGTAACACTAGCCAATATTGACGCAAAGAAAATTTTTCATCAAAAGAATGTATTGAATTTCGAAAAGGGCGAATTAATTTAAAATTAAAATCGTAAAAGAATATATCAAAAAAAAAAAAACACCAAATATTTTATGAAACGTATTAAGATTTTAAATCACCCGAGGCTACATCTAGCGGTGACATTAGTATTCAACGCTCTCCAATATGAGCTTTTTTGGCTATAAATTTAACAAGTTGATTATTCTGATCACATATACACAATAAGTATTCATAAGTCAGTAATCAAACGAAATAAATTTTCTCTGGTTGTGTGAGTTAGTGGTCTGCCAAATAAAGAATTTAATAGAGTATCAACACAAACATATATATTTATATATATTGAAATTTCTCATTTTATTCATACTTTAAAGCGGTGAGACAAGAATTTTTAATTTCAAATAAATTATTTATGAAATCATTGATATGTTGAAAGTTTCCTGAAATGACACGTATTTATCACATAGAGTAAACAGAGTTTCAAAAATATGTATTTATCAAAAAATCAACTACTGCAATAGTGAATTTCTTCATATTCCCAATAATATATTTATTACTTAATACTAGTATATATTTTTTTAATCCAGTTCCTTGAGTAGAGTAATTACAAAGTAATTGATATCTAGAGTGAGTAAACATTTTTGTGTTACGTGACTACCTTATCATTGGTCCAATACAATGGACAGAGCTTTCGTTTTGTAGCTTGCTAAGAAGGAAATATAAAATAAAAAGGGTGGAGAATCATCCCAAAAATGCACTTTAGAACTTAAACCATAATTTAAGTGGGATCAGTGTGAAGACGCTTACCAAACAAGTTGAACACGTGACGCAACTATAGTTATGCAACTAGTAGAATAATAAAGTAATCATTTTTTACTACAATATTTATTTACATCCATTTGTTGTACCACAATGAAAATGTAATATTTTTGTCTGTCCTTGAATAGAATTGCAAGCATTCATGATATTATTCACTTTTATTATCAGATTATCGCAAATAGCCTGGAGAAAATTACACGAATCTCTCCAAAAACTGTGCCCTATGTATACTTTTTTCTAAGAAAAAGCCCTTATCGAATATCCTCTTGTTGTTCTAACAACAGTACTTCCCGAAAGTCTCAAGAGGCGCGTTGGCTATCTCATTTGCAATAACAGTACACAACTTTCGGGACATTTGGTGGTACTTCATTACTCAACATTATTGCTTAGACGGCAGTTACGGTAGAACTTTTTTGCTTCGAGTTGCTTTGTTTCTGCACCTAAAACACAGATACAATCATTGATACAGTTTAAAAACCATTTATATGAATGGATTTTTTTACGAAAAATTCAATAATATAAATTAATTTTGATACAATTGGAATTTCATTTGTTTTATTAAAAATTATGACACCTGTTTTACCTATTTAAGAACCATCATCAGACAGAACTTCGTTAAGTTTACGAACAATTTAAAACATAATTCTTGTTTTTTAATTATTACAAAATATTTTTTTTCCTTTTCTGTAAGACGCAAGAAAGGGGTAAGATAAAAACTTTTAATTTTATATTGAAAATGAACTTTTACAGAGTGACTGCCGATTTATCGAAAATAAATACACAATTTTGACGTAAAAAAGTGTACATTGAACTAGCCCATACTCAATTCCAACACATTGAAATATGTATATTAAAAAATGAAAGCTTTTGCTGTTAGACGAAGACGATTTTTATAAATAATTTTTAAGTGTCTTAAAGATGGATAAAGCAAGTTTATGGATAGACTTTAAAGATTGCAGATGTCCTTGGAGAGCCTCTACGCTATTATAGTACACAGTAAATTTGTAAATTCTTTTCAATGCCATTGTATAAGTAACACTGTTAAATTTTATATCTTATCTGTTGATAATTTTCGCCATGAGTTAAACCAATCCTGATATTGGTTAATAAAAGTGGAAATAAGAACAAAGGAAATTGTGTTTTTATTAACATAATGCTATTCTATCAAGTATTGACGGTGAACAGGCTAAAAGTGATCAATTAAGCTAGCCTCTTATTTTTATCAATAATATATCCAGCGTCTTGAACGTCAGAATATGTTTTTTCATACGCTGTAACACTTTGCGGAACTGAACAATGTTAGTATGTTATTAGAAAAAGTAAGCAATTGGTGAGTGACAAAGATCATTGAAGGTTTCGATAATATAAGAAAAAGATAAAGTCCAAGAAGAAGATGTGACGCAATAGCTTAAGGAACAAAATGGCGTGGAAGAAAAAGATACGGATATACGGACGTTTATTTTGTGAAAATTATATGTTTTATTCGACAAAATTTATAATCCTTTAAAAAAAAATCAAAGAATTCTGTCACTTATTAGTATAATTATCATTATAATGAGTTGGTACGCAAGCCCTAGGTTATTAACGAAAGGCTTAAAGAAAGTACTTCTTGGAGGAGAGCCCATCTCTTCTATTACTGGAGTCAACTTCTACTTCTAATGAAATTGATATGGAGACACGAGAGTGTGTTTTGTAATACAAGTAAGAGGGCGCCGCATTCATTGGAATTAATAATATAAAGATTATTTAACTTTTGTATACGAGTATAAATATAAGAAATTTTCTGTGAAAATTTCACGATGCTGGTGGACTTATTTTTAGACAACATTTATAAATTTTTAGTATAAAAATATATGAAATTATAAATAAAAAAATCGAAATTCGTAAGACAATTATCGTACTTAAAAAACGTATTCCTAAACACAATTTATTTTACTTATTTTATTAAAAAATAAAAATGAAATGATAATTCAATTAATAATTGTGTAAAAATAGCAACGTATTTAGTTCTACAGTTTTTTATATTTATTAATTGATTGCTATTATAATTATATATTTTTTTTTGGATATCAAATTTATGGAGCTTCAAGTACGAGGACGCGCTAGCGTCAAGGCTCTTCCAGTCTCCTTCATCGATAAAGTTTTTGAAAAAATGTAAATTACATCCCCTTACCATCGTTTGTAGACGGAAGGGCGTGATCACTACAGAAATAAGAAGTTCACGTACACACACATGCGCATACATACATACACACATACAGTACACAAAAAATTCAACAGAGTCATTTTCGTGATGCTAAATTCGTTCTTAAATTGACAATTTTAGACGACATAAGATATATGAAGGATCGTCGAGCAGAACTGCTCTGGGTCTAAAACGATGTCTCTAGATTAGAGATCGTTGGGTTAAATAATTATATATAGCTATCGACTAACACATATAAAAATTGTAGAACTAAATACGTTGCTATTTTTACCCTATTATAATGGAGTTCTACCAAGTAAATGCCATGTCAAAAAATAAAACAATTACCTGTTCTAGACTATGACTTTATCAATCTGTCAAGGTCTTGGCAATTTGCTTAATAGTGACAACTCTTTCAATAGCGTACTCCATGACCAATGCTAAGACGAGTAATTTTAAACACATAGAAAATAAGAATTATAAGCTTATCCGTGTAACTTGTTTCATGTTTTAAAATTCCTTTCTACAAACCTAAAACAACAAAAAGTAGTGAGAGCGATTCGTTGAATACTAGTCCTGGTTTGACCCTTACCTTATCGCTACTCGGTGATATGATGATAAAAGCAAACTCCTTCTTTACAACGCGATAATCAGACCAATCATGACCTGCGCATGCTCAACATGGACACATGCAGGCACGTTAAACAAGACGTTACGCACGATCATGGGCGCTCCCTGGTAGTGCGTAACATGACACTGCACAGAGACCTCAACATCCATCCCATCATTGATCACATTGTGAATTTTACAGCGACATGATTTTTCATCATAACTCAACGATAAAAGCATTACTTAACGATTGCATAGACTATCCCTATACGTAAAACGTGAGACCACGGAGGGTTATTTGATCAAACCTCTCTAAATCTCCTTTACTTTCACCACTACCTATCTGGTTGACGACGTCTAACACCGAAAAGATGAAAAACACTGACCACTCATAATAAGAATCAAACAGACACTGAAGAAGGAAAGAGGAAAGAAGAGAGAAAGAAGAAGAAAAAAATAAGTAAAACGATTAAAAATTAGATTAAAATACAAAAGAAGAAAAATAATTAGAGCAAGAGGTTTTCTCTCTGTAAAAGATGAAAAACAATATGGTACAGACAGAAAAACCCATATGGAAGTCATGTCATGTATTATTAACCGTTTGAACTTCTATAAAAAAAATATAAATTGCGTAAACTAAATATATTTTAAGTAGTTTTTTATGTGAATATTGTATCCTTACTTTAAATTCTACTCTGCTAATACTATGGTATACGCAATATACAGGGATAAGTCGACGTCAATCCCGATAAGCGGACAAGAATAAAAAAAATACAAATTTACTTATTACACGGTTTTAGTCGCATATCAATGTACAAACAGTATCTTCTCTAAATGAAATTGCATTCAGGAAAACTTTGCGTAAGACAGTTGCCTGCATTGAAAGCATAAAAGACCGCATCCATTTAAGTGTTTATTAAAAAGTTTTTTTCTGATTAATGACAAAAAAATTAATTGTGAGCGAGGTTATTATTTTGTAATATACAATGATTAATTTTAAGTCGTCTAGATACTAGATTATACAAGTATGATATAAGCTACCAGTTTTTTTGCAGTATCATTACCTAGTTTAACTTTTTACCCTGTTATAATTTCAAATGTGTATAGAATTGAACAAAATTACATGGAATAAAATAAATAAACAGTTATATTTTTTTTGAAAATAACTTGAAATCAACTCGAGATAAAATCTTTTAAGACATCATATCACACAAAAACAAATAAAGAGCAAAAGCAAAGTGAAAAAATAAACACAACAATCTGGCTCGCCCCATTGATTTATCGGGTTTGTGAGTTGAAATTTGTACTGAAGAGTGTCTTGGATAAAAAAATGTTGATACTGTCTAAATGTTGGTATAAATCAGTGGCTCACAACTTTTTGAAAAAAAAATGCTCTTTGATAATTAACTTGAATAATTCAATATTATTTGCTAAGGGTGTAACTTTATTTTAGTAAAGTAATGTAAAAGGTTGAAGCGATAATTATCGCATGAAACGTGCCATCTATATAATTGTGAATAATGGTTTTGCCATCTGTATTATAGATATATAATTTTAGATTATTTAAGTTGTAAAACTAGTAAACGCTGTCTTATAAATGATTTATTGAATTTCAAATATTGGAAAACACACAGCGCAAAAAACTTTAAAAGCTCAAGGCTCTAGACTGTATTCACTACAAATGTAGAGTTATATAGAGTTGTTCAACAAACTGGATTCTACTAAAATATTATATATATGTGTATAAGAAGACGGTGAAAATTTCTAATCAGTACAATAGAGTATAAGTTACTTTCCTCATATATCGTGTGATATATTTTTAATACATAATTTCTTTACTATATTCAAATATTAAGTGATTTTTTTTTTAGTTTATTCAGAGTTTTCTTCAAAAAAAAGGCAAGTGAGAGTTATTGACTGATTTAAAGTTCATAAGTAGTCCCACTGTTCTATTTTTAACTTCATTGAAATCGAAAGCATGACATCAGTGGTTGACATGCTTCATAATGAGTTCATACGAAACACATAAAAAAAACACGACGTATATTTTTTTACTAAGTTTACACTATACACTAAATCGTCACTGTTCTAGCAGAAGTTAGTTAGTAACAAATTGATAGTTCTGACGTGAATGAAAAAAATAAGATTTTAGGATAAATCCTCTGGCATCGATTTTTTATGTTGCATACATAATTATGATATCAAAATATTAATATAGTAATGTCAGTCAGACACGAATAAGAATTTAAAACTAATAAACAGGGACAATTACATGCTTTTAAATCTGCGATAATATTAATGTTTTTTTGGCAAACTGGTATATTCAATGCATCAACTCTTACATTATTTTTGTCAGTTTTATTACTGACTAAATTTTGACAAAACAATAAAGAAATAAAGAGAGATAAAAAGAAGAACATATCATAAACATCCTAGCATGACATTGATTGAAAAATAGAAAAAATATATAATTTAACAGTCGGTTCCCGGCAAGCGTTACAATGCCACTCAAAAAAAGAAAGTGTTTGTGTTGTAATTGTGTTTATTGAAGTGCATGTTTTCTTCTGTATGTTTGACGTTTGCTGCCGATAGTCTATGGTACGACACATGCACCATCTACTGTAAGTTAATTGTACTATAACCTTCGCGCAAGTGTAAGCATACGTTGTCGAAATGAACTGTATGGCAGACATATAAACATAGATTTTTATATAAAGACCTACTGTAAGTTAATTTTACTACTCCTATAATCTTTTCGTAAGTGCAAGTAAAAAGTTTGACAAAGTATCGGATGAGCGGTGTGGCAACGCATAAAGTACGAACTAACATACATTCATTTTTATATATTAGATACCATTGACCGATCGAAAGTTCTAGAACGTTTACCGTTCTGGCATTCATCAATTCATTGTTACATAATATCGTGTTGTATATAAAAGGTATTTTATTGTAAAGTGACGGCCCTATAGTTATTTGCAGTCAGTAAAAAACTGTGAATTTTTTAACAATATCTGAATTCTATACATTACTGTATTTATTTCCATCTATTATATAAATTGTGTAGGATGGAAAAAATTCTCGAAGACTTGCGCAATAGCTGTAACAGAATTTTCCTTCTTCTTTTATATTCTGAAGAAACTGTTCGAGGTTTTTAGATTATTTTTTTCAGCATATGTGAGTAACAAAGAAGCTTTTAATATAACTGAATATTTCAAAGACTGCAAAGTACATGTAGGGTAGTAAAATTTATGATAATATCGTTTTGTTATGTTAAAAAAAATAAATTAAAAGAAACTATGTTTTATAATTTTCAGATTTTATAAATAAAATTATTTTTAAGACTATACAATCATTTTTGAATAAAAAAATCTCTCGGCTTAAAACATAAAGGGTCAAGGATAAGTTAGACTTTTTACTTAAGTCTTCGAATTTAGGTATTTTTAAGATTTTGACTGAAGATGCTTGGTGGAATTTTTATATTAAATTTGAATCGTTAAAATTTTGCACATTCACACAGTAAGTGACAAAACTTGGGTGAATGTACATCATTTGAACGATTCAAATTCATTTATTATGATTAAGACACTTATATCCGAAGATCATGTGAATATTATAATTGAAATATGAACATACGTTACATCGTTATTTAGTTTCATTCACTGTTAGCTTTATTATGTTTTAATTTTCTTTTAAAAATGTAATGAAAAAGAATTATCTATAAAAATGTCTACTCTGAAAACTTACCAAATACAATATCTTTCATGAGCGATATGTTATATAATAATTATTCTTATTTACTTAAAAATGATATTATATCCCATGATTTGAAACTGTGAATATAATTAACACATTAAATATATTATATATTGGCTAACGCTGCATCTTTCAGACCGTATTAACCGCGTTAACAGAGTAACTACTATAATAGATTTGGCAGTTCATATTGGCAATAAGCAATAGGCATAATAATATATTGTAATTCTCTGGATTATGTTGTATAAAATGAGTCTTAAATTTATCGACAGTGTTAATTATACAATTTTTTAATTTTGTATAGATAAATGGATTTATATTTTCATCAGCAAGTGATGAAAAACTTATTAAGGACCCGGTCCTTAATAGATAATGTAGAGTCAATACAAATAAGTCTTTTTGTACGAAATGCTTTCTCACCAAAAATTGATATCGGATACTTTTAAAGAAAATATAAGTTTTGCGATCTGGATACGTTTGATTCTTATTGTAAAAGTTATTATGCCTAATCGGGAAATGTTTTGTTACGTTGAATACAAAAATCACAGTTGTGTTTGAATATATTTTTACTGCTTTAGTTTTTTTATCATTTGTTACTAACTGAAGAAATAAATCTTTGCTTTCTCTAGCCCTTTTGTGACATTCTCAGTTTTGTTGGCGAAAAAAGAGTCTGGTTTCGTTCTGGGCGTCATCTGATAATGTATTGGAAAGACTCGCTGGGGAGCGCATTATCTTGATGAAATTCCACAAAACGTCACAGTAATTTCACTAAAAAGCTAAAGTTTGTCGGAAATTCCGCAAAATTTCCAAAAGAAGCTTTCAAGCTACTATGAAATTTTATAATGTTTAAATACTTACGATTAGTTAAATATTTGTTACTCGAAATATATCTATGTATAAAAAAATTAAAGACACAAAAAATATTAAACCCTTACAGTAAATACAGTATTTTATTAATAACACGCTTTAATCATTTAGTTATAAAGCTCGCTTTTCTTTGAAATTTTTCGCTCCCTTTTAACGTTTTATCATTTTTAAAAACTACATACAGCCTAAGGTGAGTTGAAATAAACTTTCAATTCAATAGTTATTTAAGAATTGTCAAAAGTATAGTTATGTTTACATATTTAGGTTTTTTTTTATAATGCTTACTATATTTGGTAACAGTAATACCAAAATAAATGTACAACACGTGGTGTGCGTTATACGAACAAACAAGCCAATGCATTTTTTTAGTCATACGCGGCCATAGACACTGTAGGACAAATACATTTATAAAGTGATATTTTTTTGGTTGTATATGGCGTTATCAATTTTATTAGAAGCTTATGACATAAGTTTAGCCAATTAAGTGACTAAATACTAATTTTTATGACAAGGATTTATTTTAAATTTAGTTATCCTATGATTCCGACTGTTATTTTATTGAATACCCAAGATTAAAAACATATTATCAAAGAATTTTGGTTATTAAATTTAAAATCATAATGACAAACAACTTTTCAATTTATTGTCATTTGTTAATCAGAAATTTCTTTTAACGCAGTAGATTAAGAAGGATTCAATTATCAATGATATATTTCATAGCCAAAAATGAGCTCAAATTCGTTTCTAATAACAAAATGAAGGATGAAATTGAAATCCCTTTACATACAACGCAATTTTACACTAGTTTATGTTTGGCGTGGCCACTTGGTCATACAGATGAGATATAGATTAAGCACATAAGACAGTGTACTTCATATTAAAAGGTTTAAATAATAATAAATTTGTAAAACGAAATAGTAATCCTCTAATACTTACTGCTTTGGGTAAAAAAGTATTTTTTTAACAAAGTAATAGTTGAAAATGAAACAAAAACACTTGATAAATATTCAAATTGAATATTTCAAGCTTCATTTATTCACAAAAAAAACGTTAATAAGCATGAATATTTCCAAAATTTTAAATTAAGCTCTGCGTTCTCTTTTAAAAAGGTAAAATATTTGAATAGCAAAACTGTAAAAAAAAATCATTGAATACTAAAAATCCGATACTTCTTCTTTTGTGCGGACAGTAAAAAAATTCTTCTGACAACAGTTCAAGCGTTTAAAATTTTATTAAAATTTTTATTTCTGAATGATGATAAAGAATTGTAAACTTTATTACGTTTCGTAAATACCTAAGGAAACGTTTTTGACACGTGAAAAGTGATGCAAAACCTTGATAAAATGTACAATTTTTAAAATTTATTTTGAATTTGAATCGTTCAAACTATGTACATTCACACAGATCTTGTCACTAACGACCTGAGTTTCGACTTTCGGCATCTACAGGCGTTCAAGTGCATGGATGAACTTGAACTGCCGATGATGCCGAAAGGCGAAACTCGGGTGGTTAGTGACAAAATCTGTGTGAACGGAAATAATTTGAACGATTCAAATTTAATATTGAAATTCCACCAAGCACCTTCAGTCGAAATCTTAAATTTAAAAAAAAAAACATATTTGTTATTAATTAACTATTTCTAGCAATGAATTTGATTATTATGTTTTAAATATTATTTACAATAACAACAAAATCATATGTTTTTATCTTTGATTTTAATAAAAAAATATATGGCATTGCAGCTATGGATGATATTATTCAGCCTCCAGATATATGACAGTGATTTTCAAGTCTTATACTCAGATTGACTATGATTAGAAATTGAATATTAACAGAAAAGCGAGGTTATATCTAAAGCGTGCAGTATTGCAGTATCCAGTAAGAAACTAAGATTTCGGTATTCATAGTATTTTTTGAATACGAAAATAATGGTATTTTGGTATTGAAAGTAAGCCAAAATCAAATATTAAGTGTACAGAAACTATAGGTATTTTATTAAAATTGTTTGCGATGAATTGTAATATTTTAAATCTGCTTGCCTAAATTTGGTTCAAAATGAACCTTTTAATAAAATATTACTATTTTTAAAACGGTAAACTATTTTTTAAAATCAAGATTAAGATATATTTTTGAATAGTGGAATTTTATATGAAATGTCGATATTTAATACGAAATACCGATATTAATTAATTTGTCCAGTATTGCAAACTCTAGTTATGTCAGATGATGTCATAAGCAGCATTACCATGCCGATGGAATGCTATTATTATATAAAATACATTATAAAGCCAAAAAACAATTCAGCAGCTGCTACCATACCTTCTTTACGATTATTTCGATTTGTAAAATATTTGTTCATGTCAACAACTGGTAGTTACGAAAAAGTTTGTCCCCACTGACATACGAAGCGTATAAAAAGAAAAGTTTTCTTTTGTTTTCGCGTAAAAAGCTTTCAAATTGTCACGCCTGTGTCAACTTGAAAGTTAATTTGACAAACTAAAGTTGCGTTTTCTGACACCCCGTAGCAACGTGTACTGTGGCGTGTTTTTTCAGACACACTGTACCAGGTCCTTCATTGTAATGCTTTTGTTTACAGCGTTGTTTATTGCCGAAGAGTATAACGTGTTAAATTATTTTTTGAAATTATTTTTTATTTGATGCTGGGTATCTTTAAGTCTTTGCTTTTTTTAATTATCAAGCTTCACCGACAAAACTGACTAACGGTATGTTGGTTGCAGCACATTTATAACTATTATACTATTACTCATACATTTCTCTAATTGGTTATATACATCAACGAAGACTATATTTACGTTATATTTCCAAAAGAATATCAAGATTAAGGTTCTATTTTAAAGCAATACAAATAATATGGTTTTCATTTATGAGAATCGACACCTTGTAGTAAGATGCTTAGCACTAAAAAAGCGGATTGAACTTAATAAATAAAAAATCTTATTTCATGTCGAAACAAAATCGGCGGAACACAATTCAGTAAATTGTGTTTTAAACCAATAATTGTTTAATATCGCTTAGGCGTCAGTTACAAAAAAAATGTAGCGTTATCTCACTCGCCTGATATTTTTTAGGGCCTGTGCATTTCAGTGTTTTGGCTTGTTATCGTTTGTTACACTTGGAACTTGGTTAATAAACGCTGATCTATAGAACTGAAAGTCTTATTATAATATCAAGATAAGCATTAACCTATATTACTATTTACGTAACGAAGTGAAGGAATGTCTTTTTCGATAATTTTAATCTCAAAATATATAAATTTCTGCCTATAACGGGTTGATATGATGTGAAACTAACATGTTTTGGGATACTAAAAAAATAAAGTGTGAAATTTATCGAGAGGTTAATAAGTACTTTATTAACTACTAAGAAGGTTATCTATTATGAAGAAATATTCTTAAAAGATAAAGCCGCTCAAACTGTTAATAACATTATTTCCAAGTATTCTATCCTTTATCGTTTTACATCACGAAAACAATAATAATTTATTATTAGAAATATTCGAAACCTAAATGATGTTTTTTTTTAGATATAATGCAATAAAAGATGTGACGATTTATTGATAGTTCACTAAAAAATACTATACAAAAAAATAATATTTAAATATAATAGTAATTTGTATACATTACTAGCATGCTCCCTATAAATATTTTTTACCAATACGTAATAAATATTACTAAATATTTTGTACGTATTTTTGTAAGTCTTATGCTTTATTTGTTTTGCGTTAACGAATCGTCCCTTTTCACTCTGTCTCCTGTCTTCTTTACGTAATGAGATTAACACCCCTATATGAGAAGCTTACATTTATCATTTCGAAAGATTTCAAAATGAAATCATGAGGGTCGCGTGTAATCAGATTTTGTGAGAACCGTAAGAAGAATGGCTGAAGCTCTATTCTTCAAAGGTTTATGACTAATCACATATGAAGAAATTCAAAGTGAAAATTTGTGATAAAATTTATTGTACTATTGCAAAAACCAACGAAGGCTTTATTCAAAAGTATAATTTACATATATTATCGTATTAAAAAGGTATTATAATATTGTTCTACTGTATATAATGATTTTCAAAAATAGCACAAACTAAGTAGAATATATAAATATGTTAGTAACACAATTGGTGTATTTCAATTACATTTTTTTTTTAAATGTTAAAGATTTCAATCAGGTGATTTTATTTGTGTGGAGTAATTTACAGCACTATATCGACCCATAATTCGGTAAATAACGTTTTACGCTAATTAATATTCAATATCTCCTAAGGCGTCAATGACAAAATTTTTAAAGCGTTATATCATTCGCTTGATCATTTTTAGGGCCTATGTATTTTAGTGTTTTGACTTGTTATCGTTTTTTCCACATGGACCACGAGAAATGCTGATATAGAAAACTGAGAGTAGTCAGAAGATTTAATTATAATATCTGTACAGGTATTGACCATATATTACTATTTATTAACCGCACGGAATCCCTGAAGTCGGTTACGATTTTCTGCCCATTACGGGTTAATATATAGCCTATGAAGAATTGTGTAAGTTTTAAGTACATATCTAAATTTAATGAGAAAAACATTGGGTACGTATTGAGCACGTACTGGTTCAATGTTTGAAAGCCTTTATTTCACTTATTGATGACGCATTAAAACAAAAAGCAAATCTGTAAGAGTTTAAAAAATGCAGACATTATTATGATGAAACTATAAATGTACGATAGAAAAATATGCTACAGAATTTTAAATAAAATACGAAGAAAAAAGTTAATATAACATACAAAGACGTGTACAATTACAGAGGGATAATCACCACATTCAGTTCGTTCGGCATGCAATTCTGTGATAAAAATAATATTTATGATTGTGTCTGTTTTTACAGCAATGTGTATTTATATTATAATGCTGGTTGTTTATTTTTATCAACGTTGCTTAAAATAATCTGTGACCCGAATTATAAAGTATTTATTTCACAAACTTTAAGAATATTACTATTTTCTCTTATCACATAATTAATTTTTTGTTGGCCTTTTAAACAACGAAATTAAAGTATAATTATTTTACATAAATGTTTCTTTTGGGATATTGATATATAATTTTATTAGACCATGTTAACCGAGATTATGTGAACATATTGAGATGATGAAAAAATACAAAATTGGTGGCCCATGCCTCACCAAGGAAAATTCTCCAGTAAAATATTTCATTAATGTTTGCCAGTTAAAAGATTTCATTAATGTTTGTAAATTCTCCAGTAAAAGATTTCAATAATTCATAAATTGTTGAGAAAATCAACGATCTCCTGAAGTGTATGGGATGCAAAAAAATAGCTTTCTACCACAATTTGCTGTTGTTTTTTTTCTATAGATTTTTCATGGACAAAACCACAGTTTAAAGACTAAATTGCTTAAAACCTTTTTGCAGAAAATATTGTTTTGCATTACATTGATCATTTAACACAAAAAGCCGAATAAGTACAAACTATGATGATTGAACTACTTACAATATAAACTTTTGTAAAAAAATCAATTGCTATAAATAGTGAAAAAAGTGAAATTAATAAATTTCTTAAAATAAAATAAGCATAAGTTAATAACATAACAAGTTAATAGCATAACGACTGTTGAATTTATTTCCATCGGGTTTTGTCACACAATATAAAAGTAATTTGTTTTAAATACTATCGAAGTTTGTATCCAACCGTCTCCATGCGTTCAGTTGAAAAGAACAAACCTCGGCTTTTATTTTGAAATTTATGACATCATATTTGAATCAATTTTTAGTTTATTTGTAAACGTTGCGATTGTCTTATAGTGCTCCTTAAAGAAGCGAAACATGTATCATAAGTTGTAGCACAAAGAGTGGAATAACGAAGTAATCAAATTTAATTTAGTATTAAAAATTAAAACTTCCACAATGTTACCACCGAATATATGAAAATATAGTTGATTATATTATAAGACTATGCTTTAAATGTGGTTTTTTATAATTAGATACAACTAATGGATTTTTTATACCATTTTAAAATGTAAAGCAGCTGATGTCTCGTAAATAAGACACCTGAATTATTAATTCGTTTCCAGTTTATAAACCCTTCTCTTAGCCGAGAGACAGATTGACAGGCACAGAGCTTTTGCTAGTATACATACTTTCATAGAAATATAAATTAATATATTTCCGCGTAGGTATGTTTTTGATTAATCTTGAAAGAGATTTTTCTTTGACTGGCAGACGTTTGTCTTGATATAGTTAAGCCTTCGTTAAAGAGGCATTAACGGATAATCTCACGTTTTGAAGATTTCTTTCGTAATGAAATCAAGCGAGACTTTCTCTTTCAGTGAATGAGGCTCTGACTATGTATATCTGAACACTTCTTTCGCCTATACTTAAAATACTTAAGATAAAAAATGAATCCTTTAGTAGTGAAGATACAGATAAAAAAGGTTATCAACCATTTTAATATAAAAATAAAAATAAACCGTCTTGTAAGTATTTTTTTTCATTTTTTTTTATTAAAGTATCACATTGGCAAACGATAGTGCTATGAAGGTTTTAGACTTTGTATGGTTTGAATAAACTAAAACTAATTACAATTTGAAATTAATACTCAATGAACAGTTTGTCGGGTCATATTGCTCAGCAGTTAGCGTTGTGAGCTTCCGTGCCTGATCTCACCGGTTCGAGTCTCACGATGAACAGCATTTTTTGATCGATCTATCGATTTCTGTTCGACGGCATGGGTGTTTTGTTGTTTATTTTTTTTCTTCCACCCTTTCCGATCCTTTGTTTGTGTTTATAATTGTGCACTGATTCTGTTTGATTTTTTCATAAAAAATATACATATATTTGGGTTTTGTTAAGAATATTTAATTGAACAACGTTTAATTAAATATTCTGGGTTCAAACCCAATTCAATTCCGGGTTCAAACCCGGGTCGTTAGTGACAAAATCTGTGGGAGTGTACATAATTTGAACGATTCAAATTTAATATTGAAATTCTACCAAGCACCTTCAGTCGAAATCTTAAATGAACAACGATATTTTAAAATTTATGTAAAAAAACAATGATAAATGTTTTGTGTAATGTTTTGTGTATAAATTTTTACTGTTATCTAAATCTACATACTTATTAAATACAATAACAATTAAACTTAAGCCAGTTACATCAATACTAAACAGTCAATCACTTGTTAAAATGATACGTTGTCTTTTCTCAAGGGATTGCTTCCATTAGACGTGCATGTATAAACACATGGCCATAATACGTTGCTTTGGTAGAACTCTAATGGTGACATACATAGACGATGTTGTTTTGAAACCTTCAGTACGACTAAGCACTCTAAACTCTTTGCAGACTAATAAGTATCGTGACCTTGTTTCTGTCTAACTACTTGGCATGGCTCTTGAATCTTGGTACGAGTAGTAAATAGTCTTGTCGAAGGAAAAGCAAACATCACGATAATTGACGAATGACAGTATAATAATTAAGCACAATTTAGACCAATTTTTGACTAGACATGGTAATGTAGTAGGGAAAATTATCAAGATCAGAAAAAAACGGTTAGGTTGGAGTGTATACTTAATTTTTATAAAACAAAGTTGACCACGTTTGTAAAGAATTTCTGACAATTATACTTTTTTAGGGTATGTGGTACAGTGGTAAACGTCGTCGGCTTCCGTGACAGATCATACTTTTAAGTCCCAGAACGAACAGATTTTTAAAAAATGCTTTTATTTTTACTGTCGATGGATTCGGCGGTAACTTTGTGGAAGTTAATTTTGATATAAAATTTAAAATAACTATGATTAATCCTCGTATTGTGTTACTAATCGTGACACGTGTTTCACCTCTTTCAATAGCATCAAAGAGCTTTTGTGATAGTAAGATAGTCTGAAGATCTCTCTGAAAGAGACAAAACACGTGTCATTATTAGTAACACAATACGTGGAATAATCAAAGTATTTGAAAAACTTATTTATATTTGGCAAAAAAACTTTCTGATTTATTTGTCTATCTATGAGAAAAAATTAACATCATTAACACTTATTATGGCTACGCCTTGGAAATCTGTTAATAAAATGAAATATCATACTTTTTCAAAAATGTTTATTTTTATAGTGATATTTAGGAGAAACCCAGTATAAACGTTAAGACAGAAGATGGGTTAAATTTAGATTTTCTGAAAATTGAAGAGCTTTGACGAAAAACTTGTTCAAGAAATATTTCTAATTCCTAGTTATCTTAGCTTAGAACGCCATACCATTTTGCTTCAAAAGTAACTAAATGAGAGTTTAACTCAAGCAAAAAAATCTGTGACTCTTTTATTTCTATCATTTAACATTAAGAAAAACTAACTATCTATGTTAATAAAGACGATTCATTACTCAAGTTGTTCTTAAAATGGTACAGAAAATAATTAATTATTCTATGAGTATAATTAAGTGCAAAAATTAGGCATCCGAAGGAGACGTTATAAAAAAAAATAGCTAGCAGAGTAAAAGAACTTTTTCTAAGAAGAATTCTTTATTATCAGATGATATCGCGAAATAATAAAGACAAAAAAAAAACAACTAAAAGTGACACTCGGAAAGTGTTTTGTAGTTCCTGTTTGCTTTGGTAATGCGATCCGAGATGGCGTTTTAAAGTCTCAACGAACGGTAGAAGGTAAATAAATATTTTTCTCTAGATTGAATGCTTGAGATTTCAGCTCACAGTATTTATTTTTCAACGACTTTGTTAAAAATAAAAATAATAAAGAAAAAGTATGCCGAGAACAACGAGTTTTAATTATACAATATTTATTGATAAATTGTGTTTCAAATATAAAACAATATTTCGGACATCTTCTTTGATTTGTATTGTATTTTTTTTAGTACATTGAAATATCATTGAATATATTTTCAACCGCTAATAGGGCAAATAAAGATTATGAAATAAAGAGAGACTAAAGCAAGATATAAATTTTACAATAGATTTATAAAGTATTTTATCTGTCTATTTATGCTTAAATTAGTTTTATTTTTATCTTGGAAATATCATAACTTGGATAAAAAAAATACGTTTTGCCTGATCAAAAGGGTTATTTAACAAAAATACTAAATTAGCTACACATTTTGCACGTTACTATAATCAGGTTTTTGTTGTGTTTTTTCTTTTAAAAAAATCAACATTTAAACACAATTTGTTTGTTTTTTCAAAAGAAAAGTACAGAACATACGATTACAGCTGCCGCCAATTTGCCATGCACGTGATTATTTAAATTGTTTGCCATAATACCTTCGGTATAATTAAATATGTATTCTTGTTTTATCCTGTTATCACAGTTATCTAACATATAATATAAATTAATATTAAATCATTCTTCTTTCTAGCATAGAAAACTAACAATTTCATAGGAACATATTCCAACAGTCACCAATTCATTAAGAGTTGTGAATATCATTCAAAAGATAAATAATGGTATTTTTTTTAACCATTTTCCATTTTTAAGTCAGAATCTATTTTTCGATTTAAAGTAGTCTAAAACAATGGCTGTGATATGTAATCTTTTACAAGAACTGGTTGAAGGTGAGTTGTTTTTTTTTATTTATTTCGGTGAACAGTAAAAAAATTGAAACAGAAAATTACAAAAGATAAGCTAATAACTATCAAAACGCAATGATTTAAAAATCGAAAGGGTTGGAGTTGTAGTTGGAGAAGACATTCATGACTTTATATTTAATTCAACATTTTTTTAAAATTCAGTGAATAGCTATTTCAGCATATGCTTTCATCATAATTATAAATAGTTCTAAGATTACTACGAGATAGTTCCGATTCATCAGCAAAATTAAAATCAAATATAGAAAAAAATACTTTGCATTTTTTTTACTGTATTACAATGGAGTTCTACCAAGTAAATGCCAATCCAATCAATCCATGACCTCACAACAATGAATGATATTTTTCGTGCTGATATTTGATCAAGTCGAATCTATAACCAAATAAGATGCGCAAAAGCTTTGACCCAAACCAGTTTCAATATTAAATAAAACAATATTTACACTGAAGAGTAATTGGCACTATAAAAAAGGAGATATTTCAGAGAATTCATTATTTATGCATGTAACAATGTAGACTCGTAAAATAAATTGGATGTCAGATATATTTTTGCATATTGACTTTATTTACAGGTTGTTTTTTCTATGTGTCGAAAGGCAATTTGCATTTGTTACAAAATTTGAATTTAAATCAAATAGGCTGCCTGTTTTTTTTATTTACCATTTTCAGGTATATAAAGCTTTTTGTGATGCCGCAGCATGCACGCGAATAGCGTTTTCACTACGTTTTGTTTATAAACTGATTGATTTTGTAGCTTTTTTTTTGTTCTAGACTTTTCTTTGTTAAAATAGTTTTTGTTTGTCTGAGCATTGAGTGCAAATACGAACATGTAAATCAACTCGATATTTACACCCGCTTCTATTATGTAAAACGTTGATTTCTTTCATATTTTTTTTTGTTGACAACTGTTTGAAAGATTTTTTTTTCAAAGAGGGCTTTTTTATTAATTTGACGTGATTGTTATTCGTTTGAGTGTACTATTACAGCATTTTTTTTTGTGTTATTAAGAAAACCTATTGCCTCTAGTATTATTTTGAACATTAATTATTTTAAAACTAGCTTTATTTGGGTTCGTAGCACAGTGATTATCATCGTTGAACTTTGTGACGGATCTCACAGGATTAATTCCCAATACGAACATCATTGTTTTTAATCGATTTCTGTTAAAAGGCATGCATGTTTATGATGTCTGAAAATTCACTCCCACCCTTCAAATCTATAAATAAAAGTAATAGACGTAGTGAGAGTGATTTGATAGCTTCTTTGTCCTGTCCTAGTCTTAATTCATCTATCTCTACTCTCTTCAAAAAAGAGAGATTAAGCAACTGAGTAACAGAAAGTTTTCGTAGAAAAAATTCTGTTGAGATATAAAAAAGTCTATTTGCTCCATATTAAGAACGCATATAGATTGAAAAAAAACGATAGTTTATAGATTTGTTTCTCCTCTTGTCTTTTGAATTGTTGATAGGAGAAAATTTTTATCTATAAAAATCTATCAGTCACGCCCTTCTTAATTAATAATTTTAAAAAAATATTGGTTTCACGACTGATTTACAAATAGTTCTAATAAAAAAACTGCTGTTGAGATGTTCTAAAGTCTTGAACTTGTTTACACTGAGCAAAGTAAAAACGGTGTGGTTTCCTATGACTGCCTTACACGTGTCAAACAGAGAAAGTAAAAAAGTTTGGTTGCTGTCCTTCGACGATTTGATTATTGTAAAAAAAATCACAATTTTATTGTCAGTAGAATAAGTCAATTTCAGGTTTACATTCTTCAATGTTAAATTCTTGCATTAATTTTCATACGATTAAGTTATTTATTTAAAAACGCACGCTGTGAAACTGTACAAATTGCTTTGTCAACAATTTGTAAATATTTAACAGATGATGGTGTATGAAGCAATAATTTTCCAAAAAACAAGTAGAGAATTGGCAGCTAAACATTAATGTAAACTTTTAAATCCCTCACGCTTGTTATTAAAATTAATTGTTATATTAAAAATAGTTATAACAAAAAATGTTTTGATTAAAATACAATATATATGACTAAAAACAAAAACAAGGATCTTTGTTCGCTAAATTAATTTTTAGCCGCTCTCTGACAGACACTGCTAAGTGATAAAAAGAAGTAATAATAAGTTTACTACATACTGTTTCATTTAATTTATCTGAGTGTCGAAATGAAATTTATCTCAGAATATGAAGATTTTATTTTTGATTAAAATAAAAACAAATACAACACCTACGTAAACATCAAAAAGCTTAGTCATAAAATTAATCACGAATTTAAATTGAAAGTTACATGTTTTTCATAACATGAATTGAAGCCTGGCGCATAACTATTGCAGCCAAAGACCGACAACAATGCAAAGCCTTAAATAAAACCTTAATTTCACACAATTTAAAAAGAGGGTCTCGTTTAAAGAGGGTTGTAATCAAATGATTAGATTTTCTGTAAAGTCCTTTAATAAATTCTTAGCTGCGAATTAATTTAAAGCGAAATAACGGCCAAAGTGTTGGTGATATTTTATCCCGAGGGAATTTTGTCCTAAATTAATAACATTATGACCCAGACTTTTGTATAAAAATAAAACTCATTTTCTAAATAGCTCCTTGGGGCCTTATTTAAATACATTGGCTGTTTAATGACCAAATAAAATGGTTGTTCGGTTTTAAGAAGTGTTTTAATGCAGGCAAAACATTTATATATATATAAGTTACAGGGCCCATAAGAGTTGAAATGAGCCAATTAGTATTTCAGAAAAAACCAAGTTAGATGCGTTGTAATAATCTATATGTCTTAAAATGTTGTAAAAGTGTAACCTCAGTTATCTCTGTAAAAAAAAGATATGCAAAACGAAAAAAGTAAAAACGTAATGGTAGTTAAAACTCCAAGAAAAAAGTTTTACAATTTCACTAGTTGGCTCACTTTACCTATAGAGGGCTTATATCTACCTGCTGATACTTCAAACTGAAATAAATTTAAAAAAATAAAAAAATAATAGCACTTTTTTCAACCTCTAAAAAATACGTTGCATCTTAGCATTTAGTAAAGCTTTACCCAGCTATTATAGTTTCGTCAGCTTACAAGAATTTTTGATTACTGTTGTACGCGTGGAAAACCGATAAATAAAAGCAATACACAGTTATATTGATCTAGAGTGTTTGTTATCATGATGATTATGATGATAGTAGAGCCATTATATTAATAATTAATTGCCGCGCAATCGTTGCACAAGATTAAGGGCCTATATCGTTTCTAGGGTTCGATTACTCGCCATCTTCCGAATGGGTAGTGCCATTATCTTAAGCTACCACTTGCCTTAGCGTTAATTGCTCTACGGCGTAATTGCCGTGAAATTTATTCGTTTACTTGACTACAAGCCCTGCCAATATATACGTAGACTGATCTTTGACCCGATATATAAACGAGCGTCACAAGCACCAACTAGTCTTAAATGATTGTTGAACAGGATTAGTTAAACAGTAAGATCTAAAGAATTATGAAATGACTCGATTAAGAAACGTTAATTTCTTGTAAAACATTATTTTTAAAATTACACGGTTAATACGAAGCAATTTGTTATTAACTTTTCCGGTTCTAAGCTCAAGAAATGCGACCCAAATACCCACATTTTCTTAAATATCTATTTTAATATGAGTGATACAATGTTTATAATTAAGGTTTTCTTACATAGTTTTTTGGACCTTTTGTAGTTTATATAAATACGCAAAAACACGATAAGCGCCCGCGATAAGCGATCGTTCATAAGATAGCTGGGCTAAACTCTTCAGTTGCAATTTCATATGTGTGCTGGGATGACGTCTTTTTTACGCGCAACTTAAAATATGATTATTTATTAAAGAACTACGGATTTTTATAAAAAAAATGTATGAGGAATGATGGTGAGAGATATTTTAAAGCCCTTAGACTATTTTTTTTTTGAAATTCATAAAAATAAGGCCAATAATGAGGAAACCACTAAGATCCCTAAACGACCACCATCGGATGAGAAGTATTTTTCTAGTCTCCGAGCCGCGAGAGTTAATGTAACTATAGTATGAGTTTTTGCTTATTAAACCACTTAATCGATTAAATGAGCATTCATTTTGCACAGCTTCATTACATTAAAATTTAAAAAAGCTCAACATTTAATTTTAAAAATTGATCACCAAATTGATGACCGCTGTCTGCATTTGACGTGTAGTCATTATTTATACAAGTAAAATAAATCGTAAAAAATAAACTTTAAATTTTCACAGAGCATGTATTTATTTAAAATAAATCTAATATCTAAGGGTCAAAATACACGGGTGGTACTTTGTTGGATCGGATGTAGAATGCTGCCGTGTGCACGCCCAATATTAGTTTTATACAAAAAAACTTGTTGGCTGCGGCAACGGTGTTTTTTGACCCTAATAATAAATTAAATTCGCTCTCTGTTGTTTAGTAGGTAAGAGATTTTTGTAAGTGATCAGGCGGTTTTAGTTAATGTCCCAGTAACGATCATGCTATTATATTTCTGAATGTACGATTTTTAAATTGAAAATTTGAGATCTTGGAAATCGGATGGGTATTTGTGTCGTAATCTCCGCATATTGATCTCGAGTGACTTCGATTTCAAAAAATCTCATCAAGTTTATCCTGTAAGATTTCTCCAATTTCAAAACGTTTCACGGATGACATTAGCTGTAATGCCAAATGATTTTTTAAATCTTAATAATTAAAATACATAAATAAAAAGTCAAGTGGTTATATCTTCGAAGACAGTTTCATATATGTCAACCAAAATCTTTTTTAGCATAGTATAATATGAATAGTACTAGCATGTTATGTATTCTTTGTAGAGATTTTACGTTTTTTTCTGTCTACGTAATAGTTTTATAAATAGGGAAATACATAGAATCTAATTATTAGTAACATATTATAGACGGTCTTAGAATAATGCAGTTGTGAGACATCACGGTTTTTGTAAAATGTACACCTTTGGGAGCAAGGATTGTTGATAATGAAGTAGTTTTTTGTTCATATTTTTTCTTTAATTTCAACAATTTTTTTTTATCCACGTCCGCTCCCAATTTTTATTTTATTTTTATTTATTTCAACAATAGCTTTTTTTAAACGTTTTATTACTCAGTCACTCAACCTCTCTTCTTTAAAGATAGTAGTAGAGATAGGAAGGATAGCGCAGAACAAAACTAGTGGTTGGCTAATCACTTTCGCTATACTCAGTTATTTTAGGATTGGAAAGGCATAACAAACACCTATGCAATTAACAATAGATCGACATATAATGTAATAAATGAAAAAAATGGTGTTTGTTTTGAGTCTTGAACCAGTTAGATCTGTCACAAAACGAAACGACGTTGAACACTGTTCCACGTACCCGACAAATGTAATAATTATTGGTCAATAAAATATTACTAAAAATACATCAGCATCAGTAAAAGGTAAAGACTTATTATAGTCACTTTTTTGCGACATTAACGTCAGCTTAACAAATCAAAGCAAATCACATGTTATAATATGAAAAGGGCACATTATATTGTTCGACTGACCTAAATGTCGCGCACGTGCTCCAAGCCCCGAATGAAATGTGCGCCAAAATTGATATAAATAATTTCTTACCCTTTTTTGGCGAAGACAAGTTAAAAAGCCAATAAAAGCTCGGAAGGCTTCTATTATGATAAAAATAAAACAAAACTCTAACTCGTTTGACGAAAAGAAACAAGCTACCGTGAAATGAAAGACGTTGTTATTTTTAACCTAATTAATTGAACGCGGCGTGTTGTCACTTCTTGATAAAAAAGTCATTATCTTTTCTGGGCGTCATATTACAATAAAATAACCCCATTGCCTCTTTTCTCATGCTTTTCGTCATAACTTACCGTTGCTGGAAAACTAACTGCCTTGCTTAGTAAAATTCTATACTAAAAGCAGGATGATAATCGGCCAAACATATTTAGGCACACCCCTTTGTGAAATATATAACGACTTACTGATCTGAATCACAGTCAGTTGTCAAAAAAATATTAGTGACTAGGTAATTGAAATTTAAAGAAGAACTTTTACTTTTAAGTAAAGGCACAGAAAATAAAAATGACATTTAAAATATACATGCATATAGGGTTTGATGATCTACTAGATAAAACTTCCATTCTCCTATATAGAAGGACTAGCTTTTATGACAATGATAATTGGTAATATGTAATTATATATGGTGTTTGTTTTGATGTCGGCTAATTTTAAAAACAAAAAGAAGTCTTCAAGAAATCTCGGATGATTTTAAATATTATGTGGGCCCATTAGAGATAAAGTAAAATTTTGAAAAAAAAAGTAAGACGCGATGTAATATTTTACACGTCTTAAAGTATCGTAAAAATGGAGTAACCTCAGTTAATACAAATTTTAATAGTGTTAATAAAAAATAAATATGAAATTTACCAAAACACCAAATAAAGACGTGATTGTACTTGAAAATATAAAAAAAGATTACTTTTTTACTAGTCTCACTTCATTTCTCAAGGGCCCATATGGTGAATTGATAAAACTCATTTCATATATTTTTTCGAATGATTCTCATTGGAAATTTGTTGTTATTCCTCAACTCAAATTCATCTTTCTGTATAAAATAAAACTATTACTGAAATAAATCCGACACATTAAATACAACCTAGTATTACTTAAAAGTTTTTCTGCAATTTATTTTATATTGATTGAAAAAAGTTTCATATCTCTCTTTCGAAAAGTATTTTTTTATATAAACTTAATAAAAAATAAGTTTTCCAGAATCACCGATAAGAGATATCGATAGATATACAAGAAATTAATAAACTCGAAGCATATTTTTATACTATTTTTAAAAGTGTCTGATATAAAATTTGTTCCTACAAGAAACAGTCAATGAAGATGATTGATCGAACGTCTTAACGTGTATTTTATCAATTTTTAAAACTGGCTATAATATTATATCTTAGTTTCAAAAAAATAAAAAAATATGAAGTTGGAATGTGAAAGTTTTTTAGTGGTCATTGTTATTACAAAGCAGTTGCTGTAAGCGGAAAATAAACGATGAATATAGACATATATGGATTAAAATAAATACAATTGACGATATTTAAAAAGCCCATTTAATTAAATTGCCTCGTAAAGTTCGTAAATAGATCGACATATCAATCGCTTTTCGACTTAAATATAAAGCTTACCAATCTGGCGATTTTAAAATATTTAATCTTTTCCTATTCTTCCAGACTAAAAACAAAAACTTTCTCTAAAAATGTTGGTTCACATACATATGTACAAATTAATCGTAATACTTTTGAATTTTCGCAAAGTATAACTTCTCATTTTTGTTCATTTAAATTGTCTGAGGTTAAAAACAAACGAAGAATCTATCAACTTTAACTAAAAATCATTCAAAATTATAGCAAATAAGGATACTTAAACGGATGCAGACTACGTCAGATAAATAAGAAATACAGAAATATTTTGAAGCTCAAATAAAAAATGACGCCAAATTTACTTAAGCTTTTATAAATGACATATTTAAATGAAAGTTCAGTGAATTTTTAGGTCAATCAAAAATAATATATTTGTCTTCATATATATCTGTAACTTGATTTAAGTATTCTCTCTTTCTTTACCAGTGTATGCGCTATGGGAGAGTGTGTGCGTGAGCGTAAATTTTTGATATATTTTCCAACTGATCAAACACTGCGTTTTGGAAAGCTTACTCTATAGCTTTAAATAATTTATATTTGTAACATTAGTCAAATTAATGAAGAAAAAGTTTCTAGGAAATCCACGTCTACAAAAATCCATATAAAAGTATTTTATACAATATTTTACAAATATATTTTACAAGAAAACGTAGTGAGTCATATAAGGTACACAATGATGATAAAATATATAAATAATTATCTTAAGTCCCTCATCAAGGATTTACATTCATCATCATTAACGAATAAGAGACAGTTGTAACTGATAGAAATACCCATTATTTTTAACAGCGCAAATAATTAATCTTAGTAGTTTTTTTATGAGAGCAAAAAAGTGTGATGTTAATGTAACAAGGCGTAACGTGTATGGCATATTCACGCGTGTATTTGGAAAAATGTATAAACGCAAAATTTATTATAATTACTACCTTGTGTTGGGACTACGCATAAATTTCCGGCAAAAGTTTTTTACCGTATAAATTATAGCAAAAATGTCAAGAATACATAAAAACAAAATAAATTAGAATGAATACTCGAAATTTTCCGACAGCCCAACATCGTGTTAGGCATATTTTTTTAAACAGGAAGCACATTACTTTTTGTAACAGACGCAAAAGATATTGACGCTGGAAATTTTATTTGCAGTATCGAACACATTTTGGATGTTTAACTATTATGTTTTTTCGTATTTTTATACCTGATTCTTCATTCTGAAAAATGATACAAAAATGCAATTCACTTGTCCTTAGTGACCAAAAAACTTAATTAACATTTCTAATATATACATATCATATGAAGACCTCAATTGCAAAACCTACCTAAAAACCATTTTTGATTTTTTTGAAATTTTGACGCCAACTTGTTCTTTATTTCAATATTTACACAGTCAATGAATTTCCGATTTTAAAACTTCTCTAAATACAGAGAAAACGTGTTTGATCTTAAAACGTACTCAAATTCAAAAAGCCCGCAGCAGTTTTTTTGTACATTGCCAAAAATTTTGTTTTTTGGAGTAAAGTAAGTTTTGAATCTAAGGCGTTCATATAGATTCGTTTATCTCAACAGAAGAGTTTCTAAGAGAACTGATTATTACTCAGTTACTCAACCTTTCTTAAAGAATAATAAAACCACATGACACAAGGATGTTATATTATGAACCAACTTTTTTCAAACCATGGCTACTGGGTTTATGACAATTGACGATTATAAGACAAATAAAAGCAAAGACAGTCAAGGACACAACTTTAAAATTAGCACTGTATTAATGTATTTTATTATCTGTCGGTAATGCTCGCCATGAGCGAAAGCGGTCCTGATAATATACAATTATTCTGGAATTAGTAAAAAAATATATTTTTTGATCCTTGAAAGTGAATACAAATTAATGCTGATGATGAAATAAATATTTTGCAAATAAATATTGAGGCTTAAAGTATGAAGAGTTTTAAAACTTGAAGATTTAAAAGTTAACCCGTTCTGGTTGTTGTGCATAACATTTTTCCTATACTGAAACTTTCCTCCGGCAATTGATGAGTTGAAAAGAAACTTCCCCTGATAAGCCTACACGATTTATTCGAATTACATAAAGTTTCATAGCGCAAAAAGAGGTTATTTTTCTTCTCTCCACCTCCGTTTCAAGGTCCTTCACATATTATTACAGTAAGTGTCCATATGTTTAGAAGGCGTAATGATAGAAGTTTGTTTTTGGTTTAGTTTGAGATTCATTTTCGTAAAAATGAAAGTTGTGTGAATACCATTTAGGAACACTTCGTCAAAATGTTACCGTGTTAACTAAAGCGGTGAAAATTTGACATGTTTTTACAACGGTTATAACACATTGATTTTACAGTTTTTTCTTTTGTTTGGCGGCGAAATGACAATACGTGTCTTGATTGTAGTGTTTATTTATCGTACACCACATAATACTCAATGTTGTATCACTCCACTATCTATTTTTGATTAAAACTCTTACTGAGTATCTCGTTTCCCATGACAGAGCTTCGTTAGACACTTTAAAATGATTTTCTTACGAACAGTTGTCTAAGATTTAGAAGATGTTTTGAATCTTTAATATTTGAGATTTTATCGGTCGCTATGTGACGCCTCTTGGTTATTAAATACTTTATTAAACTGCTTCGGCATGACCGTTTCATCGGATATTTTCAGACATTCGCATATAATTGGATTTGCATCCTGTGGTGTTCTGCAAATTTTTCAATATGCCACCTGTCATGTATTATTGGCGGTATTATCTGAAATTTTGTGCGCAGGCACTATTCACGATTCATCAGTTTTCAAAAGTAAGAGGAAGGGAAGAAACTCGATAGACTTTTGTAATACGCATTTAATTATGTGACTTTGATTGTTCATTCCAAGTGGGAGGGCATTGTGTTTATAAACTCAAAGCACATTTATGTTTTTTTACTCATTCCGCAGTTTAGCCAAATGATCATTGATCACTTGTTGGGTGTTTATTGTTAATACTTAGTGGAAAGGCATTATGTATATATAAAAAAAATACATTAACACAAAATAAACACTAAACGACGATTTAACTACTTCCGGGTAACGCAGGTAAGTAGCAGAAAAAACCAACAAATATTAAAAATTATTTTGTAAAAAAATCCCAGATTATAATTATATTGAATCGCGTATTCCGAAAACGCTACAAGTAAAACATCTTTAATATACCTAAATATACAAATATAATTCAAAAACGTTCTGTACATGTATGTATGTTATTACTACATTTTAGAGCATTGCAAAAATGCATGTACCTCGAAAACGTGGAAACATTACAAAAAGTGGATTTAATCAAAATTGAAGAAAAATAAATGTTTTTCAATCAACATTACATGACACATCTATTTTTCACTATCCTAAACAATTACAAAAGTGTGATTCTTAACGTTTTCGAAATACATGATTCAATTGTATTTGAATCATAAGTCTCCAATTTAACTTAATTATACTTTGATGAGTTTTGAAATTATTTTAAAGAGGTTATAAATATTTAATTATGGTCAATTTTGTGTCACTTATTCATATTTTGTACTTTTATCTGTAAATTTCTTTCATTACCAATTGTTTGTTTTACAAAATTAATAAAAAATTGTTTTGTATAAAATAGCAGTGTAACATTGTATTCTCTTATCGATTGATAATTCTCGTCATGAGCGGAATCAGTACTGTTCATAGTAAATCAACGTAGAATTAGTACAGTAAAGTATTTTATTTTTTGAAGAAATGATCATTATCAATCTTAATAAATAGAAAATGTTTACGACGGATGAAACCGGTTTTTAGGATTTGAGAAAAGATAAGTTTATAATAAATTATACATACTAAGAGCTTGTACCAAAACTATATTTATTAAACATTTAGTGGAAAGCCGCTACATCCGATTTCAGCCAAGATGAAATTTTGTTTAACCATTCAAATGTGAAATCTTGATGAATTATTTGAACACTAAATTGTTTGTATTTGACACATAGTTAAATGATTATTTGATGAATAAGCTTACGTTCATAATACTACGCGAGAATATTCATATCACACTGGTAAATAATTAAACAGAAATAATTATGCTAAATTATATTAACCTGTTCTGTTCCTTAATTTTAAACATCGTGTTTGACTATAAACATGAAGTACGTAACACATGAAAACAGTTTAAGTGCATATAAAACAACTGAATAACTTTATTTAAAGAAAAGTTTTCTACAGATAATATTTTTAATAAAACATATAATATTTAGATCAATGATATTTTATTAATCATAATACAGTGAAGAAAGAGTTGTTTTTCATGATAAATACTTTAAAGTTATAGGCTTTCTTTTATTCATACACACAAGCCCACCAAAAGAAAGATCAACACTTTTGCCGCAATCGCTCTTACCGGTTGCGTTTTTTTTTTTTAAATATATTAAAATACATTAAAATCTGGATGTTATTGCAACTGTACGTCTTACGTGGACGAAATCAAAGCGACTCGGTGTTGCACGAAAATATTAAATGCCCTCCGCCACTATAGGGTATCCACGTGACAAAACGCACATCGCAATCAGTTTATTTGATATTTTCAATCGCAGTGATTTCACCCAGATAAGACGTAGCGTATTTTTTCCAGTGATCCGATCCAGGATATTTTTTGAAGAAAAGTGAAAAATTTACTTGTCCTTTGTTATATTAAATATTTAGTAAATGCAATACAGGACAAATACATCAGTACATTTTTCGGTATAACATATTAAATACAAGTATTGCAAATATCAAAACCAGTATTAAAAAAAAGTTAAATAATAAAAAATCGACCAATTATTTCGATCTCAAAACCGGGCGAATAAATAAAATTAGTATTCCGATATTTCATGTTAAAAATATGCATTATCCTACACGCATGATTTTCATAAAATAACATCACACCATTAAAATTGGTTACAAATAATGGAACCTATCAATATTAATACAACCCTTAGCAGAATAAAAATAATTTAATTTAAATATTTGATAGTTTCTATACATTCAAAATTCAGTTTTGGTTCATTCTCAATACCCAAATATCGGTAATCTTCCATGTTTAAAACCGGTAACTCGGTATTGAAAAAAAAACAATGAATAGCTAGATTTCAGTTTTGGTAATACCAATATTGCGATCTCTATGTATCTATCATTTTTTAACCTTTCTAAAAAAGAGTTTGTTACTCAAGACAACATGATTAGTTTTTATAAAGTAAATTTTGTTAAGATAACGACCATGTAGAGAAATATATATATAAGCACCATGAATGTTTGTTTTCTTTTGTTTTCTTCTTGAAAAAAGAGTGTTTCTCATAATAAAAAACAACTTAATAATAATTGTTTTGAGAGTTAAATTCTCTTAAAAACAAAAGCTTTATAACGTAGAAAACACATACATTCATAAGAATATATTTTTCTCTTAAAAATAACGATGTCTTTACGTTCGTTTTTTTTTAGAAAATTTTTGTACAGCAAATAAAGATGAATTCGAGGTGGTTGATTGTTAGCCAATCAGTTAGCGCCTGACGTGGAGTGAGTAGGGTAAGAAGGGATAAAAATGTGTCAAATGTTAGCTCTGTTAGATATAAATGTATGTATCAATTGAAATGTAACGAATAAACGTCTAGCTGGAGGTAACAGTAAGAAATCAGATACAATATGTAGTTATCAATATGTCAAATAACTGTACATATATTTCAAATAACATGGCTTAGCTTAATACGTTTTATGATTAGAAGTTAATGAATTAATATAATTAAGTCTTTGATAGTTTCACATCACAATACATTTATTTAATTTTAATATGCGATATGATGAGATTTATTACATAATAATTAGTAGGGTAGAGTATGAGACATTTTTTAATTTATTATAAACGCTTTTAAAACTCCACTTAAAAAGTAAAACCTTTTATCAAACGCAGTTATCGTGTCAGACTCTAAGAAGTCTTCTTTAATCATTTTTTTAGCAAACGGACGATCTAAAAAGTAAGGTTGTGGCGCACAGCCTCCAAGGCATTGCGGGAAGGCATTGGGGAGAAGGGGGCGCAGGCGTCAGTTGCAGACCGACGGCCGAAACGTCGCGACGTCAGCTACGAAAATTTCTCGATTCGTTACATCGCCTGTTACGATGGACCGCTGTTGAAAATTACTAACCCGGTAAACTGTGAAGTGATTTACAAAAAAAAACAACATTAGAAAATGTGTAGTTTTTGACTGTTTGTGAATTTTGAATGTGAACAATTGGAATTATAGTCCTCTAAAATATGGACATTTTACATACTGTAGCTGAAAAATTCTTGTGAATAAAATTAAAGAGTCACAATTTAAAAAAAAACACAAAAAGGTATTGCTATTTATATTGAAAACAAGCAAAAGCTTACCCACAATCAATATGTCATTAAAAGCTTCTGGTAAAATAAGCAATTCAAAATTTCAATCATATTTTTAATGAAATATAAATACTAACGAACCAATCATTTTGTAAATTGAAAATTAAGCCTTCACTAATATTGACGTTTTATTTGTGTGTGTTTGTTTAATAACTGGGGAAGTCTTTTTCGAATATACTGCCGAGTTTTTAATCAAGTTTAAATATTTTCTTTTAAGCTTTTACTTGAAACATGAGGTTTTTCTTCACTGCCTAGTAGTTACATTGCGTTGCTTACTTACGGTAATATTATTGTATTACAAAAAAAATACTTTTTATATAGAGGCTTAAAATATGCTCGAACGACACCTTTCGTAATATTAAATATAAATAACACCTTTATTTTTAAAGCAGTTTTTGAAATAATATTTATAAAATAAAAATTGCAGCATAAAATAGACAAGACATTTTATAATCGCAATGATTCGCAAATATTGACTTTTTATTTTGTATGGATTGAAAAATATTTTCATCATGCACATTTTTATTTTTTGAATGCTATTAATTAAACTTTAAGTGATTTCACAATTTCAATTCATGAATAATTGAGGTCTGTTTTCTTGAATATGCATATTTTTTTAAAATTTGAATTATTTAATCAAAGTAAAAAGTTTTATGAATATTTTTTTTATCTTACGTAGATAATAAAATATAATCCAATTTATGTATAAACATACAAAAAATTCATTCGTGGTAATGTAAGACTTAAAAAATATGACGGAATGAAATTTGTTGCGTATTTTTTTCCTACAAATTTTACTATGAACATTTTAAACAACCGAATGAGTTTATGCTAAAAATTGGAAGTATTTTATTTATCTGGTAAAGCCAACACAGAATTGTGGGGAGTGTTAATTTATTCATAGGATGGTTGAATCATTTTTTTTTACACCGATAAAACAATAAAGAGTATATAATTTCAGCGAGTTCCCCAGATAAGTAATTCGGCTCGATTCATTTGCATGAAAACAATAAATTGTTTTGTGTGTTGTACTTACTTGTAAAGCTTTATAATTGATTGTGTTTTGAAATGGAAAGCCATTGAGTGTATTTTCTGTTTGTTAAAAATAGAGAATGCAACATTTTCTAAATTGAAAACATCAACGAATTTTGTGTTACTTTAAATAAATAATTGATTTTATAATTGAGTTGACAGTTAACTTGCACCAACTCGCATTCACGCAACAGAATTCATAACTTTGAAAACTAATATTTTAAAAATTAAAACTTCATAGTCATTTAACAATTAAATAATAAAAGTTTATTAAACAAGATTTAAATAAATTGTATTTAGTAAAATGTTTCATAAACATATTCAATATTTTTTTTGTTTAAAAATAGTACACTAAAATATATATATTTTTAAATTTCACAAACGATAATTTTTCTTGTTTGATCATAATAATAATAAAAAAATGAATTTGATTTTTTAAGGGTTATCATTAATCCCGATACATAATATCTTTCGGTATTTAATTATGGTTTATTGAAAAATACTAAACATGGCTTAACAACTGACGCCAATAGATTTTTTTTAGTACGATATGGTGAAAGAAAGCACCATACAATTTCTTGACCACACCCCTCCTCAATTAGGATTTAACTCATCAAATCGTATTTCGAAATAATAACAAACATACTCAAACAATTTTTATGACAGTTATGTTGATATGTATTTTTATTCAAAATAATAATTTAGACTTTTTGAAAAAAGCTTGGTATTTATGACAACCCTAACGACCAGTTAACGAGGCTAGAAACACTTTCATCTTGAATTTATATTACTAGAAATGGCACAAATCGATTTTTTCATTTTTATATTTTGATGTCTCAATTCCAAAAACATAAAATATGCTAGACGGTGATTTTTAGACATTTTAAAATATTTTCTGACGAATTCGTAGATAATTGGAATCAAATTTGAAATGTTGCCTGAGGAAAATATTGCGAAGGGTTTAAGCAAGAAAAACTTTTCACTAATGACTGCTGTCGCAGGAGGAATGATGAGTTAGAAAAAAAACTTGCCTTGTGATATAGCTTTACCTAAAAAAAGAGAGCGGGCAACCATGTAAAAAAAATATCTATTTAATAGCAGCCGAAATTGCAATCACAGCATTGGTGTTATCTTTTTAACATTTTTGTATTCACGTTTGTGTAAATATCTCTTTTTCATAAATATAAAAATAGCGGTTATTTCACACTATACGTTTTTTAAAACTACATGCCCGCTATCAATATCGAGCATCAACTGACAACAAATATTTTTCTACGAGAACAGTTTGTTACACAAATGCTCAACTTTTCTTTTTTTTAAAGAAAGTAGGGATGTAGAAGATAGGGTTAGGACAGAAATAGTGGTTAGGAAAACGTTTCACCTATGCCCCGCTATTTTTAATTGGAATGATGTTAGAAGGTATAAAAACGTCATAAACATCCCGGCCTTCGCTGCTGTTCGTACTGGGTTTAAAACCCGTGAGATTGGCTACGGAAGTCAACGAGGTTGACCACTACGGCCCCGACAATAAGTTTTATTATATTATATTATTCTGCGTAATATTTTAGTATCTTTTATCACACTTATTTTAAGTTTTTTTTCTGCGATGTTATTATATTATTTTCATCCATTTTATTTTTTATTATTTTTAGCTACGGCATGCATCTAAAAATGTACTTGCATAATGTTAGCAACTTAGCAAAAAAAATATAAAACTAAAAACAAATAAACACCAATAATGAAATTTAAATATGTTTTAAACGTTCGATAGGTCATCAATAATTATTGAGTAAATTTGAGATAAACAAATAAGTGACAGATTGAAAAACACGTTCTTTTACAACAAAATATTTTCAAATCATATTTCAAAAAAAAAACGAAACCAGGTAACTAGTTAATAATATTGTATTAACTTAACCTGTATCAGTATAATGTTTCGTCCATAACTAAAATGCTTTTGAAGATACTATATTCATTTCGTAAAAAAAGTGACCGAAAAAGTGATCGAAATAAATTAATGATTTTGAGATAAAAACATTTTTAAGTGTCTTATAAGCCTGTACCCCGTTTGCAGATATTTCAATTTTAACAAATACCCCTCAAACTCGTGTACTTTTCTAAGCCAACTCTATTTTCTATGTCAACCCGTTTTTCTCCTGAATTTTTTCAATGTCAGCTGGAATTTTAAATTTCTTCATATGGTGCATTTTAGTTGCAAGGTAAAAAAATCACGAAGCAAGATGCAAGGCAAGACCAACGGTCAATCGGGATAATATTTCTGACGAGATCATAGTATTTAAATGAAAGATCAAGTAATCGGTAAATCGGAGAACGATTAACACGGGATGATTATCATTGTTATAGGTGGGAAATGAGATTATGGAAAATAAACTATTCATGCGAGAAAACGAAAAGTGTGAGAATGGTAGATCAGGGTTCCATTGCATATGTTAAGTAGCCTAAGAAGATATAGTCAAATAACTTTACGTCGATTTTTATAAATCACTTAAATTTGCGAATTCTGTCGTGTCCATATTACGAAAATTATCATTTTTAAAACACAATAATAGACTTCTATGTTATCATTATCCGTGACGTCAAAGTTTGTCGTAACATTCAGAGATCACGTTTCATAAACGAGTTTTGATTTTTTTTTATCTCCATTGCGTTACAGGAAAGCCCCGTTTTTTTATGCTGACGATAAGGAGCCTGATCTAGTAGGTCGTAACTTAGGAAGAGGGAAATAATCCAAAGATCTTGCTAAAAAATTAAATGTTGAATTAGGACTTTTTTATTTCCGATCGCGCACGTGCCAAAAAATGCACTTTTACTAATGATCGAAAATGTAATAGCCTTTTTTAAATTGATTTTTTTCCATTTCAAATCCTGTTAAAAGCATAAAGAGTGGAAAAAAAGTATTTCAACAGAAACTATTTAACAAAAGTTTAGATAAATATTCGAAGATATTGCTAAAAATAAAAATGGTAAATTAGAAGTTTTTTATTTTCGATGAATAAAGTAAACTTTTCACTGCCTTAAAATGCACTTAAACTGCACTTCACGCTAAAATGAACTTAAAATGCACTTCACGTGCCTTGAAATGTAATGAATCTGATCAAAACATTTAAAAACAATTGTGGGTCAAAATTCTTTAAGGAAAAGGGCAAGGATAAATCTTAATGAATAGCCTTAGAAAAAAGAGTAGTGATGGGGGAATTTTTCTCTTTACGAACCACTTTCCAGTTAGGGTAGAGTGGAATAGAATAAATATAATCGAATTGATGGTTTTGTTGACGACTTAAAAAAATCAAAAGTTTGTTTTGATTTCCGTTCAGATATTTTATCGCTAGACAGAATAAAAATGAGAAGATTTTAGTTTAGCTGTTTGTGACTAATTTATAAAAAAAATATATTGGAAGTGGCCATGGATAAAAAAATATCTTTCAGTATCTCACATTGATTTAATTAATATTAAAGATCTCGTGAAAAGAGCAGATGTTTCACAGAAAATTATTTTTGTGGGAAAACGGACAAAAAAAAAATATTTACATACATGAATAATAAAGAGTGCCAACTCATTTTCGTAAGTTGCTATGCAAATCGTTAGCATACTAAAATATTCACGATGCTATATTGAAAAGTTCTCGATATTCAAGGTTTTATTCGTTATTCTATAAATAATTTAAGACATATTGTTTTGTAAATATAAATATAACATAAATAAAATGTCATAAAACACAATGCTGAACGTGAGTTTGATGGCTTAAACTCAAGGTTATTTACAAAGTTTTAATGACAAGGGGTGGATTCTACAAATTCGTATTATAATATTCCCAGGTGTCTTGACATATAAATCCATCGTAAAACCACAATCATGAAAGCGATGAGGCTCGTATCTCAATAATTTATTAATATAATAATTAATGTAACGATTTTTCTTTGAAAGAAATGAAACAATGAAAAATATGATTTGATTAATAAACCTTAGTGTAAAAGATAAAAATTGGTTATTATTAAGTAAAAAAGGCTTCTACATTTGATTTAAATTAACATAAGAAAGTTCTTGAAGTTTAGCCAAGTATGAAAAGCGTCAACATTTACAATTATGAGCAGTGGCGGATTATCCTGTAAGCAAATGAGGCGTGCGCTTGGGGCCTCAAAAATAGCTTATATAATATAACCCATATACTTTTTGTTTAAATTGTAATGTGGTTTTATTATTTTACAAGGAATTTTCTGACGTTTTTATGTTATCCGAAAAACAGGGTCTCCAAATTTTATTGCGCCTGGGGCCTCTCATGTGCTTAATCCGCCACTGATTTTTAGAATACAAATACAGCGCTGGTTAATCGAGAGCACTGAATATGGGTACTAAAAAACCCTTGAAGTTGTTTAAAGTTGAAAGCGCTAATCGAAATGTGAAGGAATATGTATTTAATGTCAAGAACACCGATTTTTTTAGATTTATATTTCATCTAAAACATTCTATATGAATGCAAAAAATCGACCCACTATTGAAGGCATGGCTTTTTTTTTTGTTATTATGGTCAACTGAATAAATAACAATATGTTTAATATAAAAAAGAAAAAATATTTCGCGAAAAAGAATGTCAGAGCTACGGTTACCTTAGAATTAATCCCATATTATATCACCTCGTAGCCTCGTTGATTTAGCTGAATTGTTCTAGGCAGGGTCCATCATCATAAAAGTAAGGTGATTTGCTTTCTCACATATTTTTTAGTCTGCGGTTCATCTGCCTTTCATTACCTACCGTCACAAAAGGAAACGGCGCCGAGTCACTATCGCAAGTCACACACGTCGCGACGCCCATCCGTCAAAGCCTTCTCACGCAGAGGCGTCGTAAATTTCCCGCACGATTCTCATTCAGACCCCCCCCGCAATCATTTCACTACGAGAACAAACGCCGCCACTGTATTTTCTTATCTATTAGGCGGGTCTCACACAGGCATTGCTTTGCGGCATGCAATATCACATGAACAACTTTCAAACATAAATGTCAACTTATTCACAATAACAACAGCATTTTTTCTAACAAACTCAAACAAAAAAGTATTCTTTGTTATCTTTATCTTATTTAAAAAATACGCCAAGTTAAAGCGTAACACAGTATTAGAAGAGTCAATAATATTTTCCAATAAGAGTTTTTTTAAACTAAATTATATTTTACTTTTACGTACTTTACATATAAATAATTATTTTGCTTATGGGTCACCATAGGAAAAATATTTTCATTGATTTTTAAAACGCATAGTTTATAATGATTTAATTAATTATTACTTTGAAATATTATTTGAAAAGTCAGGTATTACTTTTAATTTGTGTCTAAATCTTTATTGTACTCATCAGTGGGTAAGGCGTTCTCTACTGATATTTTTACAATTAATAATATATGCCTATCATTTTTTTTTACAAATTTTAACCTTTTTTACAAAACTATTTCGTTAATTTGCAACAAATATCAACAATAAGAAATATTATTAGTTCAATACACATATAAAAATAACTATATTTACAGGATTTTAAAATACTACGTCATAAATGTAATGCAGTGTCTGTCAAACTGTGTCCCGAAAGAAGTCTCAGGTGTGTCGCAAAGAAAGAAGCCTCAAAACTGTTCGTTTTAAATAAAGCTTATAAGTTTGAATTTTATTCGTTTTTAAATAAATTTAACAACTACATATACAAATAAATGTTTTTCACGTTTTGTTCGTTTGTGTTACCGGACACCAACAGAGGAGGAAATTTTAATAGGTCTAAAAAACGACTCTGTGTACAAAGCCTCATTTTCTAAGGTAGAGTTGTCAGCATTTTTGATATTGCTATGAAGTCAATACCTTCGATTAACTACAACAGCAATTGAATCTCTGTTGCCGCTTAGATGGTCGTATCTTTGCGAATTTGATTTTTCAGCACACGTGGAAATATTTTTTTTTAAAAAAGCAAGAGCGTTTACAGATGGGTAGATGAGGAGTGTTTACCTAATTTAAATCAGCATTTTGACAAAATTCTTCCTAAAATCAATTTCATTTTTCTCACTAGTACAAATATTTAAAAAAAAAAATACCTAAACCAAAAAACTATGTATTCATATTAATAATGTACATTTACTTTTTAAATGCAATTTGATTTAGTGTGCCGCTGAAAAAATCTCATTCAGTAGTGTGCCATGAAATAAAAAAGTTTGGCAGACCCTGATGTAATGGGATACTAATCAAAGGGTAAAGACAATTTGATTTAAATGTTCTGTATACAAACTACACTATGATCCCATTTAGTATTGTCAATGTCTTAAATGTCGGGTCTGAGGTCGAATTAAGAGCGTGTTGTTTTCGGTCAAATTGGTCATTGGTTAAGTTAACCTGATGAAAAATGCTGATTTACTCAGTTTCATATATGACGGAGACAACCATTTTTGTTTTGTAACGTCACATACCCTACCACATGTCCGATAATATTATTTACCGCTAGTCCTGTCCTAAACACACCCTTTCATTCTGAATAGGTTTTAAAAGATAGTCCGGTTAACTGAAATAAAAATAGGAACAAATTATGTTTAAATATGTTTAGCAAGAAGAACATACAAACTAAATTCGCATTGAACTTGATACAAAAAATAATGTTTTCAATCTTGTAACTTGTTGAATAGTGTTTTGGAAAATTTATTATCTAAAATCAAACTCATTGAATTATCCTTGCGTAAATCTACTACTACAACAGCTAGTATCACAAATAAAAATATCATTGATATAAAAGTTTTCGGATGACAATAGACGGCATTAATGTAAGGTTTGAATGAGAATGAACCCAGACCTTTAGGCAGTATTGTTGACGGATATTTTACGTGCATCCGTGTACGAGGAGCCTAACGTTGCTGACGATCTCCCCAGCACCTCCCTTTCCTTTTCGAGGATCAAATCTTTGGTGCGGAGGTCTGACTGGAATACAGGATTAATGTCTCTTAGTCAAAGTTAGTTCTGTATCTCTTGAGAGAATTTTAGTACAAACTCAAAGTTTTGTTATGAAAAAATGACATCAATCTTAAAGAAAACTTGTCGCGGTAAATATTTAACAGTAGGAAGACTGTTTTCTATCAAATATTACAAAAAAGGGTTTTGAATGCGATAAATATAAAATAAAGCAGAAAAAAACACGGATTGATAGAGTGTGTGCTTGGAAACAAAGTTGTATATTTGTTTTTAAAGAGTTTACTTTATTGTAGAACAAAATAGAGGAAACGTTTGCAACGTGCTTTCTTAAAATAAATAGTTAATTGTTATTAATTAAGTACCCATTTAAATAAAACAATATTTTTACATTTTAAAGTGGTATTTGTTATTTAATCCCACAAAAAAACTCTTATTGAAATATTTCCAAAACAGACCATATTCTCCACATTGGAGACGGTTTTTTATTGATTGAATTGGTAGAAATCAAATAAATACAATGAGGTTGAAATATTTGTTCTACAAATACTATTTTATAATTATAGTTGATAACTTTTTTGGCTTATGCTCTCATCAGAACTATGTTTGAAGTAACATAAATTATCTAAAATCCTAACTTTTATTAAAATATATATAATATTAAATGTAATAGATTGAGTTTGTGTTTTTCCCGGAACGATTAAAAATAATATAGGATTGTTAATGTAGTCTTCAAGCAAATAAGTTTAAATATATTATATTTAAATATAAGAATTCTTTCGCCATGTTGTTGAAATTGTGATGGATTTACAAGCTCGGTTTTTAATATATTTTTAAAATCGCTTTAAGATGTAGCAAATGGAATACTAAGTGCACTACCAAAGAAATCTAACGATTGTAAGGCAGTTTTTTAACCTGTGATATCAAAAGGTCAAGAGTAGAAGTATTGGCTCAACAGAAGATCAATGGCAAGCTTATCAATCACGCTATACACCGCTTGCAAGATCGGATAGAAAATGGATGGGAAAAAAATGATAGCATCAAATCTTTTGTCAAATGAAAAAATCTATACATTGATGAAAAATAAATTTATTAAATTTCGATTTCTACATTCTAAGCACAGTCCATATAAATTAAATCACGTTGTTTTGAAAACGTACACATTGATTTTTTATATTATTTGGTCACTTTGAGATTGACATTTTTTATATAATTATATATCTTTGATTAAGGCATGCACAACTTTATTCTTTAATGTACTGCATACGAAATATAATGGTTTCGGCTTGCAAGAAAAAAAAATGTACTTATTTATATGTTAATTTCACAATAAAAAACATTCCAGGAAGGTAAAAGAATATATCGTAATTTGAAATTTGTGTCTGACTTTGTCTGGTTTAAAGCACTTCTCGGAATCATATATAAAACAATCTGAATACAGAATACGTTTATAATGACTTTGCTAAGAACGACCGACCGTTTTAAGAGACCTAGATGCAGAACATCAAGTTTGGTTTTCGCACAAATTACTATGAAAGTAAATCTGTTTAGTGCGACTTCCGGTTAATACAACGTAGTGCCGCCGGCTACTTGACCATCGTTCTATCCGGATTCTACTGTAGTGTAACCAGAAAGAATATAATGCTTTTTCTACTAGTTGATATTCGAGTATTCTTTTGTTCAATCGAAAAGATTTTTTTTTAGAATTTGACGAACCGACTGTTTTTATATTTTATTAATGGCGACCGTTGATGAATAGGATATAAAATAACATTAACGGATATTTAATTCAATGATTAACTTGATATATGTTGTATTTTAATTAAAAACAAACTTGTTGATTCCGTGAAAAAAAAGTGCATTATTAGTCTAATTAATGTATTTATTCTGGAAATATTTATTGATAATCAAAAACGTTTGCATAATTAACAAAACTATGCCATTGTGAAATTTCTGATAAACTCAGTCAGTATTATCTGATTGTTAATTAAGAATCAAATAGTTTTCAAATTCTCTCATTATTGAATTTACTGAACCGGGTATTTTATTAATGACGGAAAAAGTAGCATCCGATTACTAAAAATGAATTAAAATTTGTGTGTTTGAACTAGAAATAAACTAAAAGCATTAAAAAAACAGTCATCTCTTCTTAAACACGGTTTAAAAAAAACACGGTCCACTTAAAAGAACGATTTCTATATTTTTCCACAAATTATTTGTTCTACACGAATTCTCAAAACAAACAATACAGAAGCAGATAGCGGGTTTACTAATAACAAAAAGTGCAACAACAAGACAATAATGACGAACAAAAGACTTTATAATTTTTTTACAGAAGACTTGTCAAGATATTTATAGCGATGAATAGTAATTTTTTTCTTAATTAAAATACGTATTATGAAAAATATTTGGTGTAATTTTCTTATTATCTTTTTTTCCACAATTTTCTTTAATACACAGTCTATTTTTTCAAATAACACTTTTTTAAATTCAGAAAACCAATCTTAAATTTTTATTAACACAGTTTTTTTGTACAATATTTTGTATATAACGTAAAAAAATAATGTGTACGAACATATATATACTTTTTTGAATTAAAAAATAGGTTGTGTAATTTCTATACTCCAATATGTAACAAGAAAAAAAACTCTATTTTCACAGAAGTTTTAAAGTCTTTACATTTTTCTATTCAAAGATTCAATCCTATTGTGTGCAACCAAATAGTACCAACATTTAACAGCGTATCGCTTGGAAACGAAGAAACATATTTAATGAATATTTATCTGTGAAGAAAATTAGATTGTTAGTCGTGAAAATAAATACGAACCAAAATTTTACACACTTACACCTCAGCTATGGCAATCAGTATTCAGTACTACTTCAATTATTCTAATTTATCACTAGTACAAACTAGTGACGTCTCAATACATTAAAAACCGTGTTAATAAGTATCATAGATTGAGTCTAACGTTATAGGATTTTTACAGATATTTTTTCTCTATTTTGGCATATTTATTTTTGACACGGACTCACTTGTTTTCAGGAAATGGAATATTGTGTTCTTTCATCTTCGGTGCTTCAATTTATATTTCTGGTCTGACCCGATTTTCACGTAATGTTATATTTTATTTATTGTGATACGAAGCCAAACGAAATCAAACCTACGAGGTTAACATCATTTTGATAACGTTGCGGTTGTGGTTATTTTATATATTGTGGAAAAAGTGATATACTAATGGATGGTTTTATTGCTGAAATAAATTTGAAAAGAAGCTTGGTATATTTTTGGTTTATTTATAACAAATACACATGATTGCATATTGATGATAATGATCAAAATCAGATTATTCGTCTATCATATCAAATCAGTAAACAATACTTTCAGGCCTACTTTATTTTAGTTCCTAGTCTTACTGGTAATCAAATTCAATAATTGTTTAACTATCTAACTGTTTTAACTGGTTTTGTTTATCTGTAAATTTAAGTTCATCCACGCACTTGAGTAATGCAAGTATTTATCTCTTGTGTTTGGTGTCATAATTTTGAATTAAGGTCCCTAGTCCTGGGATCCCGGATCCCGAAATCTCGGGATGAGGTAGTACTAATCCCGGGATTTTGGAATTGAGAATGTTGCGTAAGGCATAAAAAAGGTCCCAATCATTTTGGAAATTCCGCTAAGTTTTGGGTTTTTGAAATTGAAAATCTTGGAAGAGCTAAAAACAAAAAAAGTCTCGCCTCTTTTCATTTTTGGAATTATGTTAATTCCTGAGTTTTTGAAATCGAAAAATCGTCGAGATAAAAGTTTTCAATCCCGAATCCCGAGTTAATACACGATTTTATGTTGAATGTTCAATCCCGGGATTGGAAAAATTGTCAATCTCGAAATCCCGGGATCACAAAATAGGATGCCCTAGTTTGAATCCTAGGTAACTTTGCATTCTGTGATGTTTTATAGATTTTTGTGAAAAGGCGTTTATGTACGTCTGTAATATATAAATTTCTTAACATCTATCTCTTTTTTTTGATATCAAGAGAGCAAATTATTAGTTGGCTGTCCTTTTTGAGTCCCTTACTCATCTCATTAATCCGTAACGCTTCTGAAAAAATAATTCGAATAAATACCATTTCTTGTAAAAAAAAAAATGTTTCATAAAAGGTCAATACTATCAACGTAAAGAGTCTAGATAGAAGTTATACCTATATCACATACAAATTAAGTATAGGGTAAAAAAATATCAATGTAGCAAATGTCTTTTTTAGAAATGGTGTTTACACAGTTATTTAACAATATGTTTAATTTGACGATGAAAATGCTTCAGCAAAGTATTTGCGTCCTGTTGAAACTGCTTTAATATTGTATTATTTGTTTTAAAACAAAGCATGCTTTGTGAAAGCGCAAAATTTTGATAACCGCGGCTTTAGACGAAAAGCTTTTGAAACGAGATTCCTAAACCGTTTTAAGAAAGCTTTCATCGATTCGACTTTTTTCAAACTATTTTTTATTCTTATGCCAATTTTTATAACAATATATTTTTTTAAATAATGGCGCTGACAAGTGCCATTCCAATATCCAATACTTACTGCTAATTTATTAAATTGACATTTACTTGGTAGAACTTCATTGAAATAAAGTAAAAATAAAAAAGGTTTTTAGTTCTTCAAATATTAATTTTATAAATTAATTGGTAGCTATTTTGGCGTATATCTTTATAGTTCTGATAAAGGCTACGCCTCAACTAATTAAAAAAATACGTGCGAAACTAAGTATTTTATTATTTTTTACTTGAAGAACCGTGGCTAATCGTGGTTTTATATACAATAAAGGCAGCGGGGGGTTGCCAATACGTTAACAAGAGGCTCGCTTAATTTTCAAGCAATTCTCGGTGTTCTAGGAAAGGAGTGAATATTTTTATCACTCCTATGCAATTATATGCAATACTTAAAAAAGCACTCTACTGTTACTTAATGTAACAATATGCAATTTATCGTAAACTTATCAATCTAAAAGGCTAATAATTTACTACTGTGCATACTGAAGCTGTCGTAGATAATTAAGATTGTAAGAAATTACAGTTATATACTAATTTGATCTGATAATTTTGTGTTCTTTTAAGTTAATAAGGGGCTAGTTCACCTTAGTAAACTTTAACAAAGAACTCGCGCGAGCACCTCCTAGCCCCATTCAGCCCACCCTTGAATAAAGGTGTTATTTGTTAACGCATGTAAGGTTTAAAAAAATGTTAGTTATTAAAATTCAACTTTTCTTAGGCTCAATATCAAATTCAAATATCAATTTCACGAATACTGTTTTATGTATAAAGCATAAACGTAGTTTTAGTGGCAAATATAAAACTTTATTTATTGTGTCTTTTCCAAAGCATTTTGAGACATTAATATCTACGGTTTACTATCAAAATTCTTATTTACGAGAAAGGATTCAAGCACAAATATATGAATACATATATATGAATACATATTTTTAAATAATATACTTCTCTAGTTATGGATTCAAAAAAGACAAGAAATCACACACTAATGTGTATTCTATGCGATTTCAACGGCTTTATTTATTTATTTGTCAATCGATAAATGGATACGTATTCAAAAGCATTTATATCTGTAGAAACTCATACTTTTATCGTTTTCAAATCCAGAGAAAAATGTAAACCAACTGATAACAATTAGTTTCCGCTTGAACACATTTTTTTGCACAGTTATTAGACTTATATATTCGTCAATAAAAGTGAAAATTTTATTTGTTGATTCTCGATAAGTTGAAGTCAGTTACAGTAATCTAAAGTTTGCGCCATATTTTGAGAAGTCGCGCTGAAACAGGAATTATTTGACAGCGTTTTGTGACAATGGATATTTTGTTACTTCTTGAATAGTTTTGTTTTATCCTATTGTGGAAACTCGTTGTTACGAAACAACGGCCATTGTTTTGTTTAATGGTTACATTTTCAGGCTAGATTATTGTATAATGGATTGTATAAATGCACACGTTTAAAATATGAGGATTTCATTTTAGCAGTCTGGCAATACAACTAAATTATTTCTCATGTAAAAACCAATGAAATGTTTTGGCCTGGCATGCTATATGGTCATTTAATATTTAGTTCCGGTATTTATTCGCTTAGCAAATTTGATGAGTTGATAGCAAAATAACTAAATGGTCCAGTACTAACAGGTCAGTATGTAACTGGTCAATTAATTAAAACATTTACCCTTGAAACTTGCTTTTCGAAAAAAGTGTTCGTTGCTTTCAAGCATTTGTTTCATTTGATTTCGGAGAAATGTGCTCGTGAAAAAATAAGAAGTTTTAAATAGATTTTTGTTGTTGTAATCTAAAAGCCGCCTGTGTGGTCGAGTGGTCAACGTCGTTGGCTTCGGTTACGGAGGTCCCGGGTTCAAATCTCGGTACGGAGAGTTTTATAAATTGATTTTTCAATCGATTTATGAATTTCTGTTCGAAGGCATGGATGTATGTTATATCTTAAATTCCCCCCTCTCACTCATCCTATCCTATGAACGGGGCGTATCGAGAGCGATTAGCTGACCACTAGTCCTGTCGTAGTCCTATCCTTCTATTCCTACTCACTTGAAGATAATTAACATCTCAAACACCCATGTCTTAGGCTCTGGTCTACAATTAACGCATCAGGTTACGTACAGCGTGATGCCTTAAGCAACCAATGAATGCTTACCATGAAGATGAATAAACGTGGTCTCGTTATCACGCTCCATGTAGCGTCTAGTTTTAATGTAGACTGAGGTTTTAGATCTCAAATTTAAGTTTGAAAAAGATTTAAATTTGATATCGACCTAACCGGGAATCGAAATCAAATCCATCTCATATCAACTAGACCTCAGCAGATATATATATATAAACATTGAAAGAGAAATGTTAATCGACTTCCTTCAAACGAAGTTTCAATGGTATTTTTTTAAAGATGTTTCACTAGGTGGCAATTGGAAAAATTTAATTTCAACTTAGCGTATATTAAAAATTTCAATAATTTATTAATATTTCTTAAACGAGAGCATCGAATATTTACTTTTTGTCACTTAGTCATAAAACCTGTAGAAACATTAAAGTACGTTTCGTTGTTCAATATTTTAAGCTTTCTATTTTAAGCAAATTACGGTAAAACATTTCGCTTGAATACGTTGCACTTACGATAGTAAATATATGTACTGTGAATTTGCAAAGCTATGCTTACCATATTTATTTGTGAATAATCTGATTCAATCGAAAAATACGTAAGCACTTCAAAAATATGCGGAGTTGGTGAATGTCTCTTGCAATAGATAGCAGCTTCATCAGTTCTGGTGTGAAACTGAAGATAAATGATATCTACTGAGCATAAGACTGTATACATGCAAGCAGAGATAGGTCAACAAAAAAAACTACGTTAAACGCTGCAGAACTATCAAGGCAGAAGGAAAAGTAATCTCCTGTCATAAACACTCGTTTGAAAAACCATTAAGTTGTTTAAATGAGTAACGTAAAGAAAATAAAATATTTTTATAGCTTAGTTGATATTGATTGTAAATTAAAATTTAGAAACGTAATACTTAAATAATGTTTTGATATCCGGTACGCTGGTTAGACATCAAATTCTTATGTCTAAGTGAAGCCGTGTTTCTTCTTGAATTTACATAAAGGGAAGCTTCTACGGAAACCGCACGATATAAGAACTTTGAAATTAGTATGGTTACATTTTGAAGAAGATCAATTACTCTATGTATACTGTTTATCTAAGTGATTCAAGTATAAACTTAGGCTTGTGTGATAAAACTTATACTACGTAACTATAATAAAACAAACACCATGGTAAAAAGTAAATAAAACTCTTACTGAATCTTGACTGATCAAAACAATTTTTGTGAAGGATGTAGTATTACATAACCAACCAACATGTCATATTCCATTAAGTACGATAAGTTTATTATACTTTTAATCTAATCTCATTATGTAGTTGAAATTAATAATAAGTACAAACCTACAGATTTCAATAAATTAATTTTTATCAGTGAAAGAAAACGTAGCTTAGAACTTTAGATATGTTAAACATATCTGATTGATTAATTTTATATTGATTTAAAAAAGAGTCGGTAGCTTCTACTCAAAACAGGTGATCGTTGTAACTTATTACCTATATATATTTAAATAAAAAAAATAGATTTATACAGTCGATAAAATCACAATCAGAAGTTATAAGTAATTATACACCCTGTCCTTTTTTACGCGTCTCTTTGAACGGCACCGTTACATTTTTATACGCGATTTACTTTGTAGATACGCGATCTTATTTATAAAAGAAATGGTAATCCTGCGCTTAAAGAAGTGATGACCCTACGCAAAATCATGTGGTGTGATTCTGCTCTGAAACTTCTTTAAATACAATACATTTATTAAATTTTTTTAAAATCACGTTTTCTGGTCATAAATTTTACTACTAAGAGTAACTATGTCAAATAAATGCACTACATACGTCCAAATATTTTGAATACAAAATAATAAATATGAACCGAAGATGAAAATGTATTTTTTATTTTAAAACATTTAACTGGTGATGGAAAACAGCATTTCATCAAATGAGTCCGAGTAAAATTCCATACGTTTGTTCAAAAAATAGCGAACGATTATATTCCGCAACCGACAGTGACAGCAGCGAATAACTCCTATTAGTGAATACAATTGTGTATGTATACATAATTGCATACATAATATGTATCTGTTTCTTAATTAATTTTTTTAATCAATAAATAAATTCAATTTTATATTTAAGAAAATTTTGTTTTTTCATACATTTTAATACACTTTAACGCGATATTTTGATTTTTGGAACCAATGTATCGCGTAAAAAAGGAATCGATTGAGCTTTACAGTGAGTAAGTACACCTGGAAAGAATTATATTAAAAACGAATAACAGCTGTTAAATATCTCAGAAAACACTATAATCGTTTTACTTACAAAATATTGTATAAAGTAAAAATAGCAAAACTATTTCAGTATCACACCGTCGTCAAAACAATGTCAGAGCTTAAATAATTATAAACTTTGTTACGTTATTCAAATGAAATTTAACACATTTCTAATTTAAATTTATTATAAAAGGTTTCTGCAAATGAAACGAAAATCACTTCAATTATACAGTATAATTTTTTCATGAATAAAGGACAGGAAAGTAAAGATATGATGTATGTATGTTTAAAACGTAAAATGTAATACTCTTATAAATTGGCAATTTAAGTATTTTATTAAATTTAAGCCAATCGCTTTATATCTGTAAGAATTTCAGAGCTTATGCCAAACGAGATTTTCAAAGGAAAGCTTTGAGAGAAGTTTGCAAGCGATTGCCGATTTCTTTTGCTCACACCACCTTCGTCTTTGAAAAGACAATTTTAATAGAAATTTAAAACGCTTGTGTTTGTATTTTAGTGTTTGCGAGAATATTGAATATAATTGTAATTTTCTAACTAATATAAAAACAATAAATTGTTCCTACACAATAAAATAAACATCAAAATTTAATTGAAACACGTGCCAGCAATAATTTATTTTTGTTATAAAACTCGATAAAACACTAATGAAACAACAAACTTCCTTAAAATAATTTCAAAGAATAAAAAAAATCACGAGAAAGACGTTTATTTCTCATGTAACCGACTTTTTTTATGATTTGATTTGATTATATTTTAAAAAAAATATATTTTTCATTTTGTTATTAAAGCTGTAGTCGTTATTTGATGCGTTATTTAGCTGTTTTCAAAAACATCTTTTGATTTTTGAACATTTTACAAAACAATAATTTTATTTTTTAAAACGCTTCTTTAACGTAGAACGATGAAAAATAGTTATCGAATGGGGTATTTAAAAATAAATAATCCTGACCATCTTCAGTGAATGTTTATTAGACTCTTTTGAAAATGAAAATTGAAGCAACGATCTATCTGTAGAGATATTAATTTATGGCAAAAAACATTAATTTACGTGATTTATGATAAGTTGAGATTAACTCAACTAACTTAAATATTCACTTTAAGGTTGTTCACTGTCAATACTTGGTGGAAAACCATTATTTTAGGAAAAAACACAATATTCCTTTGTACACTTTATTTATAAAGGTCAGAACCGGTTTCGCTCATGGCGAGCTCAGTTGGAAATTCTCATCATGAGCAAAACAGGCTCTGTCCTTGATAAATAAAATGGAAATAAAGTACAAAGGAATATTGTGTTTTTTTAAATACAACTTTAATGTATTCGATCAAACTAATAGAGGAAAGGAAATAATGTTACGCTGAGAAATGTTATTAAGCATACATACTACAAAAGATATGTTTGAAGATTCCGAAAGCAACACACATAATTTATTATATCGTCGGTTCAGCCAGATAACGTTAAGTAAATACATTTTGTTTTGAGATAATCGACTCTTTCAGTTATCATATAGTGAACTGAAATGTAGCGAGGCTGAAGACACTAAGACAAATAAATAAACAACAACTGACAAAAAAAAAAATACTGCACAAAAACGATTAGTCGTCTAATCGTCTTTGGGTAGCTGTAGAAATAAGATATAAAGCTAAAAGCGTTAAGTTATAAATAAGTTTCTGCCAGTCATAACAGCCAACAAAATATACTTAGTTCTTATTACTTCATTGAATATCGAATCAAATAAACGTAATATGAGTAAGATTGTTTTTTGAGACGCTAAAACGTGCTTAAATCTGTCGATTTGCATTTATAACTTTTATAGCAGTATACAGACGGAATTATAGTTTTGCATATTTCAATTAAAAAAACGGAGTTGACAATAAATAGTATATATAATATAACTGTAGCCACTATTTTTAATTTTTTTTTTTTTTAAATATTAAATAGCCTAGGTTTGTTTTCTAAGCATTTATTATTGTATATCTCATTATATTATATACAATCAGAAGCGACATAATCATACGAAAAAATGAAATCGATCCAATTTTAATCCATTAACTCATTTAATTTATTATGTGTTTTTATATGAAATTTATTTTATTAGATAAATGGTCAGTACAAACATAAAAAAACGAGTTTTAAAATATGCATTATTGATAAAAACTTTAAAACAGAATATAATTATAAGCAATGATTAAAAAAGTGTTTTTGTGATTCTGATGAGTATGTTTTCGATAAAATTACTTCAAATTTGAATATAAATGGAAGTAGTGGTAATAAAATGGTGACAAGTGATTCAAAAGTACAGGGTGTGTGATAATTGCGGTGGGAGACATGGGTCTCTCGAAGAAGTGGTTGGGTTCCCTATGGCCCTTTATATTCCTTGCAGTGGCGAACGGATTTGATGGTGAGACAAACTTTTATTTTATTGTATTTTACACCGCCATGCCCATGATGCAATCGTAAATAGTTGAGCCATTAAATCATTAAATATTTCTCTTGATATTGTCAATAAGTATTTATCATTTTAGGTATTTTTGCATATATCCATTTTTTTTCTTTTTTATTTCTTAGCTTCTAACTTAGGTGTAAATACTGTCAATAAACAGTGAAACTGAGATGCCATCATGGCAGGGAACGTGATTTTTTTAGGATGTTACCGGTTAAAGGAGAGCGGAATGATTCAAATAACAAGAAATTGACACATAATAATAAAAACATTAATGCTTGACTCTTTTACAACAATTTGTATTATTTATGGAATATAGTTAAAATATATATACGAAAGCGATTTATTAAAATCTACGAGAATTATCGAATAATGATTAGATGTATTTAAAGATAATGTATTTATTGCGTGATGGCGTATTATCTCAATGCTAACTGTGAATTCTTGGTTGTAAAATATGAAACAAAACAAAATGTGCTACGAGTATTATTAGCTAATGAGACGGCTTTGATATTTAAAAAATCTCTTTTATTAACACTCGAGTACCAAAACGTTGAAAATAAGTTTGAGGAGCAATGTGGTACAAAGTGACCACAGACAAAGCGTAATATTTGCATTAAATTTATTGAAGTACCATTAAAGATAACAATACAATTTATTTAGATATTTTTTATATTTAGCGAATGGTTGAAATAAGAAGAATTTTGCATGTGAATGACTCCGCTTTGAACTCAATGGTTAAATATTATTATTGTACTTTCAATGGATTCAGCGTTAACTTTGTGGAAGTCATTTTAATTTAAAATATAAAAATATCTTAGATTATTTGACGTACTATTAATTTTTAAACCTTTTTAGAAATAAATAAAAGTATTAACAATAAAGAACCCTAATCAAATAATATCTTAAATAGGATAGGTTGTTCGAAACTGCTAAATTTATTTTCAAATGTTTTACCCTTCCTAATCGATGCACCTCATTAGTTGATCATTTAGTTATGCAAATTTCATTTGTAGTTTCATCATTGTTTGTTTGTTTTTCTATCATCTCCTCGTTGCCTCCCGTTTTTATTTTTATTTTTGTATTATTTCAGAATAGTAAAATTAAGATTGTCTGAAGATGCCTTTGAAAGAGGTAAAACACGTGTCACAGTTTGTAGCACAATACGTGAAATAATCTAAGTTTTTTTTATACTTTATATTAGTATTATTATATTAACTAGCTGTAAGCCCGTTGACCTCAACGGGGGGATTTTTGTTGCATTTTTAAGTAGTCAGAAAATTACAAACCTATTTATTGAATAAGCCAGAGATTCTTAAAATAAAATAAATATATCGGGGCGTATATCGACAGCCCTGCCCTGTAGTATTTAAATTGTAAATTATTTAATTTTTGAAATAATGTTAAGTTTGCTAACAATTATTTTTCCTATTAGCAGAAATAGACCTCGTAAATTACCTAATTTTTGGAATAATGTTTATGTTTGCTAACAACTATTTTTCGAAGTAGCAGAAATTTCGTAAATTATTATATCTTTGGAATAATGTTCAAGTTTGCTAACAATCATTTTTCATAGTAGCATAAATCGATCTCGGCGCATATATCGACAGCCCTGCAGTTTTTAAATTGTAAATTATTAAATTTTTGGAATAATGTTCAAGGTTGCTAACAATCATTTTTCGTAGTATATATATTTTATTCAACTAATTTTCAAGTATGCTAACAAAAATATTTCGTAGAAAAAGAATAAGACCCGAGGACATCAGTACGCACACATTTGTGAATTGTGAATTGTTAATTGTGATTTGTGAAAAGTGATTATTTTATCGACTATTAATATATAGATTTTGGAATTTTTAGAATAATCTAATATTCTAATTTTTAGAATAATTTAATATCTATTGAACTTTTTTTTCACTTCAATGGAATGTGAGAAAAAAGTCGGAAAATAAATGGGCAAAGAATTAAATTATATTTATATAAAAAATGCAATTTTCACATGCAAAATATTATAAATTAATTGGACATTTTATCAAAACAAAATTATCAAAATTTTGACTTATTCTCCAAATAGAACTTGTTTTTTAGAATATATATAATGATTTTTACTGATGTTATTTTACTAATCATACTGAAACTATGCTTTCGCCAACAACTAACTATACCACGTATGTATCTAGATTAAAAACAAATCTTGAAATAATTGCGTCTTATATTTATTTTTTGAAAAACTTACTTGGCTAGTCAATCGGATTTTGTTATTTTGATAGCATTTATTTTCATACGATCAAGATGTAATGTGATTTAAAAAGAAAGTTTTCAAAAAAAAAAAATGTTATAAACCAAAAAAAAACGCTCAGGACATCCTCAGACAGACTTACTTTCAGTAAGTAAAAGTAAGTCTGTCTGAGGATGCCTCTGAAAGAGGCGAAACACGTGTCACAGTTTGTAGCACAATACGTGGAATAATCTAAGTTATTTTTTATTTTATATTTAAATGAACTTCCAAAAAGTTACCGACGAATCCATCGAAAGCATAAACAATGTATTTTAGAGAAAAAATGATTGAAATTATGCAATAAAAAGGGTGGGTTCAGTTCACTTTTTCCCATCATCCTAACTTGGCTCACTTTGCCGTATTTTAATCTCGTTGACCCCAATCTATCAAACTATTTCGCTTACTTTATTTATATTACTATTTGAGCATAAATTTACCTTGTCATTCATTATTTGACAATATTCCATTTTTGAATCTTTTACACAAACAATCGAAGTCAGTAGGAATCGCAAATATCGTTCCATTTTCAAATTTTTATTTTAAATACACTATTTTTATCGCCTTGATATTTATGACGTTAGCTCAGTTGATAGAGAGCTCGACTGGTAATCCAGAGTTCTGTGTTCGATCCACGGTCGCGGCGTTTTTTTGTATGAAATTTTTTCAGCTATTTGATTTGTTTCGTCAAATAATAAACAGTGTATTTGGAAAATATGTCTTTAGTATGAATAAAAAAAATAATTAATGGCGACAGCGGAGCAGGATTGGGGGGGGGGGGAGGAGGACCGTCTTTCTTGACGTCATCGAAAAGGCGAAATCGCGACCATATACAAACGAAAAAAGTATGTATTTGGTATGAATAAAAAAATGGTGACAGCGGGGCTGGGGCGGAGGAGGGGGAGGGAAAATCGCGGACAATCATTCAGACGGACGGACATTATCGAGTATTAATATATAGACTAGCTGTAAGCCCGTTGACCTCAACGGGGGGATTTTTGTTGCATTTTTAAGAAGTCAGAAAATTACAAACCTATTTATTGAATAAGCCAGAAATTCTAAAAATAAAATAAATATATCTCGGGCCATATATCGACAGCATGCCCTGTAGTATTTAAATTGTAAGTTATTTAATTTTTGGAATAATGTTGAGTTTGCTAACAATTAGTTTTCCTATTAGCAGAAATATACCTCGTAAATTACCTAATTTTTGGAATAATGTTTAAGTTTGCTGACAATTTTTTTCGTAGTGACAAAAATTTCGTAAAATATTAAATCTTTGGAATAATGTTCAAGTTTGCTAACAATCATTTTTCATAGTAGCATAAATCGACCTCGGCGCATATATCGACAGCCCTGCAGTTTTAAATTGTAAATTACTTAATTTTTGAAATAATGTTTAAGTTTGCTAATAATCATTTTTCACATGCAAAATGGTATAAATTAATTGCACATTTTATCAAAACAAAATTATCAATTTTCCATGTTACAATCAAATGCATATTTATCAAATTAATCAGAATAAATTAACTTCACTAATTCACCAAACGGAGCTTATTTTTAGGAATATATGAGTCTTTAAGGGAACCAAACATAAAAATGGTGAAACTTTTCCATTTGACTTTTAAGTGCAATTACGTTTTCAATTAATTTTTGTGGGAACTGTCATCAACTTTTAATTTTATGTGAAAGTTTTTTCAATAAATAAGCATAAAAAAGTAATACAAAATAACTTAGATTATTCCACGTATTGTGCTACAAACTGTGACACGTGTTTCGCCTATTTCAGAGGCATCCTCAGACAGACTTACTTTCAGTAAGTAAAAGTAAGTCTGTCTGAGGATGCCTCTGAAAGAGGCGAAACACGTGTCACAGTTTGTAGCACAATACGTGGAATAATCTAAGTTATTTTTTATTTTATATTCAAATGAACTTCCACAAAGATACCGACGAATCCATCGAAAGCATAAACAATGTATTTTAGAGAAAAAATGATTGAAATTATGCAATAAAAAGGGTGGGTTCAGTTCACTTTTTCCCATCATCCTAACTTGGCTCACTTTGCCGTATTTTAATCTCGTTGACCCCAATCTATCAAACTATTTCGCTTACTTTATTTATATTACTATTTGAGCATAAATTTACCTTGTCCAAAGAATAGACTCGTTTACTCGTTATTTAAAACAAAAGATACAAAACTTTTAAATTATCGGGATAAATTCTAAATACCCTCTGTTAAAAAGTAAAATATTTAATAGCCGTCAGCATATGACACACATGGAATATTTGCATTTAACTGTCGAAACTATATTATGTAAAATATACCACATTCATATTTGACAGACGTCACAATCTTGAATAAAAACAATCGAAGTCAGTTTGTGAATCACAAATATCGTTCCATTTTCAAATGCTTGATTTATATAATGTATTTTTATCGCCTTGATATTTATGACGTTAGCTCAGTTGATAGAGAGCTCGACTGGTAATCCAGAGTTCTGTGTTCGATCCACGGTCGCGGCGTTTTTTTGTATGAAATTTTTTCAGCGATTTGTATCGTCAAATAATAAACAGTGTATTGGGAAAATATGTCTTTAGTATGAATAAAAATATTGCGTCAGCGGAGCTTTGAGAAGGGAGGGGGAAGGGGCAGGGGGAGGGGATATCGCGGACAATCATTCAGACGGACGGACATTATCGAGTATTAATATATAGACTAGCTGTAAGCCCGTTGACCTCAACGGAGGGATTTTTGTTGCATTTTTAAGTAGTCAGAAAAGTTACTGGCGTGAAAAATAAATTACTAACCTATTTATTGAATAATCCAGAAATTCTGATAGTAAAAGAAATATCTCGGGGCGTATATCGACAGCCCTGCCCTGCAGTATTTAAATTGTAAATTATTTATTTTTGGAATAATGTTCTAGTTTGCTAACAACTATTTTTCGTAATAGCAGAAATTTCGTAAGTTATTGAATTTTTGGAATAATGTTTAAGTTTGCTAACAATCATTTTTCCTAGAAGCAGAAATTTTGTAAATTATTTAATCTTTGGAATAATGTTTATGTTTGCTAACAACCATTTTTCTTAGAAGCAGAAATTTCGTAAATTATTTTATTTTTGGTATAATTTTTAAGTTTGCTAACAATTATTTTTCCTATTAGCAGAAATAGACCTCGTAAATTATTTAATTTTTGGAATAATGTTTAAGTTTGCTAACAACCATTTTTCATAGTAGCAAAAATAGTCCTTGTAAATTACTTAATTTTTGGAATAATGTTTAAGTTTGCTAACAATTATTTTTCCTATTAGCAGAAATAGACCTCGTAAATTATTTAATTTTTGGAATAATGTTTAAGTTTGCTAACAATTATTTTTCCTATTAGCAGAAATAGACCTCGTAAATTATTTAATTTTTGGAATAATGTTTAAGTTTGCTAACAACCATTTTTCATAGTAGCAAAATAGTCCTCGTAAATTATTTAATTTTTGGAATAATGTTTAAGTTTGCTAACAACCATTTTTCATAGTAGCAAAAATAGTCCTTGTAAATTACTTAATTTTTGGAATAATGTTTAAGTTTGCTAACAATTATTTTTCCTATTAGCAGAAATAGACCTCGTAAATTATTTAATTTTTGGAATAATGTTTAAGTTTGCTAACAACCATTTTTCATAGTAGCAAAAATAGTCCTTGTAAATTACTTAATTTTTGGAATAATGTTTAAGTTTGCTAACAATTATTTTTCCTATTAGCAGAAATAGACCTCGTAAATTATTTAATTTTTGGAATAATGTTTAAGTTTGCTAACAACCATTTTTCATAGTAGCAAAAATAGTCCTTGTAAATTACTTAATTTTTGGAATAATGTTTAAGTTTGCTAACAATTATTTTTCCTATTAGCAGAAATAGACCTCGTAAATTATTGAATTTTTGGAATAATGTTTAAGTTTGCTAACAACCATTTTTCATAGTAGCAAAAATAGTCCTTGTAAATTACTTAATTTTTGGAACAATGTTTAAGTTTGCTAACAACCATTTTTCTTAGAAGCAGAAATTTCGTAAATTATTTTATTTTTGGTATAATTTTTAAGTTTGCTAACAATTATTTTTCATAGTAGCAAAAATAGTCCTTGTAAATTACTTAATTTTTGGTATAATGTTTAAGTTTGCTAACAATTATTTTTCCTATTAGCAGAAATAGACCTCGTAAATTATTGAATTTTTGGAATAATGTTTAAGTTTGCTAACAACCATTTTTCATAGTAGCAAAAATAGTCAACGAATAATTCAACTGTTTATGTATGCATGTGAAGTATGCGTATTTTGGAATTTTTAGAATAATTTAAATGTGTGCTTAATATATAATATTTAAATTAGATCGATTTTGACAGTTGTGTGTTTGCCCGAGCGGTAACGATCTCAACTCATAATCTACAGGCGATGGTTCGATCGACGGTCGTGGAGTTTTTTTGTATGAAATTTTTTCAGCGATTTGTTTCGTCAAATAATAAACAGTGTATTGGGAAAATATGTCTTTAGTATGAATAAAAATATTGCGTCAGCGGAGCTGGTGAGGAGGGAGGGGGTAGGAAGGGGCAGGGGGCGGGGAAATCGCGGACAATCATGCAATCATTCGGACATTATCGAGTATTAATATATAGATTCATTAATTCAGAGTGGTTTCTGAATTGATTTTATATATTGACTTTTTTACTATGTCCGCTCCTAATGTGAAGCATATAGACTTCTAATGGAATTTATCTCAACAGATGTGTTTCTACGAGAACTGCTTGTTACTCAGTTGCTCAAACTCTCTTTTTCCAAAGAGAGTAGGGATAGAAAGAAGAGACAGGACTAGTGGTTAGCTAATTGCTCTCGATACGCCCCGTTCATAAGATAGGATGGGTGGGAGGAGGGAATTCAAGACATCTCATACATCCATGCCTTCAAACAGAAATTCATAAAACGATTAAAAAATCAATTTATAAAACTGTCCGTACCGGGATTTGAAGCCGGGACCTCCGTTACTGAAGCGTTACACAGGCGGTTATTTTATATTACCAGAAGAAAAAAACACTTATTTCTGTCAAATAATTTATTGAATAGAAACCGTGAATGCTTAATATTCAAATAAATTATATGACTTACTTATGTATTTAATTCCTCACCACTCCGGAGCGCTGTGGAATTCTGGATCAGCGACCTCCTTTTCACTTTATCGCCAATCGCTCCACCGCATAGGCGCACGTCTTCCGTCTATTTTACCTGGCGTACTGCCCAAGACCATTAATCTTTCAAGGCTTTCTGATTATCAACAAACGGCGTGCCCACAAATAGAATAATACGTCATTTAGTTTACGATAGAATCTCGTTGTTCATTGAAATTAACAAAACAATCGTTTTATTATGAATTGATATACATCGTTTTGAATATTTGGGCAAATGAAACTTTAGAAAAAAAATGTTAGACGCGCTGTAATATTCAACACGTCTTAATTAACCCTACAAAGACGAACGTGACCATATGGTCACAGTAAACAACGTTGTTTATTAATCCCACTATTCATCCTTTTTCTACTTAAATGTCGTTGTTTTTGCTCATATTTGGTAAAGAAGGGTTCAGACTTCAGCTAGTCATCAGCCACGGGGACAGAAACGGCCACCAAAAGCAATGCGATTTTTTGAATTTCCGTTTTTTTAATGGACTTTTTGAAACTGTTAGTTATTTTTTTTATCAAAACATCAAATTATTTACAGTTCTTTTGCTAATATATTTCTATTGAAATTATGTTGATCTAAAGAGGTCAAATTGTAAATATTTATTAAAATTTCATGTTTAGCTATATTTCAACCCCGAATGTTTGTGTGCCCATACGGTCACGCTCGTCCTTACTGTCCGTACACAATATTACACGGTAATAAAAGGATGAGCTTGACCATATATACGAATATTTGAATCAAGGCCGACGGTGATATTTAACCATTTGTCTTGCTCGAGTTGAGTGACCAATTTGTGGATTGGTTACTCATCATAAGTGGCGGTGAATGGCTCCAGTTTGCATGGAAGTCTACTCTCCATCGCTCAAGTATAACGGTGGCTCAAAGCTCCTTCATCCAACAAAATTTAGATACAGTGCCGTCTGTCAAAAGCAAGTCACTTGGAGTGTCAATCTACTTGAAAACTGTTCCGTGGTCCATGGTGATATCAACCAACCTAGTTCGAGCAAACGTTTGATATTTACAGATAGTTCATCCAATCGTGGACGGTGTATACTAAAGAAATTTACAGTGAAAACTTTGCAATAAAACGTTTGCTTAAAAAAGTAAACGTAATGGCTACAACAACAACACATAACTGAATTTCGCTTTACACATTGTCATGCTAATAAAGAAGCGTTGGTTTTACGTCTCTAGCAGAGCTTGACATTTTTCCCTCCAAAAATATGCTACTACAAACAGCTAAGATTATTTTTTATTATTATTTTGGATGGATTATCTTTCTAAAATTATTTTTATTTTTCCATGTGTACTCAATGTTTTAATTTATCATCGAAAAATGGATTTACAACTCATACTAAGCGTGTTTCAAAATACGTAGTCACAGTTGATGATACTCAATAATATAGTGTAGTTGGGCTAGAATAATTATATGAATAAAACATAGCTTTTAAAAGCATATTTATCAATAGCTATGAGTGTTACGGCAGTTTTTATTGCTATTAATATTTAACTAGCTGTAACCCCATTGAACTCAACGGGGGGATTTTTGTGGCATTTTTAAATAGTCAGAAAATTTACTGGCGTAAAAAATAAATTACAAACCTATTTATTGAATAAGCCAGAAATTCTGAAAGTAAAATAATTATACCTTGGGGCATATATCGACAGCCCTGCTGTATTTAAATTGTAAATTATATAATTTTTGGAATAATGTTTAAGTTTGCTAACAATTATTTTTCGTAGTAGAAGAAATAGATCTCGGGACATATATTGACATCCCTACAGTATTTAAATTGTAAATTATTTAATTTTAAGTATAATGTTTAAGTTTGCTAACAAATATATTTCGTAGAAAAATAAATAGACCTCGGGACATATATCGACAGCCCTGCAGTATTTAAATTGTAAAATATTTAATTTTTAGAATATTGTTTAAGTTTGCTGACAATTATTTTTCGTAGTAGAAGATTTTAAAATAAAAGTCGAAATATAGTTCTATAAAATATCCATACCGTCATTAGAATATTCCTAATGCATGTAAGAAATTAAAAAGATTTTCAAGGCCGGATGCGAAATATAACCATACCTTCCAATAATCGAATCAATGACACTAAACAAAATCTGTCTAATCAGCTCCCAGCCCTATAATTATAGCTTCAAAAAATCGAATCAGTATATTTGATTATATAAAATACGTAGCAATGCAAACTTTAAAATAAAGTTCTCTCAATATTATTACGATGCTTCAGTTCTAAGCCAGGAAATTTGAATTTTGAATATAAAAAGACGTCCATTCAAATTGGACGAACGACAAATTCAAAAATATGCGATTCAAAATAAGCCGTTAGTATTGGTCGAAAAATGTGCTGTACAAAATAAACTCTTATCATTGGGTGAAGAGGAAAGTGTGACGAACATAGTGATTTGTGATTATTTGTGATTATTTTATCGGCTATTAATGTGAAGATATATATGTATGTATATCAATTACAACTAAAATATATATTTTTTAATTTCTTTTTCAAAATCACTTGTAAATAAATCAATAAAAACTCTAAGAAAAGTTTTTTCCCAGTTAGATAATTGAGTGAAGCTGTCAGTATGTATTTAAGAAAACAGCCTTAGTAGAAAAAAATCGTTTTTATTAAAACGTAAGATATAAAAAAATCAATGCCGTTTTTGTGACTTATCGCGCTTACGCCTATTACAAAACATGATAACTAAATTAGACCAAACTTTTTATCGTATTTTTTACTTTAAAGTATTATCAAAAGTAGCACATAAAAAGAATAAGCGGTACATTGTTTTTTTTTTTTAAATCCATGTCCGTTCCCAACGTGGAGTATATGGCATCCTAATGGAAATATTTAAACATAAGTTTTTTTCTATGAGAATTGCTTGTTAATCAGTTGCTCAACCACTCTTTTTCAGAAGACATTAAAGATAAAAAGGATAAGACTAAGACACGACTAGTGGTTGGCTTATCACTCGCTACACTCCCTTATTTTAGAATTAGAATGGTGGGGGAATTTTTTTAGACATTACACACATCCATACTTTTGAACACAAAATAGTAATTAAAAAATGCTGTTCGTACTGGAATTCGAACCCGTGAGGTCCGGCATGGAAGTCAACGACGTTGACCACTGTGCTATGAAGCCGAAATTGTTTTTAAATAAGCTCAATCAGTGAGGAAGTGAAGTTTCTTAAGTTAAATTTCGTATATAAAAAATAATTATATTTGTAAAAACACATAAATATTAAGGTTACCATTCCTATGTAAAAGTAACAAAATATATTTTTTATTTGTATAAAACATCAAATAAAATAATTTAACAAGTATATTGTTAATATTCTAAAGGAGAACAAAGTATTCATATCTTTGGAATACGACTTTGTATTATATAATTATGTTTAAAAAATATACTTAATTAAAAAAAACATTTACGTTTCAATACAGTTACAAAAATCTTAAAAAGATTTATTAAAAGACTTTATGAAAAATATAATATTGTGTAGGTTCTTTTACAAGTATCTCAATTTAAGTATTTTTCTTTAGAATTTAAAAAATGTCAAACGACTTTAGCCTTGGTTAATAAAAAATGTTTTTTTTAGAGGTCATTAGGGTCTCGTGAATATACAATGGTAGTTGTAAAAATATCGGAAAATTTGAAAGCCAAAGGAAATCAAAAGAGCCCAATGTTTTCTTGTGTATCACGTTCGTTATTGCAATACACGCTGAGTCATTAGAGAACTATTTTTACTTTGTATAAAGATAAGAAAATGATATGAGTATTTTTATGGTAATTTAATGTATTTGATATTGTTTAGCGTTGGTTCTGAAAGGAAGGCCATTTTGAAGTTAATGTTTCCAGGTCATCACATCATATGATGTTTTTATAAATAGGTGGCTTTATAATGCATAGGTGGGCAACACGTTTATTTGTGTAAGACAATAAATTACCGATCTGTGAAATGAAATCATTCTTTTGTTTTCAATATTGCTCACCATTATTATTATTTTTTTACATCAAACTAATGATGTTTCGAGTCTTCTTCATCGCTGATGTAATTTGTGTTAATTTTCTACCATTAAAAATATATATTACTAAATGTCCGATCGCAATGTGCAGCATTCAATAGAAGCTTACAACGAAAACTGCTCGTTACTCAGTTGCTCAGTTGCTCAGTTGCTGAGATAGAAGGGTTGGGCTAGGTCAGGACTAGTAGTAACAATGTCTTTTAGGATTAGAATAGTAAAAGGAAATTTTAAAACACGCACGTCTTCGAACAATAATTGATAAAACATTTAAAGATGCTGTTAATATGGGGCTTAAACCTGTAACATTTTGTTGTAGAAGTCAACGACTTTGACTACTACGCTACGTCTCCACGAACCCGACATTTTTTACTATATATTATATATCTCACCATATACTATACCCATACACATACATTTTCATACATTCAAACATATAATACATACGCCAGTTAACTGAGAAGAGTCATTTTTTCAATATGTTACGGGTCGTCGAGCAGAACTTCTCTCGGCCTGAAACAATTTTAAGGTATTTTCTCGATGACGTATATGACTGTTAATCAACGATAAGAATGTTTCATCTTGAAGATCCTGATATATTTATCTGTACAGTTAAACCTCGATATAACGTACGTCGAATATAAAAGACTACATATCTTGTCAAATGTAAAAACTGTTAAAAAACTTATAAGTTTTATCTGTTTAAAATCTGAACGCCACTTCATACCTACCAGATTCGAATTCAGATCGTAATGCCATGCCACTTTTTTTCTGAAATTAACGCTGAAACTTGCAACATTTTAACTATCAGTTTTTATTAAAGCTTACATCACGACAATTGTCATGAACTTTGACTGGTAAATGCATGAATTAGCTATTAAATGTAAAAAAATCACTGAAGACCGCTAGACAGAGAAGAATTGACATTTGTTTTGAGTTACGTTAGTATACTAACAAGCACTAGTCAAAGTATAAATTATTTAACGGCTTAGATTAATTTATGTTAGGTTAAGTTAAGTTGAGTTAGATATGTTAAATAGAAAGACAACAAGAATAACAACAAAACGTTGACACTTTTGAGGTTATGTGAAATGCTAGATGATAATAAAACACAAAACAATTTTGTTTTCAATAAACATTACTCCCCAGCACTGCATCACTTTACGACACACTAATGTGCCAAAGAACAGCTTTTAATAAAACTCATTTAGTTTTAAAAAATGGCCCGTGTTTGAAAATATTCTATTGATACTTTGTCATTCGTTTCCGTTCGCTTTTTTTTCAAAGTAAAAAAACATTCCCACGAAACCAATTAATCGAGTGAAATTTTCTAGCTTTCGTAATTCAGGACTGTTAACCGTTTTTGGATTTACCCAGCTTAACAGTCCTACGTGGGTTGTTTGTAAATAGGTGTGTTGTTTGAATTTAACAAAACCAAATTCAGTAAACGGAACTGTTGAAAAGTTTTGTTGCTAGTAGCCGTTTTCAAGTTTGAGTGAAAAAAAGTACCACAAATATTCGATATCGCAAAGAATACTGAAAAAATCCCCACGTCAACTAAACGATCTTTTTTTTTATCTAACAAAGCACGTATGAAAACAAATGGTTTGCTTTCTGTTGAAACTTTTGTCTTAAGAAATCAACGCATCACGTTTTAACCAACCAAACTTATCCTGAACACTATCATGTCACTCTCTGTGCTCAAAGATTTCCGTCGTTATTTTCAATTCTGTTGGGTTCTTAGAAACCTGAAGGTCAGCATTTAAGGTGAGATGTTACATCCGTCTAAAAATAGTTATCTTAAGAACTTTATGTATCCAAGAGAAGAGTTTTTTTTCGTATTTTTATTTTCATCTTTTTCGCTTGGATTTGATTTGATTTTAATTTCAATAGTTTTCAATTTTTACTTATATTTTCATAACCAAACCTACAAATGATGCGCACTTTATCATCAGTCAATATTTTTTCATGTTTATAAAAAGTAACATTTCTATATTTATGGTTACTTCTACTATCAAATATCTGTAAAGTGTAGAGCAGATCCGTTCTCTATTATTAAATGTATGATACCTCTTGTCTTCTCTAGGGGTAGTCCAAGGTTCGTTTGCTTACTCGGTAGGGTTTTAATAACCCGAGTTTTCAAAACCCGTCTATTCCACGTCCAATATTTTGGAAACCCGAAAGGTCCGGGTCGGGTTAATTCGAAAATAAAATACTATAAAAACATTCTAATGCTGCACGTAATACTCACAATTTATTTTATCGTTGGTCGAATATTTCGAGTTATTTATTTTATTATCGTATTTTTCTGAAATATTGGCAATGACAATTAAAAAAAATGTAATAATATATATTGATGTTTACAAAATTTATTTAATTGTAAAACTTGGAATTCTAGAAACCCCATCCCGGGGATTTGAGGTCATTACCCGGCAGGTTTGGGTCCGAGTTGAATCATGTACAGAAACCTCACTACTGGGAGTCCTTTATACAATTTGTAAAGAGTTGTAGACTATTCACATTTTCCTATGTGATCTGCATAATAAATTCTTATCGCCCTTGATTATGCATTGGCTCTATTGGGTTTAAAAAGCTCAGCGTTTAATACTTAGTGTGTTTTTTTCTGGAACCATAATATTAAAAAAATATTATTATACTTTCTGAATTGAAATTTACATAACAATATATTGGAATATAAAACTCAGATGCAAAACGTAAATTCAGATGTTAGATGGAGAAAAAACAATAATTCTGCTAGAGGCCAAATTCGATAAAACTCTATCGAAGATAGGCGCAGTGATTAATTACTTTGCCAAAACATTCATTCAAAATACACCTTTTCTCTGTGATTTACTTTACAGATTGTTAAAAAAACATTGCTTTCATTTATTGATGATTTATTTCCTTTGGAAGACAGCGTTTGAAAAACACGAACACGTGATAAAATACTTACTGACTTTAAAAAAATATATTTAATACGATTTAGTTAACAAAACTGAACGATTGTCATGAACCATATCACTCAGATGTTTTAATGAGTGCTTACAAATATGTATAATTAATTACAAGAATCAGAAAAGATTTTTGTTAAGAAACAATATTAAGTAAATTTGTAATTTGTAATTTGTAATTTATTATAAATCTAATCAAGTAACGATTATAATCGAAAAACATCTAAGCTTTGAATATTAATTTTCGGGAAAGCATTCTTTGTACTTTGTCGTTTCTCCTAGAATTATGTCAAATCTTTTTGAAAATACGCAATACTGTCAAACACTGAAGCCTGAAAATATTTCTCAAAGAGGAAAAACATTTGTTTCAAATTATAACACAACCTGTGAACAAACCAATAAGCGTCCGTTTTATAAACAAAAAAAATCCAAGTTACTGCCAAAACCATTGAATCCATCAAAAGTAGTGCTTGAGATACAGAACGTAAGAAGAAAATATTAATAACAGATATTTTTTTAGCAGCAAATTTTGGGTGAACATTTTATAAAAACTATTTTACATTTTTAAGGTGTTCACTGTCAATTACTTTAACAATAGACATTGTATTAAAAATACTAAATACTTAAATAAATGTGGAATAAGTACAAAAGAGAGTTTTATTTTTTGAATTTTGTAAAATAAATTGTTTTTGTACCATGCTACTGTTTTAATTTTCTAAGTATGAAACAAAGAATAACTTGTTTGTCCAAAGACCACAAGCACTCTGTTATAATATTTATAAATACTGGAAACAGTAAAAGTTTTCCCAAGTCACTGTTTATATCAATTTAAACCTTAAACACAGAAAATAAAAACTTCCAAAGTAACATTAAATTTAATAATACCTTTAAAAGTTATAAGGAGTTGAGATTTCGGACACCACAGATAAATTTATATATGTTTTTAAAATGTTATTCAGAATTTGGGCGAAATATTTCAGTTTAATTTATTATAAACTTTTATTTAACAAGTTTTATAATGTTTATCTTTTATAAATATTTATAATAGTGTATAACATTGATTTGTCTAGACCGCGTCTTCCAAAAATGTTTTTTTTTTAATAAAATAGCTCTAGCATTAGCTTTCTGTCGTAAATTTTATTATTATAAATACGATAATAATTCAATTTTGTATAAATAATATTTAATGACTTTTTTTTTATTTAAAAATTAATTAAAAACGTGTTTTTATTATTGGGATTACTAACAATTCAGTTTTCAATACGGTTAACAATTATTAATGCTTAAAAAAATATATTGTTAAAAATACTTCATAAAATTTTGCTAAATAAAAAAAATCATAAAGATTGTAAGACTATGAGAAATGAGAACAAAAAAGTATTAAGAGGGTGAGGAACCGATTTGCGCTAATGGTCTGGATTTAAAAATTAATATGTCAAATATACTTAATTAGGTATAACGTTATTTCTAAATTTAAAAAAAAATGATTTGTATGCTGTGTGTATTCTGCTTGTTAATGGCTCTCTTAACTCTTGGGTTAGCGATAAGGTATTACAAAAAAAGGTACGGAAACATTTTAAATGTCAATACCTTTTCATTCATTTAAATGTATGATATAATATAATATGTACACATACATCAAGTTTTAGTTCTCTTTACATTTGGCTTAGTTTCTAGATCAATACCACTTGACAACGAGGCCAAAAGTAATCTTTACTTACACTACAACTTAACCCCAAAATAAATTACAATTGTATAACATTAAAATTAAAATTAAAACAGTATTATTAATAAAGTTTAAATTCTAGTATGATTAAGCGTTAAGGTGCTTCGAGCATCCTTCATCGCTGCTGTTATTGGTTCTTTACAGACTTTTTTGACACAAGTACGTAGTGGCGTTAGAATTGAACAATCCACAGTGATGTTTACGATTTGAATTTGTATACATATTATAATACATAATATATTACATAATAATATATACCTCCCTGTATACTATACCGATACATATACATACATATCGGAAGGAAGCAAACTAAGGAGACTCATTTTTATGATGGTTAGGGTCGTGTTTGTAGTTGTATTATTTTTTATAAGAAACATCCAATCTTTAGGGGGTCGTCTAGCAGAACTGGTTTCAACCTAAAACGGCTCGGACCTATTTGATTTTTTGGGCAAATCTCTAGAGCAAATATGAACTATTTTTTTTTCTTTTCAGATCCTCTGCTGAAAGACTCTGTGGCAAAAGGCTTAGTCCAGCAAGATGCGTCGTCAAATAACTTGGCATCTGTTCTAAATGGGATTGATTCAGATGCAAGTGCTGATTTTATGCATATGCATTTTGGAACGGACAACGGGACGCTGGTCACTTCACAGACTGGTTCCACTGCATTGCTGCCGTGTGCGGTGCATAATGTCGGAGATGGGGTGGTAAGACCATTTTTTTTTATTTCTGGATAAATGTAAGAAAACAATCAATGAAAGCATATTATATTTATCCTTATTAATTAATTAATTTATTAGCTCATAGCCCTTTTAGGGCTGTAGAAATTTTACGCATCATTAAATCAGACCGACTTCCTCTTCGGTATGCTTACATTAGTATAGAATTTGAATCCACCAAACTCCTATAGTCGAAATCTCAAATCTCCTTAAATAGTTTGAATGCTAAATATAAAAAAAAATTTGACACATATTTCTTTCGACTAGTACGAAGCCAAAGTAAAAATGTCAAATTTATATTACTTATAATTTATGAAGAATTATTGACACGGATTGCTTGATTTTTTCCAAACTATAGAAACAGTCTGACAATTGTGTTGAAACTTGCAAAGATTTTTTTTCGTTAGTATTGCATTGGATATCAACATGTTTGCAAATACTATTTTTATGTAGATTTTGTCGCAACTTATTCCGTTGATTTTATTGTCTAATGATTTTATTTATCATTAGTCACATTGCAAAAAGTGCCGGGTCGTCCATATATGATGTCACTTTATTTTGACGTTTTTTCACTCTGTACAATCGTCACAATTTGTCACAAACCATCGCATTATATCGAACCCTTCCTTTAGCGTGACGTCAAATATAAGCAGCTCGAAAGCAATACATTTTTAAATAGAAACAATTAGAGGAAATTTTGGAAATAAACAGGGCACAGTTGTATCGGCTTCCGATTTTAAATGAAATATTGCATATGCCGGGGTCGCCACGTCTGTACCCTTTATAAATATAGTTATAAAACCTTTTTCGACAAACAAATAAATATAATTTTTAAAACCACTCACTACTCCAATCTTTGGGAATTCCCATGAGCTTATACTTTTCGCCAGCAATGGCTTTAGACTCAGTGATACATTTCTTTAATATATAAACACGAAACATCCATTTACTAAGCGTCAGTTCAAGTTCATCCGTGCGCTTGAACGCATGGACATGCCGAAAGGCAAAACCCAGGTCGTTAGTGACAAAATCTGTGGGAGTGTACATAATTTGAACGATTCAAATTTAAAAGAAACAATTTCAATTGAATATAAAAGGGAAAATTCAAAAAGTTCTGACTATGTGCGTTCCGAATGTGGAACTAAGCTTATATTAACAAAGGTTGTTATGAAAAAAACCATTGAATAGCGTAAAACGAATAATAATATTAGTTATAAGAAATCGCAAATTTTAGAAATGTCAAAAAAAACACTTTTGCAACTTACTTTTCTCAAAAAATTGTCAGTTCAGTTATGTCAACAGATACTTAAAAGAGATTTTAATATTAAGCTCAAAAAAATATAGTCATCAAAATAATAAGTTGACCTACATTAAAAAAAATTAAAAAATATAGAAACTTGTTTATTATTTCGCGAAAAGTGTTCATTGCGGTAAAGTACAACCACCTTTGAACTCGTTGTGAATACGTAGATTCAGTAATTCTACACGAACTTTTCAGTTTATTATCCTTAAATACGACTTGTTCAATTTATGAATTCTGTATTAATAAAGCAACCGGTTTAATCGCTTCTAGCCGTCCTCCATTGGCCGTATTAAATTTCCCATTAATCAGCTTCCATTGTTTTCTTTCAAAATTTACGGACTGGCGTAAAAAACGTTCCCTTTTTAATAAAGGTGGGTGAAATTTCCTTTAATTAATAGTTCGCTCAGGTAGTTTTTATTTATTAATTTGAAAAGGGTATCAGTAGAGATTTTTTTAACCTTTTATATTTTATGCGGTATAATATGGCTGTAATAAATCAAAAAGGTTATGCGAAAATATTGAAGGTAAATTATAAATTTTGTGTGTAAAATATTTTTTTTAACCATGTTCACTCTCCATATTGATTACTTCAACGGAAGTTGGTTATCAGTAGTATCTTATAATAACTAACTTGTGATATTTTGCTTAGAGTATGCGTACATGTATACTGCTAAAAAGTAACCAGATGTTATCTAATCGTAATATCTTTACCCCGTTCATGGCATCAGATGCATAATCTTATGCCAAAAATGGTGAAACAAATAAATACAATATATCTGTGCACCATAACCAGACTTTTTTTAACCCAAATTATTTAGTTCAGAGATAATTACTGATAAAGTAATAGATTTTTTGAAAAAATAAAAATGAAAATATAATATGTATATGTATATGTTACCTTTTAATTTATTTGAAGGCTCGTATTCGTTATATGTCTGTCAAAATCTGATGAATGTCTGAATGGTCCACTATTAAAATAGACAAGTATGGCACCGATAATCAATCATTTTATGTGATTGAAAGAAATGACTTTAGATGTTAGTGGTATAAGACGACAATTTTTAGTTAAAACTTACAACCATGTTTGATGGCGACAATTTTTTTAATAGCGTTAGTTTTGTGTCATTAATAGATTTATTTTTATGAATATTTTGTTATTTTTTTTAAATTTAAATTTAATATATTTTTTTTTTTATCAAAATGTGTTATTTTTGTTGTACGCTGCCATCGAAGCAGACGGTGTTAACCTCTTCGGTCCTAAATATTTTCTAAAAAGATACGACTTAATCAATTAAAAGAATTAAATGTGAACTATCATTAAATAAAAAAAAAACATCATTTACATAAACCAAGGTATTTTCTAGTAAGCTAACAATATAGTCTGTTATCAAAAATAAGAAATACGCGTCACACCTAGTTAGAGCCAAGAAGTAAAAAAGTAATCATTTTTTAATTAATAAAGGCTTTTACTCGAATCCATACATATAATACGTGAATTTAAATAAGATGATGGCATAGCATACTATGCAAGTTAACAAAGAATTTTTTTTTTTTTAACATAGCTTTGCAAAGTTTTGCAATTTTCCAGAACGTTTTAATGAAAACTGAATGCAATATCGTAGTTTCTCGAAGAAAATACCTGCAGCATATCATAATACAGAAATGAAATATTTTCCATAATAGCAGTCGTATATAATATTCCCATATCTCTCGCTACGCATCTAGTAGTTTTGTAATATAGTTGAGATTACAAACACAATTTTCTATATATCGCTTTGTTCAGAATCACAATTTTACGACACAGAAAATGTTATTTTTGACTTATTTGTTCTTAAGCTAATATTGATCCGATAATACTTTCTATTTTAAAAGCTTGCATCTTTCTTAGGTTCATAATTTTTATTGTTCTAGAATCCGAAGATTTAACAGTAAAGACATTTCAAACTCACTTCATTTTAATATTCTAATGTATTATTTTTATGCATTACAGTTAATTGGATCGATAAAGTTTTTTTGAATCGGCAGTTGATATATTATAATTTTTTATTTGGTATTTGTTAAAAGTTTATGTTGCTTAAAAAACTACTTACCATACCAAGGAAATTGATGATAAAAATTGGCAGATTTATAATGAATCAGAATGATGCAATTTTCCGTTTTGCGAAATAGTTGTCTTCTTAGCATTTTTCTTTTACCCTAGTTTTGGTAACTTGTAAAAGAAACCTCTTAAAGTCACCAAATTAATTAACCAAATTTGATTATGATTTAAGAAAGGTTTTTATTTTTGTTTCATATCGACTGTGGAAAGGAAAAAAGGACGTAATAGACGACACACATAGCAAATTTTACAGGAGGCACCAAAAACGTGTTTTGATGAATTCAGACCATATGCAAATTATGAAATATACACAATATTGTGAAATATACACAATAAAGTGCACGGAGACTTCTAAGCTGGCGCTTAATTGACATAATCTAATATTAATTTAAGAAATTGTCTAGAAAAAACCTTTTTTCAGTCTTTTTTTTTTGGTTTCAATTTTCACAAGCTCATCTTTTTTCAAACTTAAAAGCTAAATTTAAATACTAATTCGACATTTGCGGCATACATCCTTTTGATAGAACGTGTATAAGTTTGATACATTGTGATTATTGAAAAAAGCTGTTTTGAAAAAACTGTGGGTTACGTCCTTTTTCCTTTCCACAGTCAATATATGTTATTTAATTATTCAAATACAGTTGAAATTATTTCTCACAAAATATGTGTACATATGTATAAATATAAAATATAAACTATAAAACGGTCACTTGTACATTGTTCGAAACAATTCTCTCGTTAATTGGTAGAAAGCGATATATCAAAGACAAAACTTGTTAAAGCAGAGACAATTGAACAATGAGTTTTAGTACTGTTTCATATTTGTTTAAGACTAGTTTAAATAGTCACTGACCTCAGATGTCCAACAACGACACTATCTCTACATACTATTTCCAAAACAGCAAGTTCAGTGACCTGTCTTGATATTAAACGTCTTAAATAAAGGCTTGTTAAGTTGTATACACTAGTGCGCGAACAGACAAAACCCCAAATACCGTGGGAGTTCCCAAGGGTTGTATTCTACATTTAGTTATTTATAGTCGTTTATATAAAACAACAGCCTCTCAGCTGTAAGATGTAGACATTTTAGTGGTTAAATGTTAAACTGCTCGGCTCAAAATGATTCCTTAAATGGTTGTTACCGATGGTTATTGTTATTTTCATTGGCACGTTGGTTTAGCTATTACGCTATTGTCCCAGTGGCGCTCGGTTTATAGGTCTAATGACACATTCAGTTGTATGATAATTGCTTCAGTCGAGTAAAATCACCAATTGAAATTTTGATCTGGACGTTTGTAATTCTTTTTTTTTAATTTAATGGAGATTAACAAAATTTTGACCCCTAATTTCTGGACCACCCAATTTATAACTTTCCATGGTTACTTTGCTACTAAACTCTTCTTGCGTAACTCGCTACTTCACGGAGACTTGAGAATACCTACCATCCGCGAGTTCATTCGTGAAATATATCAAAAATTTCACAGAGAGGTAGGAAAACATTATAACCCAGCGATCTATAACCTTCACAACTATGACGAAACAATGTCTGAACATCGTTTTAAACCGAGAGCAGTTCTGCTCGACGACCCACCATAGATTTTATGTTTCGTCTAAAATTAATAAACCTTTTTAAGAACGAACTTTAGCATGGTGAAAATGACTTTCTCTGGTAGACTTCTTTGTGTACTGTATTTATGCGCACGTGTGTGTACATGTATGGATATAGTATGAAGGAAATCATAAGAATGTGATTTGCAAATGAATGAATTTGGAGATTTTTTACCTCTGTATCAATCACCCTCTTTCATCAGCACCAATTACAAAAGGAATACAACAATTTTGCATGACATTGAAGATGAAGGAGACTCGAAGAACTTTAACGCTAATGCGACCTAGTACATAAAGTTCCATAAATTTAATATCCAAGAAAAAAAAACTTGACCAGTTATTAAATAGTCCGAAATGTAAATACGGCAATAGGATTGAAAATTTTGATTGCATCATTTGGTCACGTTCAGACGTCCATATGATCATAAGTCGGATCTGTCGGCCTCGTTGGTCATGCTATGATTATGGCAAATTATAAAGTATTCAAGACGTTTACATCGTCTTATTGGAAAAATGGAACCCTACACATTGAAGCTTTTCATCTATAAATTCATTATTTTATTTGTCATTCTGTTCGTTGCAGAGCAAGCAACCAAGTCTCTAAGAATTTCTCCTCGGGACATTCTTGGAAAAAATGCTCGAGAATACCGTTGTTACACTACAAAATACTACACCTTGTAAGTATAATATGAATCCGTAGCGGGGGATCGTGATTTTTTGTAGAATGTTACACTGTAGTTGAATGAGATAACTATAAAACTGTTTTTATGCAAATGAGCTTATTGAAAAGACACTTATTTAAGCTGTCGTATTAATTAAACAAGAATGTCGTTACCGCCTCTTTTTCACAAATTCACGCCACTGAAACATCACCCTTGTTTATGGTTGTAAAAGAAGCAATCGATGTAAATAATGGTAGTTCTTGGGGCTAATAGCACCCCCTAAGAAACCGCCCTGAAATATACTGCCACATATTGTCTGTCTTCGCTTTATTTATGGCCTGCAATGTATGTAGAAAATAATATATGTACGTAGGCACATACGAGCGTAACTTTCTTGTGATGTAATACTTTACTTACGAAAATTAACCTCTGCGATATTTTGAAAGCATACGGATACATGTATTTTAAGTAGCTTTGGCAATTTCTTGGAACAAGTTTATATGAGCTTGGAATAATGTTTATTTTGAATCATGTATCAAGATATTTGATAAAGCCATGTTATCTAAAAATTATTCTTTAAACCTTATTTCAAAGAAACATCTAAAAATTGTAAACGATCTTTGTTAGTGGTCGAGAGAAGAGAGAAAAGATAAAGGTCAATCTAATCCAGAGTGTAAACTTGAAGCAACTAAACCGTCCGAGAATTGTTTTGAAACAGTTTATGGCTACTTTATAACATATAAATTACTTTTTATCAAAGTGTTATGAAATATATCATCACAAGACAGTGCGATGTTCAAAACTGTTTAAATCGAGTTAAATATATTTAAGTGTCAATATTTGTTGTAAAAGTATTTTATATTCGGTATGAAATATTTAAAAAAATCAATTTCTAAACGATATAGATTTCTGTATAGTCAAAATATATTGATTGAAATATTATATTACATTTACTTTACAAATAAATAGATTTGATGATAGCGCGAAACAACAATCAATATTATAAATTTATTTCAGAACTTAATACTTTAGGTTTTTTTTACTTGACCGAAAAAGTTAGAATTACTTCATGAAATCTTTTATTGAAAATTGCTATATATTTTATGAGAATAACATCGTGAAGGAATGATATAAGTTAATCTAAAAAATATCGTCGGATATAAAACTCGTATATATACAAATATATTTTTCATATTTAAAGATTTTCAAAATGGGTATTCAATGATATAAGTTTTATGATATTATGAGTAGTAAAATTACTCATCTTCAAAATAGTTTCATTAAGTATATGATATAAAGTAATATTTTGAAAGCATTTTCACCATTTGTTATAAACTTTCCGTCTTTTGACAACATTTTTAGGCACCGCACTTTTCTATATATTATATATAATGAAGTAGTCATAAAGAACAGTTTTTTATCCACTTATAAAAAAGAGCAAAAAAAACTGGTATATCACGATAATCTTTAAATTATCTTTAATAATTGTAAAGCGTATGAAGTAATACTCTGGAAATTTCCAATGGTAGTGCAAAAAAAAAAATGACTCCTCGTTTACCCTACTGAGGCAACTCTTAGCTTTACAACGACACCTGTCTGTTCTTGTCAGATCAGCAACTGATACCATACAGGCGCCCTCGTTTGTATTTTCAGTAGGATATGTTTTGACATTTAAATACTTACATGTCTTTTAAAAATAAGTAAATGTTCGCTACCGCAAAATAATCTATCATTCCACTGCAATGTCATTTTTGGATTGTAAGAAATAGGATTTTTTTAACAAAATCTGTCTTGATATATCTTTACAGTAACCGATTTCTGTACAGACATTGGTGTTTGCGATGTCTGAAAAAATTCCGATAGTGATAAGTTGACCATTAGTCCTGTCCTAGCACTATCCTTCTATCCCTAATACTATATTTTTTTTCTTTTAAATTCCCTATGGTACTCAACGTTTTACCCACCACCACCCGCTACGGCTTCACACTCTTTATATAGGGTGTATTCCGTAGCGTAACAACGTTAGTCGTGTTCAAAATATTGCCAGAAATGTCCCGAGAAGAAATTTGAAGACTTGGTTGCATGCACTACAGTGTGCAGAAATAAAAAGTTAATAATAAATGCATTTGAAAATGTTAGATTTTATCTATTTAATTCTACTCTTTTTCCAAAAGACGCGGAGAATTCTTTAAATGCCATATAATTTGCTTTAGATGCAACCAAGTCGGCATGACCGACGGGGCCGACAGATCCGACAGATAGTCGTATCGTCTTGAGCAATTTTTCCCGTTCATTATTAAAATCTGGACATTCCCAGAGGATGTGATCAGCATCCTGAATCATATATCCGTATTAACATTTAAGACTATTTACTAACCGGCCAAGATGGAAGAGCTTGGCAGCGAAGTAACCGTGGCCAGTTATGAATTGGCTGGTCCAGAAATTAGAAGTCAGGACTTTGGTTATCTCCATTCGCCATTTAATATCCGGAAAGAATTTAAAAGTTTGCCTCCCCTTTGAAGATTTCTCCCATCGAGCCTGCCAAAATTTCATTGCAGCTTCTATCGCCACACTGCGCGCTGCAATTCTATGAGCTTTAGAATTGTAAGGGTCTGGTTGCGGAGGAGGCAGTAACTGAATTTCTCCCACCTGGGACTCGACACCTTTGTACAGCCTAATACTATCTGTGCAAAAAGAGAGGTTGAGTGATTAAGTAACAAACAGGTTTAGATAACTCCATTAGGTAAGAGGTCATATGCTCCACATTGGGAGCGGACATGGATTAAAAAATATATCATTTAAAACTTTGACTGAAGGTGTTTGATGGAAATTTAATGTCAAATTTGAATTATTTTTATTCTGTACACTTCATAAATTTTGTCAATAACGACCCAGGTTTTGCCTTTCGGCATCTTCTGGTTTAATCAAGTGCCTTCGAACTGAGCAAGGGCATTGATGCACTTGATAAAACCAGTGTAGATCATCAAAATAATTCAAATTTAAAAGAAATATATTGAAAATGTTTGGTTTCGCCATAGCCAGGGATGAGATAAAAAAATGATCTTTGTTCCCTTTTGATGGCAGAAATTTATATTGGAGTCATACAGATAATATTATTGATAACAGATCTTCACTGGCCAGACAAGTAATATTACAATTTTTATGAAAATCAACTCTCTTCAGTTACTGTAAAAAGACTATAGGTAACTCACTGTTCTGATTCAGTTGCCTAGGTGAGTGGTTCTATATCATATTTTGTTCGTCACATACCATACTGTGATACCCCTGTAGAGTGTTGTCTTAAGATTCATTTCTTCAATTTCATGTTTTGAGATATTTTGATTATGTAAAAATTGTTTTGTTATTTTTTTATTCTAAAAAACCATAAACATTTTTCAATAAATTCATAATTACTATTCATTAAATACTTCATCAGTTTAGAACTCAATAAGATTTATTGTACGACTTGTTCAAAAGATTTATGTTATGCAAAAAAAACAGTCAATATGTACGTACGTGGAAAAAAAATGTTGATAGAAAAAGCATCACGATTTAAGGTTTAACGAATAATTTCGGAAATGTGTCACTGTCCTTAAAATAAAATTCTTGAAAATATACCACCATTTTTTACCTAAGGAAAACCATACTATAAATTTTAGGCTTTCAAGTTGATCTATTTCAAAAACAGTGATGTAGCACTTTACAAAATGACGCATCCGAAGGCTCAGAGAAAAGAAAAGGGTGCTTCTAGAAGCTTCTACACTTCAAGTTTACTTGTCTAAAGTTGTTATTTAATTAAATATTTGTTGAACAATTTAATGTAAATCTAAAAATTCTGTTGATTTATAAATCTTTATCGGCTGTATCAGATATAAGATATTAGTATTGGTATAACAATACTGAGACAAAGCATTATAAAGTTAAATAATTTTAAATAGTTCAGTTGTAAAACATTCAATTTTATTTCATGGAAAATGGAAGAAAAGAAAATACTGAGTCAGAAATTCGAGGATGATAAAGAAATATAAAAATGAATATTATGAAGTGTTTCTAACAAAAATAAAAATTGTGTTAGTGTTATGACTAATGTTATATATATAAATATTTTTTACTTATCGCCAGAATGTTTTACAATATCGAATCTTCACAAAAAGACAATACATTTTATAATATGAAATCTTGATACACTACGTTTTCAATAGTTTTGAAATTGAAATCAAAACCAGATTTTGTGCGAGAGAGAATATTGTGAATGAGTCAAAGATTAAAATAAAATAATGAGCAAGATTTAAGAATATATGGACAAAACATTATTTAATATAAATTCAATGTAGCAAATATCTTTAAGGACTTTACATATTTATGAATAACATAGTAGTTACATAATATTTAAACTAAGAACTACATAGCTTAAGATTGGTTTCTTGTTTACTTTTTGTCACATCAGCTCTCACGTTTTATATACAAGTATATTGATCCAGTAAAATTACTGCCTTATGTGACCAAGTCGTAAGACAAAAAGACGTTCTGGTTTTCAGTAGAGTGAAAAAAAGGGAGTGGTGAATCAGAGGAAAACAAAATCAGTCGAAGAATGACTTTCCAGAATGTGTATTGTCTTTTTAGTAGACATTTTAAGAGCATGCTTTGAAAACACAGATTTGAAACGTATAAAAGACAATGTAGAAGCTTCGCAGGTTTTAAAAATAGCTTTTATTTACAGTTACAAAAGAAAATTATTCACTCAAAAATGGTTGAAAAAAAAAGAATCGTGAAATCATACATCAAAAAGCCATTGTTTATTGATTGAGGAAGATTGTTTTTCGAAATAAAAACCAAATGATTGCATCAAATGAATATTTTTTATCAAAATATCGAATTCAAATAGTAACTTATATAAATTTAATCGATTATTGAAAGGTTTTTATTTTGTTTTGTTGTTAAAAACAATACAATTTGATAGTTCTTGTATATTTTTAACTGTTACGATCAATAAAATATCAAAATTTTAGTAAGGATATAAGTTATTGTATCATTAATTTATTAAAATTAACCAAATTATTGGATCTATTATTTTCCTAGCTTTGTATTTCTACACATTGAATTATAGTAGATTTATTTATATAGTAAGCGTTCACAGATGTTAAATATAAGATTTTTTGTTTAAAAATTCTATGACAATAACGTTTATAAACAAAATATAATATTTAAGCCGGTAGTGTTGAAATATTATCATTTTTTACTAAATAAAATTTGTTAGAGAGGTAATAACAAGTATATAAACAGCACGCTTGATAAAAAATGATATGAATTGATAAATTTGTAGACATTTGCGCTGAATATTTGATTTTATATTCTATTGTATTATATATTCCAAGCATTTTGAATGTTTTTATGTGTCAGCTCAAATCAAACGAACAAGCATGTTTTCAAACCAAAAACTATTCTAAAATTACTATAACGTTAAATTTTTAAACATCTTTTTGATATTAAATTCACATTTTAATTCTGTTCAGTAACATTCTCAAATAATGGAAAATTACTGTGGAGCATTTATATAAAATTGGGAAAGACTAATGCTAGCGCGCAAAAACAATTTTGCATAGTAATATAATTTATAAGTTAATGAAGTTATAAACTTCTTACAAATAATATGAAACTACTAATTTATAGAAAAAGTTAAAAATAAATAGAGTAAAAAGTAATACTTATGAGCTTAAAAGTAATTCTCAAATATTCATTAAGAAAGATAACGCTCACAAAATAATTGATGGTGACTGAAATAATGATAATAAGTGTTAAAAATAAATGACTTTAAGCAGTAGTCAAAAAAGTGAAAATAAATATTTAAAAAAATCATTAGCTGATAATGCTCATGACAAGCAAAATCACGTCTGATTTTTATTAAAATATTGATGTTAGTACAAAAAAGTCTTGTACTTTAAACAATACTAGCTGTAAGCCCGTTGACCTCAACGGAGAGATTTTTGTTGCATTTTTAAGTAGTCAGAAAAGTTACTGGCGTGAAAAATAAATTACTAACCTATTTATTGAATAATCCAGAAATTCTGATAGTAAAAGAAATATCTCGGGGCGTATATCGACAGCCCTGCCCTGCAGTATTTAAATTGTAAATTATTTATTTTTGGAATAATGTTCTAGTTTGCTAACAACTATTTTTCGTAATAGCAGAAATTTTGTAAATTATTTAATTTTTGGAATAATGTTTATGTTTGCTAACAACCATTTTTCTTAGAAGCAGAAATTTCGTTAATTATTTTATTTTTGGTATAATTTTTAAGTTTGCTAACAATTATTTTTCATAGTAGCAAAAATAGTCCTTGTAAATTACTTAATTTTTGGAATAATGTTTAAGTTTGCTAACAATTATTTTTTCTATTAGCAGAAATAGACCTCGTAAATTATTTAATTTTTGGAATAATGTTTAAATTTGCTAACAACCATTTTTCATAGTAGCAAAAATAGTCCTTGTAAATTACTTAATTTTTGGAATAATGTTTAAGTTTGCTAACAATTATTTTTTCTATTAGCAGAAATAGACCTCGTAAATTATTTAATTTTTGGAATAATGTTTAAGTTTGCTAACAACCATTTTTCATAGTAGCAAAAATAGTCCTTGTAAATTAATTAATTTTTGGAACAATGTTTAAGTTTGCTAACAACCATTTTTCTTAGAAGCAGAAATTTCGTAAATTATTTTATTTTTGGTATAATTTTTAAGTTTGCTAACAATTATTTTTCATAGTAGCAAAAATAGTCCTTGTAAATTACTTAATTTTTGGAATAATGTTTAAGTTTGCTAACAATTATTTTTCCTATTAGCAGAAATAGACCTCGTAAATTATTTAATTTTTGGAATAATGTTTAAGTTTGCTAACAACCATTTTTCGTATATATATAAATAAATAGTTAATTAAATTATTATATATAATTGAGCAGCCCTATATAGCCGTTCACAACCCTGCAGGTGGAAATCTTGGAATTCAAAATCGTTTAGTGCAAGATTTCACCCACAGATGTCATTATTAGTTCACTTAAAACGCGTTCTTATTTTTTGCTTTGTATTATTTAAATTATATAAAGTTTTTATATCGCTTTTCTCAAGTGGATTCGTAGATCAGTGTGTAAGCCGTCCGAACGTCGCGCATGAAAATTGGGGCATGGTATCGAATCCCACAGCTTGAGAGAATATTTTTTGAAAAAAAATTGTTTTTACACATAATAAAATAAAAATGACATGATTTCAAAAATTCACTCTTGACGTCAGAGAAAAATGAAGAAATGAATTAATGACGACAGCGGGGCAGGCGGGGGGGGAGGGGGACCGTCTTTCTTGACGTCATCGAAAAGGAGAAATCGCGACATAATATACAAACGAAAAAAGTATCTCTTTAGTATGAATAAAAAAATGTTGACAGCGTGGCTGGGGCGGAGGAGGGGAAGGGGAAATCGGGGACAATTTACAGACAGACGGACAGACAGACGGACGGACGGACGGACATTATACTTTAAACAATATGGCTTAACACCAATAATTTATAGTGAACATATCAAATGTTTTATACGATATAACATTTCACTAAAATTTCTTTCTTTTCCGAGTCTTTATTTTTTTAAATTTACATAATACGGCTTTAAAAATAGAAGATTTAAGTAGTTAACTATAAAAATTATGTTATGCTACAACTCTCCGGTTTCAGAAGTCTTGCGATATTTTTTTAATAAAATAGTTCTAGGTTCATTTTACTATTAGAATTGTATAATATTATGAATTACTAAGATTTATCATATTTTCGTCTTTTAATTTTTTATGGTGACGTAAAAATATCTCAGTGAATTGATAAAAGTATATAGCATAAAAAACAGTTGTACTTTTTACAAATTATTTTCAACATATTTAACTTTTCCGGTTCTAAGCTCAAGAAATGCGACCCCAATACCCACATTTTCTTAAATATATATTTTAATATGGGTGATACAATGTTTATAATTAAGGTATTCTTATATCATAGTTTTTTGGACCTTTTGTAGTTTATATAAATACGATAAGATAAGAGATAAGCGCCCGCTTATCAGCGATCGTTTGTAAGATTATAAGCTGAACGCCGCTTAGCAAGCAGGCCAGTCGCGCATTGACATTTGCATTGAAACCACGTATATTTTACGCGCAACTTAAAATATGATTATTTATTAAAAAACCACGGATTTTTATAAAAAAATGTATGAGGAATGATGCAGAGAGATATTTTAAAGCCCTTAGACTATTTTTTTTTTGAAATTCATAAGAATAAGGCCAATAATGAGGAAACCACTGGGGTCCCTAAAAGACCCCCATCGGCCGAGAAGTATTTTTCTAGTCTCCGAGCCGCGAGAGTTAAAAAAAATAATGATGAATCTTACCGATTGATAGAAAACACAACTATTTAATAAAACGTAACGTACAGTAAAATGAATGAAAAGCTTAGTAGGTACTTATTCTACCGAAAATAAAATACATTACAACTAGTAACATCATAATTATATAAAGTGCTCTAGGTTATCAACTTTGAAAAAGAATATTTCTTTGAGTGATTTTCTTGCTACGTAGGCTTAATTTTTACTCACGTTTTTCTTTGAAAAAGTAGAGTGGAAAATGTCATGTGTTCAGTTTTCCAAAATATAATGTATCAAAACCTGTCAAGACCGTTTAAAAATAATGTGAGGTGATGACTTTTATATTATGATTAAATTTCCTACATCAAAAAAAAGAAAACACGACGATCGTAGACTTCACAAGTTTTTATTTTATAATTTTAAAAGCTGTAAACCTTCTTTGATATAATTTTTTTCGTATAACTTAAAAAAATTGAGACATTATTCAAATAAAAATGTAAGGTTAAAGATCACTTATATCAAATAGGTCGAATTGTTCTACAAAAACTACCTGTTATTAACCACTTGAATACCAAGCGGACACCGGTGTCCGGAACATATGCAAGAGAACTCGGATGTCCAAGACATTTAAAAAATCAAATACTTGATATTCTAATAGAATACAAGAAATATTTTGATGAATATGTGTAGTGCAATCTATAATGAGTCAATATAAGTTTTTAAAATATCGAATTTGAGTGTATATTAATTAGGCAAAATTATTTTTCTCAAAAACACGCAGTTTCTCTAGTTTCTTTCTAATATTTAAAAAAATAATATTCGACTGTTGCCGAACCATATAAATGTTATTGTTGGGCGGATTTATTACTGTATATATTTAATTATAGTGCCATCTATTTGATTTTATTTTTTAAAGTTTTAAATGTTTTTTTTATCAACTTCTACTTAAGACCGATTCGAGTTACGTCCAAGGTGGCGTAACTAAACCTGTTGTAAATCGAGAATTGACTGTACAATTTTAAATATTTGCTTAGGATAATATATTCAAAGAATAACAATTTAATTTTACATAGAATTTAATTTGTGAATGTTAATAAAAGTAATTTTTTGTGTAACACTTATTGTTGCTTTTTTGTAATCAAATTTTGTCATTTTTAGCACAAAAGAGATATTCGAATCGAAAAATTTTCAAGATACAAAATTTATCACGGACCGGCAATAAGTTCTTGAAGACCAGTCCCAGTTTGTGGACCATAGGTTGAAAGGAGCTTGACCGAAAATTTCAACTTTTTATAAAATATTTAAAGATTACAAAATATGGAAAAGTTTCATTTTACAGCCACAGTGGTATCTACCGAGGCTCTGCAAACTAGCTGCTAATTGAATATCATCATATTTAACAGGAAAGCGTATAAAATAATGTATGATGTCTGAAATGTGTGTGTAGTTTTAAACGACAATATTTTGGATGTATTAAACAACAATACTGAAAATAAATATGTAAAAGTTACTAATAATTTCAATAAAAGGATAAAGTAATGTTCGATCTACATATATCTTTCATTTAAGTCATGATATTACTACTGATATTATGAAAGTTTTTTATGCACCTAAATGACAAAATTACACTGATGAACGAAAACAAAAATATAAACCTGCTTTATTGGTCACGTAAAAAACAAAAAGAAGTGATATTATATTAACTTTACATTGCTACATTGCGAAAAATATGAAAAAAATGCAGTATTTTGTAAACACGAATAAAAAACTGATTTAAGTATAAAGTTAATTAGCAATATAACTTTTAATATAAAAATAAAAATAACTTAGATTATTCACATTGTCACAGAGTGGTATCTATCACCTCTCTTGTGGAGACTGCCAAGCTTCATATGTAGGGCAGAGAGGTTAAACATATAAGGTGTCTAAAAAGTAACAATTTTTCAAAAATACGTGGAATAATCTAAGTTATTTTTATTTTATATTAAAATGAACTTCCACAAAGTTACCGCCGAACCCATCGAAAATAAAACTTTTAATTATTGATTGTTAACACACTGTCAAATAAAATCCTCCGTAAGAGAATTATCTGTTTTTTTTATTTTAAATATTTATATGTATAAAGTTTCTATATATATATATTTTTTATAGATACATAAACATTACAAAAAAATAATAAATTAAAAATTTATTGCTCTTGCTATGTAAACAAGAATTTATGTATTATTGTAAATTGCTGACAATTTTAATACATAAATTAATAGTATTTTTCTAAACTCACTTACATCCAAACGGTAATAATGGCGAGATTTTGATTTTGGTTTTCACCATTCTCAAATGTATTTTTTTTATCAGTCATTCAAACTATTTGAGGCGAACATGCTTAAAGAATATACAATTAAAAATAACTAAAATTATTCCACGTATTGTGCTACAAACTGTGACACGTGTTTCGTCTCTTTCAGAGGTATCCTCCGACAATCTTACTTTCACAAATGCTTGTTTAACTCACGCGGCTCGGAGACTAGACAAATACTTCTCATCCGATGGAGGTCGTTTAGGGACCTCAGTGGTTTCCTCATTATTGGCCTTATTCTCATGAATTTGAAAAAAAATAGTCTTAGGGCTTTAAAATATCTCTCTCCATTATTACTTATACATTTTTTTTATAAAAGTCCGTGGTTTTTTAATATCTAATCACATTTTAAGTTGCGCGTAAAAAAGACGTCATCCCAGCATACATATGAAATTGTAACTGACGAGTTTATCCCAGCTATCTTACAAACGATCGCTTTTCACGGGCGCTTATCGTGTTATCGCGTTATCGCGTATTTATATACACTACAAATGGTCCAAAAAACTATAATATAAGAAAACCTTAATTATAAACATTGTATCACCCATATTAAAATAGATATTTAAGAAAATGTGGGTATTGAGGTCGCATTTCTTGAGCTTAGAACCAGAAAAGTTAAGTACTTAAATGATTAAAATATACTTCCACACAATTACTGCCGAATCCATTAAGAATATGTTTAAACAATATTCAGTTGGAAGGTGTTAATAAGCTTATGTGTTTCCATCAAAAAATAAAACATGAACTATTATTTGTTCAGTCAATAGTCAAATAAAGATGCATAAAGATGATGCTGTTCACTTAATTTATACGCCGAGAAAAGAATGGAGATGTAGAACAACCAATCTATTTTAATATATGGGAAAGACTAAAGAAAATTTGCAATACTGATGTATGATAGAACCAAATGTCATTTAAACGAGTTCGTGTTAAAGTGCCTTCTTGGGAGTCCATATAATCCATTTTGAAAGCAGGTACATCTAGTGAAGTGGTTTTTATAGTAGCTTGACACGATTTTTCTTTATTTATAGTTAATTGAACTTTTTAACACCAAAAAAAGTTGGTTTGTGGAAATTTTTATGATAAATATATAGAAAAAGTCAATTGCGTGTTATATTGTTAGTTGTTTTTCTTATTTATATTTAGCAAAAGTAGAATAAAATTGGCAAAAAACAAATGAAAGATCAAAGAAACAGGTACTTAAGCCTAATAGTCGAGTTGCCTACGCAATAAATACAACAGTCATATATTTATACTGAAAGTAATACTCGGATTTCTTTCTAAATTTATTTTGGAAAACCTAGCACTTATCATTTCACATAAGCTCAATGCTTAAGAGATTGTATACAATTTAAAAAAATCCTGATATTAAGCAGAAGATATAAAATAAAGAGGTTTGATATAAAACAGTCGTTTAATAAATTACCACCTGACCACTAAAAAGAGATATCTACGTTTTATGTTCTACGCCGTAGCATCAAGCCGACTCAAAAAGTACTTGTTAAAATGACGCTGCATTGGATATGGACGAAGTTTTAAGCTTGTGCTTTCAAAGTGCCCATTTATATGGATATTATCAAGAAAACAACGACCTGATGGTCATTTACGATGAGTAAATAGGGTCTTGGTAATCGTTTAGGTAATATGCTAAAAATAGCAATGTGTAAAGACTACAAAGATTTTTATAAAACTGTTAAATTTCTTTTGTTTATACTAATATTATAATGGCATTCATGATTCACGTAAATGACTTTTAGTTCTTGACTCTCAATTGTTAGAAAAGAAAATATAAAAGAGGCTCACCAGATTGTTTAAACGATCACCAAGTTGAATAATAACGTTGAAAACCTTCTTGTTTATATATTCCACAATTCTGTGTTATTGTAAATAATCAGCTTTTAGGAAATTTGGTTGGAAAAATCTTTTTTTTGTCAAATTGAATGAGTATTATATATCGTATGAAGTTTATATTTCCCATATGAGTTGATTTTATGACTTGATATGTATTCTTACATTTAAATAAAAGTAATATGATATATTTATTTTACCTCTTTTTATAAAACGTTTGAAACCCAATACTATAATAGAAAAAATAAAAACAAAAGTAAACAGTAAAAATATGGTGATGCAAATAAATTATTTTCTACGAATCAAATATATTATTTACGTTGATATAAATCGTAAAAAATAGCTACTGTATTGGCCAAAAAAGTAAATAAAAAAAACGTTAGGTATTTAAAAACTTTGATCGTTTATCTCAAATGCTAATTTGAGCCACTCATTGTAGCGTACGAAATGTCTTACGTTGTAAGTCAATGTCATTATTACTGTTATCAAATCATAAACCAGCTAGTTAATTATTGATCGGCAGATAAAACTATTTTTATGATTTAATTACAGATTAACCCAATCAATCAAGTGAAATTATTTGAATATCTATAGTATAAAATCGTTACGATTTTTGTAAATAATGTGTTCATTATAGAAAAAAAATTCAAGCAAAAACATATGTATATTCCAAATTTTGAGAGTGTAAAACTAGTAACTTTCGGAATAATGAAAATGAGATTTAAATGGAACTTTAAATATTTTCTTATTTTATCATCCCATATAGAAATATTTTATGCCTCAAAAAGAAAACTATTCTACCCGTATTAGTTCGATATCTCAAAATAAGCAATATTTTTTTATGAATCTCGCTTGTATACAAAATAAATTTTGTTTGATTTCATACATAATATACATTTAATGCACTGTTTCATTTAAGTTTAAATATCAATATATTCGATTTTGAAATTATGATAAAATATGTAAGAATCACGCATTCGCTAGAAATATAACTCAATACATTTTTATATCATAGTATATAAGACATTAAAAATATATTTTACGTATATTTTTTTTAAACCATGTCCGCTCCCAATGTGGAGCATATGGACTTCCAATGGAGTTTATCTCAACAGATATGTTTCTACGAGAACTGCTGAATATAGTGCAGTAAGCTTCCCGTTAGTTTGACTTTTATCTTTTTCCCCTGCTCTATTTAGAAAAAGACAGGTTGAACAACTGAGTAATAACAAACAGTTCTTATAAAACACTTTGAGATAAATCCATTTGTTGAGATAAATCCATTAAAGGTCCATATGCTCTACATTGGAAGCGGACATGAATTGAAAAATTAATTAAAAAACGGTCATAGGACGTTATTTCATAAAATATTGTTAGTATTTTTAAAATTCAATGAAAAATCATTTTAGTCGTATCTTGAAAGATGGCGTGGTGTCAAAACATCAATCAACCATGTTTGATGATCCCTAAAGTGTCTAACAAGTTATTTCAATTAACGTTTTTCTGAATAAATATGTATTTTTTGTTTCATTTCTGAATAAATTGTATAGTTGAGTAAATATTCTTCTTTTAACGATTTACAAAAAGATAGTTCACTGAAGTTTCAAACATATTCACCATAATACATTCAAATTGAAAATCAGCAATATTTTTTTAATATTTTGATATTAGTAAGTATACATTTAATTCAATTACGCCTTAAATTATAATCGTTAAAACTATACTTGTCAAATTCATAAAAAGAAATCAGATATAATATTTAGTGAAAGTATGCTTTCTGTTATTTTTGAAATAATTATTTTAAAAATAATATTATAACTTTAATGTGTTATATCATAATGCAGAAGATTGTGTGAATATAAATACTGATTTATGTGAGTGAATAAAGAGGCTCCTGTATCACTTGAGGCAACTTTCGGGGTCCTGGTAGTATCATGCGTTGCACGGTGGGGTTGTAGGTGAAAGCTCAAGGGATTGACAGAGCTTTACGTGGAAGTTGCCATCAATAAAGCTTTATACTTATCTCCCGCCTCGGGATATTGTTTCAATGACGTTGCGTCAACGAACTGCATAGCCATGGCTTGAGAAATAGGGGTGTATAAATAATAGCTGAGATATAAGCCACCGCTTATAATAAATTCTATATCGGTAGCAGAGAAAACGGAAAAAAATGTAAGAATATCAAAGAAGACCCGCTTTTTGTATATGATAAAAGAATAAGTCGGTATTCATTCCCAATTGTAGTTTTATTATGATAGGAATAAAACAAAAGAGAACTCCGAAAAACGAAAACAAAAGAGCATGAAATTTTCTTTTTTTTTCTAATTTTGTTTTCATGTCAAATATAAAATAGAAAAATAGACAAAATCACAATAACTATTGTGTTACCAACAGATGATCTGTTTTTTTATTACTTTACCTTTAATCACTTACTTAGTGTGAATTTTTGAACAAAAATACTTCTTTATTTAACTTCCACGACTATTTATTATGACTAGTAGATAGAAGTCTAAGATGTCTAATGAAAATCAAAATGAAATATACCAAGAAGATTGTGACAGGAATTTATATACAAACTATAAATCAATGAAAGTAAACAATTCATTTTTTTATACATTATAACTCTTTTTTATCCATGTTCACTTCCAATGTGAAGCATATGATCTTCTAATGGAGGTATTTCAACAGATTTTTTAACTAAGAAAACTACATCTTCGTTGATCAGTTCCTAAAGTTATCTTATTTCCGTAGAAAATAGCGATAGAAAAGATAGGGGTGGTACATGACTAGTAATGATGTGTGTCTTTCATCTTTTTTTGAGAACCTAGGGATGGCCCCTTATCCTTTCCATTTTAAGTAATTTTGATGTTTTTTTTGTGTCGCCATCATCAAGATCTACACAATCATTACCATCGTTACATCATCTCATCACCACTATACAGACTTCCCTACAGACTATTTATTAGCTACACCCAGTTATTTAAGGATTAGAATGGTGAAATGGAATCGTTTTTAGTAACCTATTTTGTGTTGTATTTATCTATATTTCGTAATATATATATATAAATTTTATATTTTCTATAAAACAAATATTACAAATATTTAGAAAATTCTCTATAGTTTTTAACAATATACAATTTTTAAACATCTAAAAGAAGACGTGTGATAAAAATTAAATTTACTTTTTCCTTTCTGTTAAGTTGATACTAAGGTTGATAATACAAGGCTGAGACATAGACTGAATATTTTCAAACAAACAAGTCAGATTCCAGACGCAAAAGAATCGATCTGTAAAAAAACAAGTCTGTGGTTCTTTTGAACGTCGTTTTATAAATGGCCTTTTTTGGACCCTTTTTTAATCTTCAAAAATTAGACGCGTCAAAGATGCCAGATATCGGCAAAGTGTCAAAGTTTTCTCATTTTTCGTACAACAAACGCGTATGCTTTTAAATGTTCGAAATATATTTTACGAGTCTCATGGTGGCAGTTAATATCGATGTAATTTTTGAAGTATTTTTTCGGCGTCGCAGATATTATTCGAGACAAAGAAAGTTTTGTTTTTTCATGAAATATTGACTAGAAATAACATTCTTATTTTTTTCTGTATGTATCACAAGTTCTTGTGAAATGCTAAGGAAGGTCTAATCACTAGTTATAGAATATTGAATGAATTTCAACGTATTTGCCTTTAAAATTTATTATTGATACCTTGAATTGTTATTTTTTTCTTAAATGATCACTTACCTATATTTAGAAATTTTATTTTTAATTATTATTGAGGATGTGTGAGTATGAAAAGTGGAAAAGAATCAATATTTTTTAAACCAGTATATATGGAAAAAATATATCTATTAACACATAGTTCTGAAGGTGGGAAACCGAAATAGTTATCAAACTATTCCCATAATAATTTATTTTAATAAAAACACAATATTCCTTTGTACTTTATTTCACTTTATTTGATGGGTCAGGACCGGTTACGCTCATTGCGAGTATTGCCAACTGAAAAGAAAAATATATAAACACAATTAAATGTTTATATTAAGTGTTTATAATTGCCATCATTCACCATTTAGAATTTATTAGTCTTTGATGATTATTTAATTGTATGTTATAGGTGTTAAGCATTTTAATTTTGTGTAATTGTAGAGTCACTTAAACTGTAATTCGTAAATTAATTTTTGTATAAATAGCAGTGTTTATATATTTTTCTTATCAGTTGACAATGCTTGCAATGTGCGAAACCGGTACTGACCCATAGAATAAAGTGAAGTAAAGTACAAAGAAATATTGTGTTTTTGTTAATATAGAATACCCTAAAAGTGAACCATATTAATTGTACAACTAACAATGATTACAAAATATGAATATGACTGAAGATGTTATTCCGGACGGCGCTCAATGGTTTTCGATCTACCCATATATATTTATCTTTAAAAGCAAGAAAAAAATACTTTCTTATCACCCTTAGAACTAAAACGAAGCCATAAATCATCTGGGCATGAATTGGACCGCAGATTTATCGATAGATTAGAATTGTTTACCTTTTATATATGGGAAAAATCTTTTAAAAGTATAGGGGGCACATACCAACAGCTTTGCCCCCGAAGCAGCGTGACGATCTTTGTCCCAAGACATTAATCAATCGAAATATATGGGTCATTGGATATTCAATCTCCAAGTAAGGGTCTTGTTTATGGACAGTTAACCCCTCGTGTTGCAAATTAATCTCGAGCGAAGTTCGCTGCTCGACAAATAGTTTTTGCAGACCTTATGCTAAAATATTAGGTCATTTAAATAGGAAATGTGAGTTTCCTCTATATTGGAAAACTTGGAAGCTACCCTATGTGTGAGAATCGGTAAAACGAGCTGATGGTTTTGTTGCCGCATACTTGAAATACGACAAGAATGTTATCGTATACATTTTTTTAATAGTGTTACTAAATATTTTGATGGAATTCATCTTTAATGTAAAATAAAATAAAATATTTTTATACTCTTACTATTGTGATAAAAATTTTAACATGTGTTTCAATTGTAATGTGTTACAACTTGTAATATAAAAAATGAGGTAAAACCTAATCAATTTTAACGACAACACAAATATAAAATATTTTCAAAAGTAATAATGTCAAAGATAATGTACGATATGGTAAAAATATCAAAGTATTTCAGTTCTACAGATTTTTATATATGTTATACGTTGATAGCTATTTCGGCTTTCGCCATCGTCAGAACTAAATAAAGCCGACGAAAATAAAAAAAGCCGAAATAGCTATCAATGTATAACATATATAAAAAAACTGTAGAACTGAAATACTTTGATATTTTTACCCTATTAAAATGGAGTTCTACCAAGTAAATGCCAAATAAATAAATAACGTACGATGTCTACCTTAATAAAAATGCTTTTTAAATGAACATTATCGTAGCAGTAATAAAGTGCAAAGTAAAATACGTATGTTTATTTTTAAAATATTTTTAAAAGAGTTTCATGCGGGGTACATACCCTGTTAAAAAGATATGGAAAAAAGATCAAATACATTTTTATTTTAATTAAAAAAATATTACTTATTTCTGTTAACAGGTTTCGTGGATCAGAAGAAAGGACCGACATCTCATAACAGTCGGTCTGATCACATATAACGCTGACCAAAGATATCAAGTTGTTCATCTGCAGCACTCAGAGGTAAATATTTTACAATATTTTGACTAAAACTAATTAATGATTACAAGGATGTTGATTATTCCACCACCACCCGTCATGTGTACGCAGACGCTGTTTTACGACCGCCTTCCATAACGCAATGCGATCAAAAAAATAAACGAATTTACTCATTATATTCTTGGCCCGATACAGAGCTGCACGGGACCTATCTTTTAACCCGGAAATGAAATAGAAGCAGTAACACAAATACCACTGCTGTTGGAGAGTGGTCAAATATCTTGAGTATCCACACTATTTGGTTTCAAAAACGGCTACGGCCAATTTTGAAACATCATTCATTGATATTAATTTGTGAGCAAAAATAAGACCATACTAAAAAAGGAGTAGAAAAATCTTTTCGTTTCCTATTCTCATTATTGTTTTCTGGACAGAATATATACGAAGAAAAAAAAAGATTCTAAAAATAGAGAAACGACGCAGTTTTCGCAATAAAAATCTTTGGATCCTACAGTAAAAATCCACGTATTTCACATTAGTAGATGAAATGAAATGTAAAAAATATGTCAAAAAAGTACAAGTCCAAATAAAATTTTCTAGATGTTTGCTCAAAGTTATTTTTAAGTTAATTCTTGTTCAGTATTTCCAATTATGTGGTTTCTATCTGTACCCCGGAGGCAGTGGTCGGCATGTCCATTAAAACAACTTTACAAGAGAGTAGATTTTTTCTACAATTGAGCTCTTTTTACTTTTTTCTTTGAACCGCTTTTAAACAATTGATAACCAATTTCGTTTTTAGAACTGAATAAATATTTCAAAATAATTTTACTGGAAAGAAATAAAGAAGATTCTTACAATGCACACGCAGTGCTATTTATTCCTTTTATTACACCTACTGTTTTAGAAAAAATCAAAAAATAAATAAGAAAACACTATTTTGTACTAATTCCACATGTATTAAACAAGAATATGACTGGTTTTGTTCATCACGAGCCTTTTCAACTCAAACAACGGTTCCGATCCTATTAAATAAATATGGCATTAAAAAATAAAGAGTGTTTTATTTTTTGATTATAATACCTTTCCCCCAAGTGTCGAAGTGAACATTTTAAAAGTGATTAAGAAATAAATACACTACTAATTTTTAACACTACTAATCTAACTTTTTGTGAAAATTAAGTTAATTAAAAGAAAAAAATGAATAAAGTAAAATCATGTTAAAATTTTATGACAGCATTGTCATTGTATATATAAGATAATACATCGTTCAATATCTTATTTTATCTTTATTTTCCGTAGACGGTTCAAGTGATATTTCACTAACTATGTTCATACAATTTTCAATAAGTTTTAATAAGGGATTCTGATGTCTCGGGATTGTATATGTCCCGAGACAGAACAAATAAAATTATCATTTCCCGGCATGTTCTCGCGTCACAAAATCGAATATTTCTAAACATGTACGCTGCCAATAACTCAAAACTAATGGGGACACGTTGCAAAGTAAAATATTGTTAAAAATATAAAATTGTAAATAACAACATTGCTTTTAAATAACACATTATTCGAGGAATTCGTTTGATTTTGCCAATGAAAACAGCGTCGGTTTCCCGGTATTTTAATCTAGGGTTGTCTCGACACATTAAGACTAGTATTAATATTTCCTTTTTCCTATCAAAGAAGAATACAAAAAAAATAATTCAGACTTTCTGCTTAGAACACTGTTATACCATGAAAGATATAAGAATGTGTGCAAATATTTTTATCAATGTTTTCAAGAAAGTGTTTTATTAATAACTTTCATTTTGAAGAACCAGTCTTGTACCTAAAACGTTTCCACGCTAGGCCATTTACATAATAAGTATTATTTTCTATTTGTTATTAAGAGTCTTGAAGATATAAATAAAGTGGGACGACCATTTAATTTTTCAAAGCATATTGGATAAAACCAATACGCTATTGTACGCCAAGACATAGAAAATGTCAAATGTCACGAAATGATCGATCCATCGAGTGGCTTGTCAATATAGAAACTTAATTGTCAATATAGAAACTATAAGAAATTCAATTCAGTTTTTAATACATTGATTGTGTTTTGCTCAACTAAGTAAAAACTGTCGGGTCTGAAGTGTAGTGATCATCGTCATTGACTTCTATGGCAGATCTTAGTTGTTTAAGTCCCATTAGCAACAGTTTTTTAAACCATTTTCTGTTCTAAAGCATGGTTGTTTGTGATTTTTCGAATTTTACTCCCACCCTCATCTAAGCTTAAAAAATAGCGGTGTGGTAAAAGCGATTAATTTAACATTAGTCCTTTCCAAGTCCAATGCTTTTATCTCTGATCTCTTCGTAAAAAAATAAGTTGATTAACTGAACAAGCAGTTATTGATTTGAAACATTAAAAATGGCAAGAAAAAGGTACCGGAACGGCGTTCCACCGCGTTACATGGCAAAAAGTACTGTATATACTATTGAAACAACTTTTGAACTTTGAAATCCAAAGTCAAAGTCTGGTGGCAAATTCATTTCAATTAACATGCATGTTGATGACGATAAAAAACGTTGTGAAAAATTTGCCAATAAAACTTGTTCAGAAAGTTCCAACGTTAAATGCGCCATCGACACTCAAAGCAAATGAATAAAACACAAAGGCACTGAAAGTTATCTGTCACACCCCAATTTATAAGTGTCTAGCTTTAAGCCATACGCCTATCTCGCGTAGTAGACACCTCCCTTTAAGTTTAGTCCACATGAAATGAAGCAATTATTGAAATGTATGAAAACTTATCGACAGAAAAAGATAGCATTCATAATTTTAGCAGAATAAAAAAAAAGATTGGAAATATTCTTTGGAAGCTGAGTTACTTTGGCCTGTGGATTATGTTAAACTTAATGTCAACCGCTGCTGGACGTTATTGATATTTACGTATACTCGAGACTCGTTGGGTATTTATTATATACTTATTTTTTATTCATTGTAATTTTTTTTAGATATTTTTTATATGTATAACATGATTATTATTTTTAATGGTTGCAACCAATAACTAATTTCCAAAACCAATTTTGGTCAAACGCTTGGCAATAGATAATTTTCGAAAAAAGTAGATTAATAACAATATCTATGGTGTCAACTACGCCGTAAAACCAATGTTAAAAAAGTTTTTAATTTGTTTTAAATTTGCATGTAAGGATTTAAAACTCAATAATGTTACTTTACCAATTTCCGTTATGACAGCAACCATCAGAATGTAACATAAAACATCGTATTAAATTCTGTCAAACATGTTGAACGTTGTGTTCAGTCCTGGTAAAGTTATTTTTATATGCATTGTGTTTATCAATTTTTGTGATTTCAAAGTTGTTCTCGAAGTTGATTTAGTAAAATATTGTTTGTCGTGTAGACAGCCAAAAGTTTTGGTGAAAAGCAATGTGAAAATAACAGAGACATTTCCATTTGAATGCAGCTTCGATTCAAATAATCAGTGGACTGCACTGTTGGCTAAACAGGGTTGAAACTGAACGTTTTATTTTATTATGGTATTTTACGCCAAAAACGTCAGTTATTTATTTGAAACTACTTAGCTTAACTATGATGTAAATAAACCAATGAATGAGATTTTGTTTGAAATTGTATTATTTAAAATATCCACAGACAAGCGTCTTTCCAAATTATTGTATGATAGGTTGATTTTAGAGCGATGTGGTTCTTCAAACTGTCATATATAATGTAATAATACAATTTTTAAGCGTACAATTAAACGTTTTATGAAAAATAAAACGATTATGTCTTGTGTGATTTAAAAATGAATGATATTTGATGAGAATTGTTTGATAAATAATTATAATTATAAATAATGGTAAAAAATATGAAAGTATTTTTGCTAACGTTGATTTTGACAGTTTTTTTTTATTAATCATTTTCTAATACATTCTTTTGATTCGCCCAGCATCTGATGATATGAAGGTCTGTGCTTATTTGGTTAGTAAAAGTTATCAACATACAATTTTTCATTATGTACTCTCAAATACTTTATTTTTAAAAATGCAATTATTTAAACAAACTGTTCACTTTACCTTAGTGACGGAAAAATAATGTTTATGTTCGAATCATTGTTCAATAATATTTCAGATTCGATAATGGAAATTAATTCCAGCCCTGTAATTTGGAATTCAACCGTCTGATACTATGTGAGCAATGACGTGTTTGTACATGTATTAAAGGAGGGTAAAGTTTTAATGTCTGTTTCACAGGACTGGACGTTGCAGATAAAGTTCGTTCAGAAGAGGGACGCTGGATTGTACGAGTGCCAGGTCTCCTCGCATCCGCCCGCCAGCATATTTGTCCAGCTCAACGTCGTTGGTATGTATTATATTATATTACGTTGTCAGTAGCTCAATTTTGAAATTTACAAGCCACATGTACTCATGCTGTCATATTGAGAAACAATAATATTATTTTACAACGAATTCTGATTAAATTTTAAATTGAATATTATATTGATAAATTTCAATAATTAAAGTTAACCGCTAACAAATTTAAATAAGGAGAACGATATTCAATACGTATCTATACGTGTGTTCAAATTTCTAATCAATACATTAATATATCAAACAACTGTTCGAACAAGATTCTTTTATATGTAAATGACTGACAAGAAGAGTAATACATTTTATACACAGTTAAAACTTGGATTGCGAATATTTTGGAATACGAGCATTTTTTAAAAATCAGTTACCACTATCGTTTTATATTCCGGTATCCCGATCAATTGAAGTTTGATGCATTTGTTTGTATACGTCACAATTCATGTTTGTATATTATTATGTTTTGTCAACAGATAGAGAACATTGTCAATAAATAAGCTTATATTTAAAGTTCGATTCAAAACGTTTATTTGATTACTTAAAAATACAATCCTAAACAAATTTTCATTGAAATATTTTTTACCTTATTAAACGAATCATCTACGATTTCTTTGTTTTTATAAAACAAATATATTTGCATTGATTTATGAGTGATTCTGGTTTTAAAATATTATGCGGACAATGCAAGCATTTTTTATAAATTTATCTGATATAAATAAAAAAATATTTTTGACAAAAACATTTTTGATATTTAAAAAAATAAATTTTCCACCGCAGTAAAAAATAAATTTAAAAAAGTTTATTTGAAAAATTCTCCTTTCTATAAAAAATGAATATTATTGTAAAATTACATGTTTCTATTGATGTTTTTTTGAAGCACAAAAGTAATTTAAAAAAATATGTTTTTAAATATTACAACGATGTTATTTTGAGATAAAAATGTATTTGTTTAGTATAATGCCGTTATTCTTGGTAAGCTATTTATAATATTTAATTGATGTTTTCATTTAGCTGTATATATAAATGGAATAATATTTTATTCTTTGAATTCAATAGCTAGTATTTCATAGTTCATTGAAAACATTTCTTTTGTAAATTGTTATTCTAAATACTTTAATATTATCGCTGTTTGAATACTGTTTTGTAACGCTTTATTGAAGTTTGAGTAATCTTTTGTTAACTTAAAAGAACCCAACCACTAATTTTACAAAAAAAAATCTTTTATTTCTGACAAAAGTAAAATATTCCCGTTGTGTAGTTTGTAACAAAAAATCATTTAAATGGTTGAAACTTTAAAAAAATCTACCATGACGTCAATATTTTAAGACTGTTTTGACATTTAAAAATGTCATGATTTAGTGACAAAAAACGACTTGAATCTTACATTTTGGAATAATATCACAGAAATAAGCAACCAAACTATAACAACTGAAAAATATTATATGTTCATATTATAAATAACTAAAAAGGTTTGTTATGACAAAATATTAGGACTACATCCATAAAATATTTAAAAGCATTTGCCATTCAAAAAAAACACTGGTGTCCTTACTCGACATTTTAATTCTTCCAAATAATCATAGACATGCATTGATGTGACTTTTTAAAATTACATTTTTTCAAAAGCCATGACAATACAATATATTAATAAAACGAAATTGAACAAATATTATATTCTAATAACTCTTTATGCTGACTTCTTTAAATTTTCAAAATGATTTGTAGTGAGATTTTTGTTTCCATTTATTACACAAGTATAAATAAAGCATAAAATCTTGACAGTCAATATCAACTGTAGAAAATCAAAAGGACGTCGTAACACACAGTTTGTTCAAAATGATTTTTTTAACAATTATAATGTATGCAACTTGATAAACATTCTATCACACATATGTAAGCTGAAAATGCCGAATTAGTATCTAATTATAGTTTTAAAGTTTGAAAAAAAGGTTTGTTAAAATTTCGACCAGAAAAAAAAATTTTTCTTCAATAATTTATTAAATAATTAGAAGACTAAGTTGATTGAAAACCAGTTTATCAATCTCCGTGCACTTCAAGGTTGTGTATATTTGGCAATTTTCCTTTGACCCAAAATCATCAAAAAACGTTTTTTTTGTATCTCTTGTAAATTTTTCCCGTTTCCGTGGTCGACATAATAATTAATCATTAAAAATCTAGCTTAAAATTTACCTCGTTTTTTTTTGTTTTTAATCTTAGCTTGTCAGTTTTTAATAGTGATACAAATGCTACTTAGTAAATTAAAGGATAACACATAAAATACAAAAATTGAGATGGAACCGAATAAAAAAACTATCAATTTATGCGTGGCACATAAAACTGAAGAAAATATTTATGTATTATTTAAAATACTTCAATGCTATTTTGCGTAACTTGCTAGCCTCATCGACTTTCAGTTGTCTACTGGAGAAGGAACTGTCGTATATTAAGAGGTTATCGGAGAAAAAAATTAAGAAACTAAGAATCAAAACTAATACAAAATCTTGAATTGTAGAGGCAAAAGCTCAGATATCCGGACCTTCTGAAAAATATGTGAAGCCAGGATCAGCGCTGCGACTGCAATGCGTGGTGCTCAAGGCAACTGAAACTCCATCCTTTATGTTCTGGTGAGTAGTATTTCAAACATTTTCTACTAAAACCTCATTATTCTGAAACTGTAATAAGCAACCGATTCTCTTCGAATGAGACAAAATTTTTAGAATGGAAAGATTTTTATTTAAATATGATATTAATGAAATAGTTTCATTAATATTAAAAGGGTGAAAAAATGTGAAAAATTGCTCTTTAGAAAAATATTTTGCTACATTTTGCTATGATTATTAACTATTGTAGCTAAAGATACGAAATGAAGAATCATTTTTTTTGTACTTACTGCATCTTACGCCAACATTCGTGTCATGTCTTCAGAAAATAATAAATGTTTGAATATATATGTTAATATAAGCAGTACTTTTTTGATTCTAAAATCTGGGATTGATGTATTTTTATAAAAAATCTGGGAAATAAAATCTTAATAAAATGACCTTGAACGTTGGTTATGTAAAATTATATAAAATCTTAACGTTAAGTAAAAAAAAATGTCGAAAATATACTCATATATTTTATAAAATAGCTTATACTTCACTCAATATTTAGGGACCACTTTCAAGGAAAAGGTCAGATTTTGCTCTGTTGGTCAGTTGATACAACTCCTACAAAAGTATAGAGATTATAAAAAAACCTCACAATAAAGTACTTGAAAAAACGTTCTTCGGGTACAATTATTATTCTTTTTGAAATTGACGTTTCATTCAGTACATTTAGTCAACCCCAAGATTACCAAAACATCCCCTCAACGAACCCTTTTTCAAAGCATAAACAAATCATATTTCTTAGGGCCATATCTGTAATTTTCTTGCCAAAAGGTTTCCAGGTAAAAGCTTCGAGTTACGGTCAGTTGAATATTAAATTGGGCAAAAGGCAAAGAAAATATTTCGCCCCAAACTGATTTTTTCCACCGGATGTCCATAAATATTGTCGGAATCATATTTCTGGCGCGATTTGTTAGGTTATAAACTGGTATCAATGAAGTGGAAGGCTTTATATAAGATTCCATCGATGATTTATACACTTGAATGTTTTGTTAGTTCTAGATGTAGTATGTTACTTGCAGGATGAAAATGTCGGGCATAAATCAGCAGTTGTGCCCATAAAATGTTAAATACTGTCGTGCTTACAATATGCGACTGCTTTTATTTGTGGCGGAAAAAATTCAAGTATCTTTTAATGAAAATTTAAATAAGCAATGACAATATTATTTACCAGAACACACATTGGTGGTTTTCAAATTAAAATCTTTTAAAAAAATGTTATGTCAAGTAAGAAAACATAATTTAATACAAATACGGGCATAATTCTCATAATTAGGTAGCAATAAGTAGGTGCAAATATAGGATCTTTCAATCGCTCGAAATTTGTTAGGTTATAGCAGCCATGTTGTTAAAGTGACATCTGTCAAATTTTTTGTCAACTAATTAAAATTTTAAATAACTTAGATTATTCCACGTATGCTAAAAACTGTGACACCCGTTTCGTCTCTTTCAGAGGCATCCTCAGACAATTTTGCTTTCACAATGCTTGTTTAAGTACGAAGTGTAACAGTTTGTAGCAAAATACATGGAATAATCTAAATTATTTACAATTTGAATTAAAATGAACTTCCACAAAGGTTGCGCCGAATCCACCAAAGTATTGTTGTCAATTGCTTAGTAGAGTACGGCAAATCACCATGGAAAGCTATAACGTTAAAAAACGTGTTTAAATCATCAAATTTTATTATCAAAGTCACTGCTCCGTTCGAGAAACGTTCTCCAAAAAAATCATCTTTAGCGACGAGGGCCATTTTTGGATGAATGGATATGTGAACAAGCAAAATTGTTGGATTTGGGGTGATACCAATCCATACGAGATACACCAGCATCAAATGCATCCCGAGAAAGTTAATGTTTGGTGCGGATTTTGGTCTGGCGGAATCATCGGTCTGTACTTCTTCCAAAACGAAAATGACATTGCTATAACCGTCAACGGTGAGCGCTACAGATCGATGATAAGCAACTTCTTGTGGCCTAAACTATTATATGAATACCGATAACATGTAATTCCAACAGGACACCACTACGTGCCACACAGCAAATGCTACGATGGACATACTGCACGATCGAGCGTTCTTATTGAAATACCCTTTAATTTTAGTTGTAAAGCAACATTAATGAGCCATTTAAGAAAAAAATGATTTTTCACAGTTTTATCATTTGAAAATATATGTTTCATAACAAATGCGACATATTTTTGATAAAAGCAACCTTGCTGTTTGTTTTTTTTTTAATTGAAAATATGTGAACTTTAATACAATGTAAATGAGCTAATAATAATAACCCTTGTGCAAATCGAGTTTAAAATGCTTGGTGTAAAGTAAAGATGAATTGCGTAGAAGTTGAAAATAAAATAATCATTTTCAGCACAAAAAATATGAAATGACTGGTTTAAAGTGAAAATGGATACAAAGCTTGAATGTTGAACAATCGATTAAGAAGTAATTTATTTTTCAGAATGAAAAATATAACAATTTGGATCATTCACTGATAATAAAATTTAATGTAAAGTTCTTAAAGCACGTCATCATTATCAAAATTTACATCAGGCGTAATCGTTGCAAAAATAAGTCAGTCAGTAAAAATTTCATGTAACGTTAAACATGACGCAAAACGCCAGTTAACAGGTGAGTAAAACCTCAAATGATCCATTTCAAAAATGTTCTCATTAAATGTTCGAGGTGAGCGCGAAATTCCGCGTCATGTTTATCGCTCACTGTGCGTATATTTTCGGGCTTTACAAATATTTAATGGTTTTCTCATAAAACGACAGTAATAAGAGTACAGATAGCTAAATGAAGATGGAATGTAAATAATACCTTTATTTTTATGACGGTAATCATTGAAATCATACAATTTTATCAGTTTATTACTCAAATGAAGGAATTCAACCTACTTTTAAAAGCCAGTAAGGCTTTGAGTAAATTTAAAAAAAATACAAGCTCAATTTCTCATAACGAATATTGCGTTAAAATAATTCAACAATTTTGTTTATTGAATGTCCACAATTAGTATTTATGAGATGATTTGTTTTCCCTTTTTAAAGCTTTCAATTTATATATAAATACAGTGATATGCAAAAACAAACGGTGTTCTCCAACCTTTTACAGTTACTCTTAAAGTGTCTGTATCTTCCGTAAAAAACTGAGCCTGTTTTGCTTAAGTTTAACTTTTAGAACATTTTGAATCTTTAGTTTGGCAACATTTTTAATTACTAGACGCATACATGCTTCAAGACTGTCTATACTTATACTGAAGTATACTTATTTTTCTCTTGCTTATTAAAGCCATTGTTTTTAAAAGTTTTATCAAATTTTTGATTTTCTAAAAGCACTAATGCACCCATCTTTCATTGAAAGTTTCGTTATCTTTTTTTGCGAACGTGAAAACGTAATAAATGTGTCAAAAATGATAACTGAGAAATTAAGTTCATATGATTTTTGCAATATACTTCTAATAAGCTTTGAATTTTAAATATATGTGTGATTTGACAAGGCAACTTGCGGACCACTATGATAGAAACCCCGACCCCCAAAGGGTACGTAGATATGCGAGAAAAGAATATTGAGCCTCAGCCTGTACTACCGCAGTTTGCTTCGTAGACTACGCGTAGTTTTAGTAGAAAAATGAAGGTAGAAAAAAATACCTAACAGAACATTTTACTATTAATTAAGAAATGCCATCCACATGTACTCGGTATATTGTTATAAAAAGGTGCGTTAAACGAAATAAATTGTTGTCAACATTCCATAAATTTTGTGTATATATATATTTGTTTATAAAAAGGTTGACTGGTAAAAACGGACACTTAAGCGAAACTGAGGTATTAAGCTAGTGCAATTTATTCATAATAAACTTTTTTTTTTTTGAAAATGTACCTGTTCAATTTGTTCAATAGTAAAGTGAAATCAAGAGTACTCTTTTAATTATTTAAGAAAAGTATTTTTTTTTGGATATTGAAACGGGGAATCCCGAATAATTTTTTAAGTATTTTATTTCTTAAATCACAACAAAAGTAAAACAAAAACTTCGAAAAGACGAATCTCGTTCGATCATCGATTACCAAAATCAGCATTATTTAAAAAAAAATACTTGTTCTTCGTTATGACCTTCTGGACTTTACTCACATCAATCATTTACTTAACGCCTTTTGGTTTTATCAAAATTTCACCATTAAAGTGTTAAATGAGCTCAAATCATTTAGATATTATAATATGTGACAAAACATTTTTAGAAATAACATAAAATTATCTATCATGATAATATTGTAACCGGAAAGAAAGCGCCAAGTTTGTCTTGCTTTATATAAATAAGGCTATTCATTTTCATAATTTGAATAAATAAAATTGAACCTCATTAAAATTTAAATAAGCTATTGAAAACGATACTTTAGTTTCATATCGGTTAAAACACTTATTTATTAACACATGTTTGAAATAAAGCTATACAATAATTATTTTATTTTCATGTAATTTTTAAAGGTTTCACAATAGTCGCATGATTAACTTCGACATCGACCTTGGAGTGAATGTCAGCACAGATTTATCGGCCAGGAGCAGCTCACTGGTGATCCCTGCTACGACTTCATCCCACGCAGGGAACTATTCCTGTGCGCCGAACAATGCACATCCTGCCAGTATATACGTGCATATATTTAACGGTAAGCTTAAAACTTCTGTGGTCAAATAGAAAAGGTTGATTTCCGCCAATCAGATAAACTTAAATATTTAAAAGATAATTTTATAGTTTAGATCTTGGACATGCGTATTGGTTTTGTATTTTCCCTAAAAGTTGATCTCAAGTGACTTCTATATTATCATCAAGCTGATCGCATGTGATAAAAAAACTCGGGCGTCTTGGATATTATTGGCTGAAATATTTTATTTTTTTATTTTTTTAAAATTATTCATGTTCTGGCAGACGTTGGTAAGTAACAGATTGATAGTTATGATTAAACAGCGATTGTTTTTTTTTTCAGAATTTAAGATTAAAATTCTAGTATCGATATTTTATGTTACAAGTCTAATCTCTTAATATCCACAACTATACAAGCATCAATGTCGATCAAGATCACAAAAAAAACATTAAAATTTGTACCAAAGACGCATAATTGGTTGCCAATAAAACAACTCTACAACTAATAAATTGCTTATAAAAATAACCAGAGTTAATTTTTATATAGTTTTCAGTAATTATATTATTGCCACCAGCCATAAAAAACAAAAACCAAAATATACATGCATAAATGTCGATCAAATACAAATTTTAGCCTTTAAATCTCCGCAAATAATAATTGCTTATAAAAATGAACGATTTTTTTTTGCAAACTGGTATAATTAATGCAACAACTGAGTTATTTCGGATGAGGAAATAATTTCAAAAAATCTCTTTCTATGTTTAACACTTTTTTTGTATTTTTTCTAGTTACCAACTTCTACTAAAAATATACATAATTGATTTTTAGATCAATGTCCCTGTTTTGTTTGAAGAAACTATATATAAAGATAATATATTTTTTTCTTTTTTCTGGGATTATTGTAATGACTTTTAACAGAAATATTTTAATGTATATATGATAGTGATTACATACAAGAAGGTAGTGGCTTCCGGTCAGTGTGGCATTGGATCAATGCACCCCTTGTATATGCAGAGGCGGTTATATTTCATGAAATAATATTCAAACATAACATTCATACCATTCACTCATTTTAAATTCTTCATGTATTTAAAATGAGTGAATGGTATAAATGCTATATTTGAATATTATTTCATGAAATATAAACGCCCCTGCATATACAAAAGGTGCATTGATCCAATGCCACATTGACCGGCCGCCACTGCAAAAAGGAACCGTCACTAGCATTGTTAATTATTTTAGATGTGGTTTTTTAAGAAATATAACGTTCCTAATATATTGTTACTAACTGAGCGATACATAATAATACACCCTTGAAGAAAAACAGCGGTTTTAATTGGGGGCTTAAGTGATCTTTTTTTATAAATAAGTTTGAATTGGACCTGATGTTGAATGATCTTGTAAGTGGTTTCAAGATTGAATAGATATTCTGAAATAACTACTTCAAATATTCTGAAACCATATCTCAAGGCAATCGAAAAAAACACCTGAGAGTGTGAGAGTAACTTCGAGATTTTTATTTTATTTTATAAGGGTTATTGACTGTATTGGAATCTTGTTAACGTTCGTTTTGTTTTGCTTTATTGTCGTCAATATAGAAGATAAACACTTATCTACAACCAAAACAAATCTTATGTTTATTTTTTTACATTTGTGCACAATTTAAGTGTTGTGTTCAGCTTTTGTAACTGTAAAAAGAAAAAAAAATGTCTATCTTTCAAAAATCCATCTTCTATTTTCAAGCGCTATAAGCTATAACTTAGCAAACAGTTACGATCTCAAAATTTGAGATATTGGACCTAGGTCTTTTCTTTTTGTTTTGATATAAATCAGTGTTTCACAAACTTTTTCATACCACATAAATCTGGAAAAAAAATCCATGGCCCCACTGAACACAAGACATGTTTTGCGGCAGCTCCCAGTTTGGGAAGTACTGATCTAGACGAAGGTGTCCTGTAGCTCGTGAAAATCTATATACATACATAGTACACACAGGTAAAAGAATATCGATTCGAGCTAAAAAAACATATGAAGGTCAAGTGAGCCAACTTGTAAAATGGTACAACTTTTTTTTTACTTTTAAGTGTAAAATCATGTGTTTACTTGGTGTTTTGGTAGATAGCATATTTTTATTTTACAAATATACTACTATTGCAATGTGTTTTAACTGAAGTTTCTTCACTTTAACGATACTTTAAGACATGTAGAATATTACTACGTATCTAACCTATTTTTTCTAAAATACCACTCGGCACACTTCATCTTTTAATGGGTCTATATATTTGTCTTACTGTCACAAGTCATAAATGACAAAATGTTGCTTCTGAGATAATCGATTTAAAATTTTCATCAAAATATTATGATTTATATCCAAACTTAAATATGTAATAAGAATATCCTTTTCCTTATATAATCTGAAAGTTTTGAGAAAGTAAAACTAAAATACTTTGATATTTTTTCACTTTAATACCATGGAGATCTACTAAATAAATATCAATTCAATCCAAGTTTTTAAAGTCAATAAATTTATATCATGTGATCTGAAATGTGCAATTATCTGGATCATCGATAGCTTTCGTATATAAAAACATAAGCAATATGTATTGAAAGATAATGAAATATCGGTATAATTTTAATAAAAGTAAGTAAAAACGCACAAAAAATCTTATTTAATTATAGGATGTTCGCTCAAAACTCAAAAAGAGGACTTCTATAGAATGTGTTTAAAGATATTAAATACATAAAAAAATCTTCAAAGTCCATTAATTTTATTTAAATTACATTCCCGTCAAATGGAATGAGCTTAAGTTACCAGGGCATTAAAAAAAGAAAAAAATATCTCGGGGAAACATTTTTCTGATGCAAAAAATAAATTCTTGTTTTGCTATTTTCGCAGCGGCCTATTTGGCAGGGTTGCCAATAGATGAATGAATATTTTTTTCGCTCTATCAGTTTAATGTAATTAACCTACTTAACCTTTTACTATGAAAAAATCTAAAGGAAGACAGCCAAAAGATTCTTGTCGGAATAATTATACTTCTTTAAGAATTATGTATGTAGTATTTTCGATTTGAAATGTGTGTGTAAAGTTTCAAGGCAAATTCAACTTCATACATTCTTATTATTTATGCACAACACTCAAGCCAAATAAATTTAAAAGTGGGAAACCAAAAGCCTTATTTAAGAATCGGCTGTCAATTAAGAATCAAATATATTTCATATATTTTTTAAAAATTGATTTTCTAACTTTGACTGCGTACCGAAATCATCTAAAATATTTATTTGAAACTTTTGCATTACCGAGAGTTTTGTAAATCTTGATTTAATTTTTTTACTCCCAGTATAAAAAGGGTAAGCTCAGAATTTCTGCTTTTGCAGAATAGCCATTTGAAGTGATTAAAATTTTACCTTAAACATATTGTAAGTTATTATTTTTATGAAAAAAGTGTGATTCTTTGTTTTTTCTTAACACTTCATATACGGTGTTCAAAAATACTTCCGATATGTTGTTGGCTCTTCAAGAACCTAAATTTAAAGTTCATCATAATAAAAACAATAAATTCACATTAGAGACTGAAATAAAACACTTCAAATATAAAATTTCAGAGTGAAACATTTTTATGTAATATAAAACTAAAATAACTTTAATGTCCTAATATTATAAATTGCTGTAATAACAAGATGAGGTTTTGGGAAGCTTCAAATCTGTGAACACACATTTTTGTTCGATGTTTTTTCAACCAAAAGTAGTATTAGTTCAAAATAATATGAAAGCCTATTAAGAAATAACTTACATAAAACCTAAACATATTATCAAACGTACGCGATAAGTAAATATTGAAATTATAATTTTACTCACCTCATCTTACGCGTTCTTTTTTTTGAACGGCTTAAAGTAATGTTATAATACTGTATTTTATTGTACAACACTCTTATAATTTTTAAATACATGTATTTTTTAATTTTTAATAATTTTATTAATGGCTCTATATATGTATGTATATTTTTTTAATTTCAAACATTTTAAGCATTTACATGTTTCATTTTTTAACAGGTGAGAATCCGGCAGCCATGCAGAGTGGTACGGAACGCGTAGAGTTGTCAACTTCAATCACAAAGTTCTACATAGTGATTGGACTGATAATGAAATCTGCACTATTTTTCTTCAGCTGACCTTCACGCGATTAGTCTGCAACACAAAAAATAAATAGAAAAAAAAACTTAAATACTATTCAATCACAAAAAATCAGTGAATGATTCAAGAACAATTATTATTTTATAAGGAAAATATAAGACACTTAGTGCATAATTTATTAAAAAATACTTTGATATGAGAGTGAGTGAATTGTTTTTTAACTAAAATATAAAAATAAATTTAAGCAGAGTGATAAAAACACGACTTACGTAACGTAATCAAACGATGAAACTAATTTTTATTTGTAGTCTCTCAGATAAAACACATTATTTCATAAATGAAAACCAGTTTTGAATTAAATGTTTATGAATAATTGAAGTGCCCCAAGCACTGTTAATAATCAAGCAGTGTTCAAATGTCGTAACAAGTATATCTGTCAAACCATCAATGCATTGAATCAAGAAATACGTTTTTTGGGTACTGGATATTTCATGTATATACATTTTTTTTGTAAATAGAGCTTTTTCGATTATTTACTATTCGTCAGGATGAAAATTATATAAAACTACTTAAAAGATATGTAAATATGTTATATTTATAAGATTTCAAAATCAAGTAGTAATCTATTATCATAACCACAATAAGGGTATTTATGTTTGAGATTTATGTGGTGGAAATGGTCGACTCATATTTAGTATACAACAATTTTAATATAACTTAAATTATTGTATCTTTTTTTAATCCACGATATCTAAATCTAGATTATTTTGACCGTAGAAAGGTATAAAGATGTAACCTACAGTTTTTTTTCAAAATAGATTTCGAATATCACAACGTATACAACTTTATACACGTTCTGTCAAAAGGATACATGCTGAAAATACTGAATTAGTAACTGAATTTAGCTTTTAAGTTATTAAAAGTCCAGGAAAAAGGAGTTACACAAAAGATGTGCTTAATTAAACAACTTAATAAGTTAATGCTACAATAGATTACGCAAAATAGCATCAGTTTATTAATATGCATGCACTTCAGGGTTGTGTATATTGAATATTATAATTATGACCCTAAATCATTCTTTTTTTGTACCTTCTGTACATTTTGGTTTAAGTGAGTTACGATATTTTGCCTTTCTACAGTCGATGAGTTAGTTGCTTGGTTACTAAAATAATTTATTTTTAAACGCGGTCGATTGGATAAATAATTGTAATATCTTGGACAACCATTTGATGCAAAAAGAAATATCTTGATTCGTCAAATTCACATACCTTATTTTCAGTTCTTATGGTGACATAGAATGTAGTGTTTAAAATAATATTTTTTTTATAAGTTATGACAGTGTTTTATCTATTTGTTTTTGTTATATTTTGGTTTATCTGGAATCTAATTATTGACAGTTAAACACATGTAAGTAATTTGTGTTTCAGCATAACCATTACAGTAGTAAGATATATTCAAAATAAAAAAGAATGTATCAATATTTTGTTCATAATTTATGCTGTTTTACTAATTTGAGTACAAAATATTATGTTGACTGGCACAATAACTAAAAGAGATAATTTGAAATAATAAAATATTTCAACAAATTTTTAATAGAAACAGAATTACTACGCAAAATTAAGATTCTCGGTTCACATCAAATTGCTTTTATATATTCAATATAAATCATTATTTAGATTTTTATACAACTAAAATAAAGCTTCATCAATTGAAATAATCACTCTATTTACGTTACATTTTTATTTTCTGAAAATTAAGTATTTTTTTATTGACTAATTGAATGATACTCTTTGTCGAAAAGTATAAAGCATACTTAAATGTTTTTTTGAATAAATATTAAGTACATAGATAATTTTATGATTCCTTAGCAAAGATTTTTGTTAAAAAATTACATAATATTTAAGTAAAAATAAAATCTCAACTTTCTCTGTCATCGATATAAATAAATCTATTGTGCTTTCAAAATTTTATTGTAAATGTAACCAAGAAATTATAAAATATTTTTTCAATACGGAAATTTTATTTAACTTATTTGTTTCTTCTTTGAAGTAAGCAGTCTCATTAAAGAATAAAATTTTGTCAAAAGAGAACGATCTTTGTAAGGCGATTTAAACTGGCAACACCATGTAAAAAATACGATTGTTTGATAATAGGCATGGAGGGTTTTTTTTTACGACTTTTGTTTGGCTTGAATTTAAAAAAATGTAATATTATTTATTATTCGACTCATCCAAACAAAATATGTTAATTTTGTAAGAATACTCACAGTAAATTATCATAAACTTTTTACATGTATTACTAACGAACAGATCCAAATTACAAGGTGAACGAAAACTACTGTTCGTATTTATTTTCTATGAAAGTTGGTTGCTAATTTGTACATTGAACACGTTTAGAGGTGTGGTTTGGGGAATCAACTTTGCTCAAAGACATCGCAATGCTTTCAATTTTATAGAAAGACTTCTATCTGTATATTTATATACATAATTTGAACCAATTACGTTGAAAACTTTTTCAACTTTACAACTTTTCGACACTCGGATAATCATGTTAACTTATCAATATCAAAAAGTGTCTTTCAAGAAAAAATATCTGCTTTGAATTATAATTTTTCTATGTTTATTCATTGCGTTAATAATAATTCTTTGAATGTAGAGTAAAAAATGTTAAGTGATTTTTACTAATTATCAGCTTTTGAAAAATATTACAAACCAAAAAAATGTTATTAACTGATATAACGAATTAAATTTCATATACAGACGTAATGTGCTACACATGTGATACAATGTGTTTTGTTTAAACATTGATTTGTTTATTTTTTGAGTTGCTTTATAAGCCAGTGTGCTTAACAATACTGGTTTTAGAAGTAATAGAAAATGTATAAATAATAGCTAACGTAAGAAAATTGCTAACAGTTTGTTGTTGTATAATTTCTGAATTATAAAACAATGTTTATTTTAAATAATTATTCTCATACCAAACTTTCTCCACAGCGCTTGTTAATTGAAGAAAACCACAAGCTTGATGTGTTTATAAATGAAATATGCTTATAACTTTTCCATCACACGAAATAACGCTTTCAATACTGTGTGCGTAAAAAAATGAGAAAGTTTGTGCGTCAGAGAAAGGCTCCGTCTATACGTGCTTTTGAAAGTTTTATGTAAAAGTGTGGAGAATAACATACGTCATGGAAAAAATAACGCTGGTATACTCAATATGCACAATTTCACGCAAAGCTCACATTTTTAGACCAAGATAAAACAAGTTGGTCGACTATTTACTTCTGCATTAGTAAATTTGAAAGGATGATTTTTTCAGCTTAAATTCGGCTATCTTTGTTTAAATATCTTTTGCTTAGAATTTTTTTAAGCACGTACACATATAATTCTTTTTAGTCTATGCTCTTATTTCACTGTAAAGTTAATGCATGGTACAGCTTTAGGTTCATTGAAATTCACATTCCAATAGATTGAAGTACAAATAAAATCACTTTTAAGGTGTTCACTGTCAATACTTGGTGGAATGGCATTATAATAAAAATCTTTTATTATTTTTATCCAAATAAAATGTTTGCTACTAGAACAAGAATTGATTTTCGCTTCTCGAATTATCGATTTTTGATACTTTATTAGAAGCTTACTTTTCACGACACTGCTAATAAAAAACGAAAATCACATTTTACAGCAAAAGCAAACATTTTATCAAAAAAATATAATTTGAATTCAACTTTTTTCAGACTTTTTTATTGGACTATTTCTTAATAATAATAGTGCAAACCAAAGAAATAAATAAAATTGTATGTATTTTTAAAAAGTTAAATCACAATATATAGCCCATTGTTCAAATAAGTATTGCATACGACAAAACTGTGTTTTTATGATTGCGGCGTAATAAATTCTCTTATAAATCAGAATTATTTTACTTTGTTTTATATTTATCTTCAGGGTTTCATTAGAAAAGAATATGAGAACGCCAGTCTAGAGTTAAGTTATAATCATTTTTAAAGTGTCAACACTGGTGGAAAAACATTATATTAAAAAATAAAAAAAACATTTTTTTGTAACTATTCCGCTTTTATTTTTTGGACCAAGACCGGTGTTGCTCGTAATGATCATTTTCAACTAAAAGTTCTGAATTTTGGAAAAGTAAAGAAGACTTTTATGTTATTTTTTAGTGAACATTCATATGATATCACTACTAACTACCAATAATATAAAAAATGCGATTTTCCATTTATTTGACGTAAGTTTTGAAAAATTTTATGGTTTTCACTGTTAATAATTGGTTAGTTAAAAAAAGCACAATATTTCTTTGTACTTATTTACACTTTTATTTACCAATATAAAAACCGGTTTTCCTCAGTTTATAATGCTCGCGATAAAGTTGGTTTCCTACCACCACCCATTGCGTATATGCAGCCAACGTTTAATGGCCGCCTTCCACAACACTATCGATGGAAAAAGAAAAAGTCTACCCCTTACATTCATGGCCCGAGCAGAACTGCACGGGTTTGATTTCGAACCATGCACTAATTTGCTTAAAATAATGAGTGAAACTAGTTCTGATCTTTGTAAACAAAAGTGGAAATAAGTACAAAGGAATATTGTGTTATTCTTAAATAGTTTTGAAAATCAGTGAATATCTTATCACATTGATAAACTTAAACTTCTAATCAGCTTATTTTAAAATTGATTAAAAAATGTGCATACATGATAAATACCAAGAAGCTACGTCGTAAAAATTTATAGTTATCTAACACAAGGCACTGCATCACGTTTATGGTATATTCATTATTTGACTTGAGCAATAAATTTGAGCCTTATAGCACTCGTAAAAATCCCACTCAAACCTCTTTACCTGGGAAGAAGTATACCGTGTTTGTAATAAACACTAAACAAGTGGAATGACTGCATGATACTCTTCACTCGCTCGCATATTTGGATGTCTGAAAATTGCGGAGCACCTGCTGTTTACATCAATTATGGTAGATTTCATGCATAGCTTGCTAACAAGTGCAGAGCGTACCATGAATAGTAAGTTTTATTATATTCTCGTGAAATTAATTCCGAGGAAAGAGAATTTTTTTCCTTATTTACTTTTGGGCTACAAATATTCTTCATTGTGAATATTTTGCCGAATGACTCAACAATTGAAAGCTTTCGTCTGTTATACTGAGATATACATTTTTATAAACTTTATTTGATACATTTTTTTTTACTAAGACGGTAAAAAAAGTATTAAATTTTGTGTTAGTTCTAAGCGATCTTCCCATTAACATGTTATGTGAATTTTCTGTTTATGGGATGGGTAAAGTGTATCACAGTTACTTTAATTTAATTAGTTTTAAAAAACTTATTCTCAATCAGCTAAAACTTGTTTCACTCATATAAAAGGGTTCTTAAAATCAGGGCTTCGAACCGTAATTTTTTTCTTTCCAGTTTTCGTTCCGGTCAAGTAAAAAAATAGATATCGGTTCGGTTTCGGTTTTCGTTTCGGCAATAATAACGGTTTTTGGTTCAGCTTGAATTAAAAAAACAAGGAATTTACCGATTTGCCCAAAATACCAGCGTGTTTGAACACGCGCGGAATAAAAAAAAACGACATTTTTTCGGTTCGGTTCCGGTTTTCATTCCGGAAAAAATAGCTGTTTTAACGGTTTTTGGTTTTCGATTCAGTTCCGGTTCGAAGCCCTAAAATATCACATTAAAAAATGTAAGGTTTCTATGATTCAATAAATTTATTGAATAAAAAACAATCGCTCTTGTTGACATCAAGATGTTTAAGCCAACTTTTTATCCGAAAGAATAATTAAAAATTTCTTAAAACCAAGCTAAGCAATAATTTATTTTTCTATTTATCAATTTTTTATTGTTTTTCTGAATCAGTAGTCTATTAAACAAAATAATAATATTTGAAAGGGCTATATTAGCACACTTATATCTTGGGCTAGTTGCTTTGACACTATTTTAATTATTGTTTTGTCTTTGCCTTCATCATTTACAGATGTATACAAAATTATTTGCTTTGTATTGACATATATTATAAGTTTGCTTAGGCAATGTTTAACGAATACGCTACTTTTTCACTATTTTAAAATTCATAATTTTTATTCCATCCTTTACTTTAAAGTCTAACCTTGCCGAGTCTCAGGTGTTGAATATAACTTAAAAAATAGCCTTGTATTATGAATAAAATGATCCGTTTAACTTACGAGCATTACTTATTGAAATTCATATTAGAATTTTTTAGCCACGCGCTGTCTCAATATATTAAAATGAAAGGTTTTAAATGAAAACGAATTGAAAATTACCTTTTCGTTTTGTAAAAAGTGAAGAAAAGAGAATACAAATAGTTGTAATCTTATTATTTAAGTAAGTGGCGACTAAGATACTGAAGCCTCGTTCACGCCACCTTATCTATAAACTAACACCACAAGAATTTGAGGAGCTCGACTCTGACATAGTCCCTCACTAGTTGTTGACAATGTCATTTTAGATTAATTTATTTGATTATTTAAAAACGAAAGTAATAAAATTGGTATCGCAAGTATTTGTGGGCAGGCAAAAAGAAAATCGAGTGATTAAAAACCTTGAAAACGCGTAGACGTCTTTGACTTTGAACAATGGATCTGTTTTATTTGCAATTTATTTTTTTATTACAACTTATAGCAGTGATACATTAAACAAACAATTTCAATGAAAATAACACTTTAATTTATAATGTAAAAAAATCGATAAGAATGCATTGTAACGCAATGAATAAATAATTTGTAAATTATTTTTTATAAAACGTATAACACGTAGAAAACATTTGATAAAATATTCGTATTTTTATTTGTAATACCTTTCGAATAATCTCTAATAAATTTACATTTCAAAGCTTTTATTTTTTTGAACCATAACTGCATTTTTTATTGAATAATTTATTACAATTAAAAACATGCGTTTTTTGATTGAAATGTAAATATTACAATAAGCATAAAGCGTTTTATAAAATAAGTTGATTCACCAAACAATGTGCAAATTTTACTAGCCCTAATTAAAGCGTGTATTAATTAAAATTTCATTGTTACTGACATGTCATATCAAACCATATGTAAAAAAACATTTCATGTTAATTTTAAAAGTAAATATTATACTAGATAGGTAGTTATTAAATTCTAAATTTCGTAAGACGTATAAAATTGTAAATAGGTACTACAATTTAATAATAAATCGATTTTGTTTTTATAATTTCATATTAGATTTAATGTAATATATATCTTTCATGTCAAATTTATGATTATTTTTTTGATAAAACGTGACATAAATTAAAACAAGATATAATTTAAAATTTTGACTCAAGGTGCTTGGTAGAAATTACAATTCAAATTTAATACAAGATGGCTTATATGACTTTTTAAATTTGATTTCAATTTATTAATACTGGAAAAGTTTAGAGAAAAAGAATAAAAAGGGTGCTTGAGAATTTTCGATGTTTCAAATCTTAATAGAAATATAAGTATGTGTAACGAGTTATGTTTCTATTATGTTGAAGGACCATCGATGAAATCGTTTTAGCTTTACCTCAGTTGCCAACTTACTCGAACATCCAAAATATAGTAACACGAAAAAGTGACTCAGTATAAACATAGCTCTGACGATATTTGATGCCGAAATAGCTTTCGACACTTGTAATACCTTGATTTTTTCCGGATTGTTATTAACTTCTTCCAATTCAATAGAAAAAGTTTTTTTAGCATTTAGTTTTTGCTGATGTATACTTTTTTAATCAATTCTGTTCGGTAGTTTTAATACCCACAACTTAATATAATATTTCGTTATCAAAATGGTACTTAAAGTGTATGAAAATCAATTTTCAAAAACTACCTTTGCTTTTAATCCAATAGTATTTTAAAAGTAGTTAAGTCAATGTTATGTAATATCATACTGGACGAGTTATTGTTTGCCAATAAAATCGCAGATTTTTATTTAGTGTTTTGTATAGAATGCAAACCCTTGACGTTTCATAAGTATCCAATAGTGTTTTGTGTTTTTCGTAGTGATCAAAGATAATTTGGATTTTTATTGCAAGTAGTCAAACAAACTTTCACCTTTCCTGAAAAATACAGCGACACTGGCTTAGCCGTACTTGATACTTAACGCGTCGGTATGGTTTAAAGCATTTATTATATTCAATAGCTTAAATCATTACGGATAAAAATTCGCAAAAATGTTTGTTTTAGTGAAATACTGATCGTAATAAATAACTTCATTTCAATGGAGAAAAATATTTACTTGGCATTTTATTTCTCACCATTTTTAAATTTTTATAAATATTGTAACGATGTAAATAACAATATTTTTTTAAAATGTCCATTTAGTCAATAAAGATAATCAAACGTCGGAATAATTATAAACACATAGTTTTACTGAAAAAAAAATATGAATGACCAAAATGTCAAGTTTACCATCTGAATGAAAATGATCCTGGTAATCCTGAATGTAAAAAAGTTATACTTTAGAATTATGTATCCATTAATATATTCCATGTACTTATGAGTCTGTAGAATCACATAAAAATAAATAAATAAATAATCAACGTCTGTAAATATTACAGCGTATTTGTAAATATTAATAATAAATAGTAATATTGTATTTAATACAAAACAATGTCATTTTAAATATATTGGAGAAATATCATTTTATTACAAAAATAATTCTTAATTTATGTATCTTTGTTTAAATTATATATTTACTGATCGGCATGTAAAATTTTTATTTTTATTTTGATAAGTGGCCATTCATTACAAAATGAATGATCATAATTGATACTGTATTTAAAATGTATTTTACTAGTAGATTAAATTATGATTTTATTAGGGTTACCAAAAATGAAACGCACTTAATCCAATTTATCTTTACTGTGATTGATAAATAATTAAATTATAATTCTGTGATTATTGTAAAAAATATATATGTATGAACTTAAAAGATTGTTGTTTTATTGAAATTAATTTTGGTTAACTTCTTTGAGTACTGGATGTGTATATGTATTTATACGCATGTGTGTGTACATGTACGGATATAGTGTGAGGGGAAGAATATAGAATGTGATTTGCAAATGAATGCATATGGAGTCCTCGTGAATTGGCTTCACTAAAGATATCCTACTTCTGTAGCAATCACGCCCTTCCGTCTGCAACAATGGTAAGGAAATACAATTTTTTAAAACGTTAGCGATGAAGGAGACTCGAAGAACTTTGACGCTAACGTGTCCTGGTACTTTAATAACAATATTATGGTTTGTCAATGATATGATAAATTCAATATTTATATAGAATGAGCAGCATTATATCAAAACTCTACGATCCACAATTATCACCTGCTTAGTCTAAAAACTGACTATCTTCACTAATAATATTATTTTGGAAGACAAAAATAAGCTAACTGTTTAATGGCGTTAGCTTCCAAGGAGGATCGCACCGATTTGAATCCAGGTACGATAATCATTTTTTAAATTGCGTAATTGATTTTTGATCAAAAGCATGAAAATTTGTGATGTCTAAAAAGCCACTCCCAATTCTAAATACCGGGGCGTAGCGAGAGCGATTAGCTTACCACAAGTCCTGTCTTAAGACTTTCTATTATATTTCTACTCTCTCCGAAAAAAGCAAGATTGAGAAACTAAGTAACAAGTAGTGGTCGTAGAAAACTGTCGATAAAACACTTCCATAAGAACACTATGTGTTCCACATTGGGAGTAAAAATGTATTTCAAAAGAAAGTACTACGAAAATTAAATGAGTTTTAGTCGCATGTGGTAAAAAACATAATAAGAGAATATGTAACTGGTGATAGTTATATCAACCTGCGTTATCGAGTAGTCAACGTTGATGGTTTCGGTAACGCAGGTCACGGTTTCGTATCCCTAGTTTCATAAGTTTATTTTACAATCGAATTATGAATTTCTGTTCTAAGGCATGGATGCTTGTGATGTCTTGAATTCTCCTCTTCCTCCCATTCCATCTTAAAAACAGAGCGAAGCAAGAAGGATTAGTTAACCACTCCTGGCCTAACCCTATCTTTTAATTCCTACTATCTTTAGAAAAAAAGAAGATGAGCAACTGAGTAACAAGTAGTTTTCGTAGTAAACTTCTTTTGAGATACCTTCAATATACATACATATGATCATACACCACACATTGGAAATGAAAATGGTGCATAGATAGTTATATAGCAAGTGTAACATACATTAAAGTGTCATATTGATTCGACTGTGGAAAGGAAAAAGGACGTAACCCACACTTTTTCCAAACAGCTTTTTTCGATAATTACAATGTACACAACTTGATACACGTTCTATCAAAAGAATGTTAGCTAAAAATGCCTTTTCCTAATCTTAATTTAACTTTTATGTTTAAAAAAATAAGGGCCTGTGTAAATTGCGCTAATAAAAAAGACTTTTCTGAAAAAATATTTAAATAAATGTTCAAATCACCAAAAAAAGTTTTTAGTGTCTCCTGTAAAATTTGTTATGTTGTAAGTTACGTCCCTTTGCCTTTCCAAAGTCGATATGTTATGAATAACAGAAAAATAATATTTTTTTTTTAAATTGAGGGATTGGTGTGTTTTAAAAAAAATGTTTACACATGTATCTTTTGGCCAAAAAAATATTATCCAATAAGAGTATTTTGACTATTCAACTAGACGAAAATTATCTATGGCTGATACCCAACAGAATATGAAACGGCTTATAAGCAATCTAAAAAATAATATCTTAGCCTGTTTTCATCAATGTTTCCAGCTCTGGCGTTCTTATTTCTCTGAAGGCGGCAGTAGTAAGTAGTGTACAGTTTAACATGTTTATTTTTAAAAATGTTTTCCGGAAATGAAGCTGTCAGGTCTTGTTCAGTACTATGTCACATCAGAATGTATCAAACAGTATTTATAATGAAAATATTTGAACTTGATGATATTGGGGTAAAAATACATTGGTTTTTAAAAGCACACTGAGGTGTTGCCCATAGCTCATTTTTCATATGTTGTAAGGTTCGCAGTGGTTGGTCTGTAAAGCCTACGTAAGTCTTCGCTGTGGGGGACTTAAAAGCTTTTATTTATAATAAAAGTTAATAAAAGGTACATCTATAACATTATTTTTTGTGTCATTATTATATCATTATACCTTACATTATTTTTTTCTAATTTATAGGTCATCATATCGAACCGTGATAGCCATAAAAACGACAATTAATACATTTTACAATAGGTTTTTTTTTCATTTCTCTCATACTAAGTTCGATACAAGAATTCCTTTAATGCGGTTTGTAAATAGTAATATATGGTCAATGCTTAATCTCATATTACAGTGATTAATTTCAGTTCTCTATATCAGCGTAAACCGGGGTCCACGTGGAACAAACAATAACAAGTCAAAACGCTAAGTTGCACAGGCATTCAAAAATATCAGGCAAATGAGGTATCGTTCTAAAATTAGCATTAAACATAAACTAAGTAAATACAAATTTTCGCTATACAAAATAAGAATTTGGTAGAACTGTAAGTTTTGATTCAAATTTTAAAAATTTGAATGAATATTTAAAAAAACATCTTTGTTCTGTAAAACCTGCACTAATTTTTATTTTAAAAAGCTTTTTTTTATAAATCGGTTTTAAATTGACTCATCGTAAATGCAATAATCAATAAAAGAAAATATCCAAGCTTTCACGGCTTAAGTGTATGAGTGCTTATCTATTGAAGTAACCTTATCGGTAAATACCTGTAATAAGTATCCGCTTTCCAGCAGTAAAACTCTCATATGAATGCTATCTAAGAACCGTTACAGAATCCAAAGCTCGTAGGAAGTATGCTCAAAAAGTTTTACGACATCTCTTGCGGGCTTATTAAAAGTTTAAACGTCAATCGAGTGTAGGTAATCGAATTCTGATTAAATATACTTAAAGTTTCAAAATCAATTAAATTGATTATTGAAGTATTTTATTGCGAAAATGATTTATAAGTATAACACCACACCGTATCTAAAATTCATAACAAGATTGATGAACAATGGATAAAAAAAAAACCAATTATAATATATTGTTGAGTAGAAGTGTCAGTGAAACGTTATTTTGACGTGTTACCTATATACGTGTGAAATGGAGAATGTTAGACATTGGAATGATGCAGCCAAAAATAAAACGATGTCATCATACGAGTGTTATATTTGATTGATAATTGTTTTAAAAATGTATTTACCATCTAATATATATAAATGAATGTTGGTTTGTTCGTATTTTATGCGTTGCTACGCCACTCATCTGATTACAATAAAACTTTAACAAACTTTTTACTTGCACTTCCGTAAAGGTTATAGACTTATAGGCATAGTAAAATTAACTTACTGTAGGTCTTATATCTATATATATAAAACAAAGTGGGGTTATTTACACCACGTATATCTCGAGAATTAGACAACGGATTTCAATGATCTTTGCTTTATTAAATTCGTATGGGTCTAGAATAGCAGAATAAGCATTAAAACATCGGAAAAATATCACGGAAAAGAAATTATGAATAAAATAAATTTCTCCATACATTTCGTATTTTCGAAATTTCCAAATCGAACGCGGAACATGACGTTGATGCTGTTTGCGGTTAATACACTAGGTGGCGTTGATTGTAAAATTAATATTTTCATACAGTTTTTAAATGAGGAACAGCTTGAAGTTATGAAAATGTCGTTGTATGCTGATTTCATACACTAGATGGCGATATTTCCAAAATTCATTTGTTTCATACTTTGAATTAGAGATGTTCCGACGAACTTGGCTGTGTCAGAATTTCGAAACTAAATCTTTAATATCCATTTAAAAAAAAACTTTTAGGAATTTATGTCCCATGTTCATCACTGTCGCTAAAATATATACTGAAATATGAAAAGACGAATGAAAGTACATAAAATCAGAAGGTACGTAAAAAAAATCAGTATACTTTTCATGAATATTATATTGTTATAGAATACTATCAAATCATTATTTTATTTTTGATCCCCATATACAGTCAATCCTGTTTTTATGCGGTTTGTTTATGCGATTTCGAAGTAATGTGGTTTTTTAGAAATGAATTTTTTTAAATGTACAATATTTTACGATACATAAAAATGTTAAATATTACATCGAAAACATATATCGTTGTATTTTGGATAGAATAGAGAGAATCATAAACACAACCGGCATTTGAAAAAAAATGCGATTTCGGACTGTTTAAATCATGTTGCATCTGCCATCGCTGAATTAAGTCCACCTATTTAGGTGTGTTACAGTCGATGAAACCATTGAAACATCGGCAATATCAGCTGAAATGATTACTTTAGCACATGAACTTGGCGAAGAAAGGTTTGATACCTTTAGCGAAAATTATATCGACGTATTACTTACAGATAAAGCTATAAGTGACGAAGATGTCAATAATGTAAATTTAATTATTGACAAAAAACCAGAAGATAATGACGAACTGAAAGAAATTCCAGTTCCTTCACTGCGAAAATAAATGAAGAAAGTCTCCAACTTTTCATTAAATTAGAAGATCATTTCTTTCTAAATGATTCATATTCTGATCGCGCATTCAAGTTTTAACGATAACTTTAAAAAAATTATATATGGGTATAACAAACTGCATAACCAATTAATTATCGAAAAAGAAAATCTGAACAAACTCTGATCACTAATTTCATTGTTAGAAAACAACTATAGTTTTATGAAATTGATGCGCATACTATTTTTTCCGAAAAAGAGTGACCACATGCTTTAAAACACACATAGAATTGTCATACAGTGACTATTTTTTAATATTTTAACGCCGTGGTTTTCCCCTAATTTTCTTATACTTTGCGATTTAGTGTATATTTTAACTCGCTGTTTCAAAGTTATGCGGATTTTAAAATTTAAGTAACGCACCCCACTTTTTCTATGGAAGTCAAGTTTTTTATGCGATATTTCGTGGAACCCATATACCGCATAAAAACAGGATTGACTGTATAACTGTTTGTATGTGTGGAACATTAAACAAAAAAATATTTTTTTTTTTCTAATGAAAGATAATCTCATAAATATAATATTGAAGATTTGGAAAATGTTGCGTTCTTTGTTATAATGAGAATTTATATCATTTCGTAATATAAAAAATATGAAAATTTAGAATGAACTTTCGTAAAATTATAAAAAGATTTCTCCAAGCATTTGCTGACTATCTGTAACGGCCGTTTTCCTGTCGACGAATCGAATGGATTGATTTCGTTTCTGCCGAATTTTTGCAATTTTGTCTCATCGAAGGACAATCAACAAAGTGTTCCTGAATATCATTGCTAATCACAAACATCATAATTGGTTGAGTGAACGAGCAATTCTTGCAGCAAATAACATAGATGTGGATCATTTCAACTTCACAATTCAAAATCAAATCGTTGGTCTACTGCATTCCTTTAAATATATCGACTGTGCCACGTGAATAGCATCATTTCAATGTAATTAAAATAGTTTTCATTTTGAATTTTGCACATTTATTTAACTTAATTCATTTTCAGTATTCATTTAAACTAAATTTAATTCAGCCAACACAACATTTATTGATTCTGAGGCGGTACGAAGTTCGTCGGGCCAGCTAGTTACATATAAAAATCAATATTATCCATACAGTTCATTTTAACAACGTATGCTTGCACTTGCGAGAAAGTTATAGTACAATTAACTTACAGTAGGTGACGCGTGTGTCGTACCATAGACAATCGGCAGCGAACGTCAAATGTCAAACAGACAGAAAAAAAACATGCACTTCAATAAGCACAATTACACTTTATTTATTTGAGTGGCTTTGCAACGCTTGCTGGGAACCGGCTAGTTATAAATTAAATGAACTGAAGAATTATAATAGATTTTTTACATTTATATTAAAAATTATTGAATAAAAGACAGCCCAAGATGACTTGAATGGAAACTTTGGATCTATTTGGTGTATTGAAAATTATTCGTAATCTGACTGATTATTGAATCAGTCCAAGAATTTCTAAACGTAATTAATTGTTTTTAATGTGTGCGCCACGCATAAAAACATCATACATGTTTTACTCATAATATAAATTTTTCCTTTTATTAAAGTGAATACAAAAATAGATGCTTAAAACAATGTCAAAATAATACTGACACTGTTTATAAGTATAATTATCTAATAAATCATCTTCATACGGAAATTCAAAAACTAAAACTTCATTGAACCCTTAATCAAAACTATATTTAGGTAGTCAAAATGCCAAGGGTTGTTTCTATTCCATTGATTATAATATCATTGGGACTCATTTGGTTTGGAGACAAAAATACACTTTGTCAATTAGTTAATTTTATACTTGAATAGTTTTGATAGAGCCTTTGGCGTTCAATGAAGGATGCAGGATTTAATTGAGGTCACAGAGATTGTTAACATGTTAAATCTGAACTTATATTACTATAATACTGTCGATAGAGGAAAATTAACATTTATACGAGGAAAGATTTTGGATATTACAATGCAGTTTGAAACACCTTTAATGTCAGTGTAATCGTATTAGCTAGTTTTTTTAACCAATTTGCACTCCAAAAAAATACTATTATTATAAAAATAATTATAAGTAACCAGGTGAATATTATTTTATATATAATTGATAGCTATTTCGGCGTATGCCTCCATCAGAACTAAGCATTAACTGTTCAATTCAAACTAATTAACTTTGAATAATCTCATATTTGTTAGGGATCCAAGAAACGAAACACTTAAGTCAAGTTATATTGTTATAATTTGTAATATAAATAAGTATGTTAGAGTGAATGACAAGATACATTATGTCTCTTTTCTAGGCCATGTACGTATATGGCCAAATTAATGTAAATTTATATTTAGTTTTGATGAAGGCATATGCCGAAATATCTATCAACTATACATAAAATTATATTTGTAGAACTAAAATACTTTGTTATTTTTTCATCTTGTTACAATAAAGTTCTACCAAGTAAATTATAATTAATCCTGAATCGTTCAAATTTCGTAAATTCCCACATGTTATGTTATTTAGGACTTTGGTCGAAGTGAAGATTTTTGAAGAAAGTATGGATATTTGTGATATGTAAAATTCCCTTCACCATTCCAATTCTTAAGTAACGGGATGTAGCGAGAGTGATTAGCCAACCACTAGTCCTGTCCTAGCTCAATCCGTTCTAAAAATCCCCTACTCTCTACAAGCAGTTTTCAGCAGCATAAAACAAATCTGTATAGACTTAAGAAGTCATATTCTCCAAATCACATTATCACTTTCTCTGTTACCCGCTTTAAATCAGATAAAAAGAAAAGGAATGTTTTCTTCAATGACATCACTTTTAGGGTGTTCACTGTCAATATTTGGTGGAAAGGCATTATATTAAGAAAAACAAAATATTCCTTTGTATATATTTCCACTTTTATTTATCAAAATCAGGACCGGTTTCACTCATGGCGAGCATTGAGTTGACAATATTGTGTTTTTCTTAATTCACTGACATTCTTGAAATTTGAAAAAAATCAATAAATCCGTGCAATAAAATTTTGCGTTTTGGATTCAAACTCAAGATCGTGCAACTTAATAACACAAGCACTTAAGAGCATTTGACCAGCTTCTAGAACCAGGAGCAAACATTGTAATCAATTAACAGCGTTCATATTATAGAATTATGAGATACTAAATGTATTACATTCAAGATAGGACAGAAGATTGTAATCTGATACCTATATTGTTAAATTAAACAGTTCTAACCTGAAACAGTTGCCTTTGTTACTAATCTCAAAACGTAAGGTAACACATATTGCCTTCAAACAATTGACATTCGCTTCCGGCAGAACCCACCCTTCCGTATCAAGCAAAAGCCTCTTGTTATATTGTTGTGTTACGTTTAGTAGACAAGGGTAAAGGGCAAATTTTATTGATGATTAAATTGAAAAAATAGGGTACGCAGACATAACAGTAAAATGTTATTCGTTATTATAAACAATAAAATATTTGAGCGAGCAGAAAATTTTTTGGGAAATTCTACAGAGCGATGGTTTGTTATTTCAATATAAGTAAGTATTTTATTAAGGGAAAGTTTTTGTGCGTATAATCAAACATGCTTCCTTTCCTTTATGAACGCACTGATAAATCAATGGTTTTATAAAATATGTTCATCTGTGGTTTACAAATAGGTACACTTATTTGCAACACAACGTAAACCTTTCCTTTCCTTTTTCGTGTTAACCCCAAAAATGTTTCAATTACATGAAAACTGTAGAAAGAGTATTCAAACGCTTTTGTTAATTTTGTTCGGTTTTTTCAATTGAAACATTATTTTACTCGATTACTTTATTTTGTTTAAACTAAATAATGACAGATATTTAATAAATTTAAAAGAACATTATATTATTTCGTTGAGTTTTGTCAAAGTAGCCAAATAACGTGCAACATTTATGATATATTGCATTATTTGCAAGATATCACTGCCCTGTCACGTCGCTCTAGGTATTTCTTGCTTAATTTTCGTTGTTTCATTATCAAAAAGTCATTAGCATGACGTTATTATGGTATAATCTCAAAAAGAAGACGGTTTTCTTTGTATTAAAATAAAAATTCAATTTGATAGATAAATTCAATTGTAGTGTATCGTACCATAATTCGACATCAAACTTAAGTGTACATTAGCATGTACACACAAACTGAAGTTAGTCACGCGTTAATTTAACAGTTTTATTATTTTCAATCAATTAGTCAAAATGATTTTAAGTTGAATTTTGATTTGATTTTGATAGTCTAAAAATTTTAATTCAAAAAATTAAAATATCCATTTGTACTAATTTAACTTTTATTCAATTTGATCAGGACCGATTTCGTTCAGGATAAGCATTGTTAAATAATGCGAAACTGGTCTTGATAATATTAAATAAAAGAGGAATTAGTACAAATTAGTATTTTTTTTTTTTAATATAATGACTTTCCATCAAGTATTGATAGTGAATACCCTAAAATAGTATTGTAATAGTGGAGATTGGGTCGCACGGATAATTTCAACTCCTATTTTTATTTATTTTAAATACGAAGGTATTATTTGTAAAGAATATTTGTTATTTCGGTTTGTTCTAATCTATTGACAGTTTTCTTATATCAGTACCAATTTTCTGAAGAATTAATAAAGTATCGTTTATCCGTGACCCATCGTTCGATGTCCTCCAGTGTCTTCAGAAATAAGAGTGGTGTTTTGACTATTGCGGTTAAAAATTTCTTCTTCTTCCCTTGTAATATTCTTTATCTTCTGGTTGACTGAGATTGAATATAATATCCACATCATTCACACATTAAAAACCCGAATCTCATGAGTTGTATTCAAACCTATATTTATTGTTTTTTTAAACATTTTTTTTAAACCTTGTTATTTTGTATAAGCTCTGTGCTTATATTATATTTAGTAAAATTTTCATTCGAGAACAAACCGATATTACTGACTTTATTTTGTAAAAAGATTGAGTAACTTTATGTAGAAAATCCGGTATCATCTTTTCCAGAATTTAATCAACTTGTCATTTTCTTTACGTCAGAGTTTTGAAAAGGCCAGTATGGTAATGTCATTTTATAAATGAAATAACTCCTTGAATTAAAGATTTTCGTTTTACATATGCTTTGAATTCGACGAGAACTTCTTTCATATATCTCTTTAAAAGGTCTTTTATAAATTACGGTAAAAATTTACTTTAATCTTTTTTGAGTTTCAATTTCATCACTTTTAAGGTGTTCACTGTCAATACTTGGTGGAATGGCATTATAATAAAAATAATAAAAAACTTTTAGTACTTTTCCCACAAAAAAAATATTTAATCAGGACCGGTTTCGATGATCGAAACTGGTCCTGATCAATTTTTTTTTTTTGTGGAAAAAGTACTAAAAATCTTTTATTATTTTTATTTTAATTTCATATTCATCAGAAAGATACTAAAATAAATCAATACTCTGAGGAAAAAGAAAAAATATTTAAAAAAAATTAACCCCCATATAGCGTAGAGATAAGAACTACACAATAAGAATACTACGTTATAGGGGACTAGACACCCTTACACAATTTGAGGTTAGGTTTTTTCAATTGTATAGAATACGTCTTACAAAGTCAAGGAACAAACAGCTTCACTTAAAAAATATCTTTTCAATGCACTTATATAAATTATTATGTATTTATAAAATAACATACGTATACATTATATGATACTTGTCTATAAAAGGGGACGTTTAAGGGTGCTTACCGTATTGTATTTATGCACGGATAATTCGCACTTAGATAATTGACGATTTACCGTATCAATATTTGACAACCCTAGTACTGCAAAGAGCATCGATAATTATATCCCATGTGTTTATCTTTCAAGTAGTGTTGTGTGATGCAATAATATTAAGCTATGCAATCGAGGCGCATGTTCAAATACGATGCTCATAACATGAGTTAATTAACACACTGAAATGAGCAGCTGTCTGCTTCTACAGCTGATTTTAATGAAAGTTATGAATAAATGGTAGATTTATAATTGGGGTAAAATTTAAGTGTCAGCTTAATTAGACTCTCATCGAGAAGGGAAGATAAATTTGCCGATAGCGCTGACTTCGAATTTATGTGAACCGAGCGCGCCATCTATCTTTTTGCAGTAAGTTGCGCTAGATTAAGCAAATGCGCAGGTTGAATGAATGCACATGAAGTGGCACAAACAATAATATAATTTAATAATATAAGTACAACACATTAACAATCAAATATATTTAGTCGCCTGTGTGGTCGAGTGATCAACGTCGTTGGCTTCAGTTACGAAGGGCATGGGTTCAAATCCCGGTGCGGACAGTTTTATAAATTGATTTTTCGATCGATTTATGAATTTCTGTTCGTAGGCATGGATGTATGTGATTTATTTAATTCCCCACTCCCACCCATCCTATCTTATGGATAGGCATATTGAGAGCGATTAGCTTACCACTAGTCCTGTCCTAGCCTACCCTATCTATTGATTGTCACTTATCAGAAATGACTTTGGATTTATTATTTATTTTGTATATTCTTTGTCAAAACCTGTTTTGAGCAACATCGTTATTTAAAAATATTGTTTTTTCATCTTTTTAAGTAATTAATACCATGACTCTGGTGAATAAGTCATGTGGACCAGATAAACAGTGCTCAACCGGCGTAGAGCATCCCAGACAGTAAAGCATACGTTCGTAAGTCAATGGACAGAGCAAAACTTTAGAGGCTAGATTCTGTCAACAGGAATTCTAGGGCGGTTGGTGCAACCATGTGGAGAACGTTGGCGTAAGATAGATGGAGATAAATGGAAAACATTATCGGTCTCCGTTCTAAAACACCCTGGAATAAGGATACTAATAAAAAAGTGTACTGATTCCATACTTATTTATTAGAACCATACGTGGTTATGCTAATCACGAGCATTTAATTTCTTTGTTATACCCTTTTTACTCGTACTTAATAAAATATAATGAGTGTTTTTTTCACCAAATATAAACAACTATTATTTCAAAAACGAAGCTATTGTTAATTCATTTGCCTGAATAAGAAAGTAAAATAAATAAATGGTAGATTTAAAAATCAATATTTTCTTAAACGTATTTCTTGTGATATTATTTTTTACATTTTATAGTTTTTTCATATTACCAGATATAACAAGTTGTCAAAAATGTGTCGAGCGAATTTATTCGTCGTGAAATTTTACACATAGAAATTTTAAATTCGTCAGTACTATAACAAAAACCCACGGTAAGAAAAAAAAGCATTATAGTGATTTTTATGTTACTACTAAAAAAACCGACTTAAAAATATTTTAAAAAACATTCAATTTTGCTGTAACAAACAAATCAAATTTTATTGCAATCAAAATTTAAATAAAACTTCTTCTTCTTCTTCTTCTTCTTTGGCCATGTTCGCTCCCTATGTGGAGCATATGGCCGCCACGCGGCACCTCCATGTTTCCCTGTCTCCTGCCTATTGCTTTGCTTCCTCCCATGACATGCCAGCATCCCTCAGTTCCGCCGAGTACATCCTATGGATAGTACCCGACGGACGTCCGGGACGCCGGAATCCCACCGGTCGAAAGAAAAGGCAGGCAGGACTGAGGCTTTCCGGAGCTATCCGCAGCACGTGACCCAGCCAGTTCCAACGTCTCTCCATAACCACTGACGTGACAGGACGCTGTCTTGTACGCTCCCTTATCTCTGAATTCCTCACAAAATCAAACCACCTAACCCCCATTATCCGACGCAAGCATCTGTTCTCGAAGCTCAGTATACGGTTTTTCTGAGTCTTTGTCAGGTGCCATGATTCGCAACCGTAAAGCAGTACCGTCAGAGTGCAAGCGTTGAATAAGTGGCATTTGGTTTTAATCGAGTACAGCTGTGTGTCTAGTACTAAAATAAAGTGTACACTAGTGCTAAAATAAATTTTATTGTATTTCTTTAAAAAAAACTAGATAAACATTCAAAAAATTGAACACGTTACAAAAGTAATTATTAAAATTCCTAAATATAATATAATTTTTCTAATATTAAAACATCCTCGTACACAAAAAAAACAGATTGAATGTAAAGTAATCATTATGTCAATATAAAAATAAAATTTAATAGAATTGAAAATTTTCTAACGAAAACAACATTAGTTAATTGCATTGTATGTTTGCTAAATTTTCAGTTTCACATGAGAGATTTATTTGGAAAGTAATCAGTCGATTTTCACAGTCTCAAGTAGGTGACATAGACAAGGAGAACTTGTTCTTCGTTAGGTATAGGAAAACTTACATGTTAGGACCGCCCAAACATTGGTTCTCAATTAAGTGAACGATTCGTTGAATGCTGGTACTGCTTGAGAATATGCTTAATGTGGAATGATTTAAATCAGATGTTTTCAAGCATTCACATTTTTAGATATCGCCTTCATGAGCGTGTCATATTGACGCAATATTTTTGATGAGCACGTATATGTTGTCAATCTCTGTGGTCTAATGGTTACATATTTACTGGGTCGAAGTTCGATCTTTGGAACAAATTTACAAATTTTCAATGAAGATTAGAAATTTTCGATATTGGTGTATTGTATAATGTATTATCATTTAATCTTGAGTTAATCTTAAGTGAGTAATAATTTTAAAACAGTGTAAACTATTAGAAATAAACAAAAATGTAGACATTTACAGACATGTATTGAACGTCTGTTAAACCAGTTTAATAATTAAATTAAAAAATAACGAAGTGACAATATTTTTAACAATAATTCTCAAATATTTTCAAATCGTCAATTAGAGTTCATCCGTGCAGTTGAATTTATAAAGATTCGTAGCCCTGGTCGTAAGTGACAAAACTTATGAAAATGTAAAAAAAATATTTAAAATTCAATTCAAAGATTTCACCAATCACTTTCCGTACATATCTTATTTTTTGTTCATATGTATGGATAGCATTGTTCCATAGTACTTAAACTACTAGAAATTGGTAGTTTTGAAGTATGACTGGCAAAAGTTCTTAGTCTTTCAAAGTTTGTCGGGTCCTATGGCACAGCCGTTAACGTTGTGGGTTTCCTTGTTGGACTTCACCGGTTTGAGTCCAACAACAACGTATTTGGCGCATGCCGAAATAACTATAAATTAATGTTATAACAATTGTAGAATTAAATACGTAGATATTTTTAACCTTGAAATAGATCGATGCTAGTATGTTTTTTTTATATCGTTCGACTCACAACAGTCACAAGCAACGAACCAACCCACAACCCTCGCCTGACCAGAAAATCCTGAACCTCTCATAACGAGTTTAATACGTTCCAGAATCTTACTCGTTATGTGACACACTTGTTAAACAAAACAATTTTTCTCATATAAAACAATGTAAAATAAAATAATGCCTTCCATGCTGAAAAAAAATCATTTTTAATATTTTTAACGTATGTATATTCAAATAAAATTACATGCTTATAAATTGTCAAGGAGCGTGACAACCTGGAATGCTTTTTAGATTGGCAAAAAAAAAATATGAATCGACTAGTTTATTATTTACTAGAAAGCGTCTAGGGACATTTGTTTTTGGCGACGCTTCAAAAATTGGTAAAAATGTGACAGCATTATCATTAAATAAATTTGTAAAACGCATAGCCACCTCCTTATTAAAGTGATGCTTCTCAATGTACGATGCAACAGTTTCACATGCTTTCAGCATGTCTCTTATTGCACCAGAAGATTATTACTCTGCTACTTCTTCCTCCTCCACTAAAAAACTCTCTTCCATAACTTCTTGCTGTGAAAAACAATGACAGCTCCATCCATAAGCTCTTCGGAGGTCAGCTCTTGACTGTGCTCTTCCATAAGTTCATTAATATTATTGTTATCCACCTCCAGTTCCATGATATTGGATAAAGCTTTTAACAAGCAGAAATGAGGTTCTTCTTGGTGACCCCTTCCTACGCCTTATCAAACATCTTGAGGCAAGTAATGATGTAAAAATGATCTTTCAAAAACTCGTTATGCGAAATTTTTCTCGTTAAGGGAACATTTATTTCACAATATGTTTTGCTCGTTATGCGAATTACTCGTTATGAGAGGTAGTCGTTATGAGAAGTTCCACTGTACTAGCTTTACTACACGAAGCCATATCGCTAACTAACTTACTCATCGTCAAACAACACTACTAACTCTCATCAACACCACCATTACTAACACGACATCACCAGGAAACCAACAAACATCAGTCCAAAAGTGCATAAGTCACATCGGCCTGATTCGACAGTTAGACTTTCTTCAACGACACCACTTAGACCATTGGATTAAACAAACTAATCCACACGCTCATACAATGCTTTTCAATACACCAGAGATATTTTTTTATATACAAAGACGCAATATTAATCCGATTAAAAAAATAACGGAAAAATACAATACGTTTATTTATCAAAACAGTGAAGTTTTCATTTTTGTGATTGAACAAAAATATCGGGGTAAAATATAACTAAGCACACTTCAAGTCATTAGTCTGGACATGATAAAACTAATAAATCTGTGAAAAATTTACAATAAAATGTTTTAATCATTTTTTAGTTTGACCCAAGATGTGTCGATTAAATCAGGAGTCTGTACATAGTCATTTTCTTGTCGTTATAATTATCAAAATGATATTAATACAAATTATTTTTAAATGTATGATAAATTTTATCAATACCTTACGCCTTAAAGGTAGAAACTTGTAGAGAATCAAAAAACATTTCGTTTAATGTGTATCGAAAAAAACTTATTGAAAACTTACAGCTATTACAATATCCATTCTCACTAAATAAATACTTATTTTTATTTTTACGGTTACATTATATCTTTCATTATATTTGTCATTAATACAACTTTAATTTCTAAAAACATACACTTTGCCTTAGGATGCTTTTTTTACACTCGCGGCTCGGAGACAAGAAAAATACCTCTCTGCCGATGGGGGTCGTTTAGGGACCCCAGTGGTTTCCACATGATTGGCCTTATTCTTATGAATTTCAAAAAAAAAAAGTCGAAGGGCTTTAAAATATCTCTCTGCATCATTCTTGATACATTTTTTTTTATAAAAAAAAATGTATCAAGAAATGTGTAAAAAAGACGTCATCCCAGCACATATACGAAATCGCAACTGACGAGATTTAGCAAATGCTATTTTACAAGCGACCACTTATCTCTCTGTTATATGTAATGCTTATCGCGACCTTTCATGTTGCCAGAACTTATATAAATCTAGGCATCGATGTAAGTAACATATTGTGTTTTTTTTGAGAATAGTATTCGAGGATACATAAATTATTATCTTTAACTTCGTACACATTAAACCGTTTTTTGTTCTACTTTTAGGATCTTTTTATTTAATTAAATTTTTTCTTTTCTGTTTAGTGATCGAATATTTTTTTTCTTCTACAAAAGGTCCGAAAAAACTATGATATAAGAATACCTTAATTATAAACATTGTATCACCCATATTAAAATAGATTTAAGTTTAAGGACCCCAGTGGTTTCCTCATTATTGGCCTTATTCTTATGAATTTCAAAAATAATCTATAATTATTTTTAATGTAAAAGTATATATAAATTCGTCTGTTGAAACAGATTGATGAATTGCGTTTTATTTTAACAATTTCATCAGTAATAAAAAAACTTTTGCTTTATTCCATTTATAATCCTAATCCCAAGACAAACTGAAGCTCTAGTAGTACACTTAACATGTTGATTGTTTTTCCTCAGACATGTTTAACGTTCGAACAGCATGTCGGTTTATTTTGTAAACTGTTAGGCAAAGATTTATGGATACGTTGTTTCACTTGAACACTCGAAAAGAATTAACCTTAGATGGAAAAGAAAACGTTTAATCATTCTAAAAAGAAAAAAATAAGAAATCTAAGATTAATTAAGATTTAATACCATCTTCTTTTCTTCGTAGTTGATCTAACTTAATTATTGAGTATTTAAAAGATTTCGATTTTAATCTAATGTTTGTATTGACAATATTCACTGTTAGTCTTAAAAAATAATTTAAGAACATATTTCATTATTTGTAAAAGCGAATTGTAGGATTTATTTGTATGTTTGGAAGGGAAATATCGAACAGCAAATGTTTATTTAAAGCTTGTTGTTGAGTATCCCACCACCACCCGTTATGTGTATGCAGCCGCATTTTCACGGCCGCCTTCCATAACGCAATGCGATCAAGAAAAGACGTTATATACTTCAAATTTATTATAAAATTACTTGGCTAGAAATAATGTCGTCTCAATTGAGTTTTCGATAATTTATCGTATACAATTAGCCGCGAGCAATTTATTGTTCAACTAATAGATTGAAGTAACAAATTATAACCTACACATGATTTCCATACTACCTCAAATATATTCCGCATTACCATCTTAGTTCGTAAAATTCAAAAAATATACTAATTATTGCCTAAAACATTAATAAAATAAATTATCAATTCAATAATATCGGTGATTTTTAATATAAAAAAAAATCAGATAAGACCCATCAAGAATAAGGTGTTAACTCTCTTGATAACTAAGATTTTTATTTATACTCCTGTCATTAGCCGCCTATGTGGTCGAGTGGTCAACATCGTTGGCTACCGCTACGGAGGGCACGGGTTCGAATCCCGGTACGGGCAGTTTTATAAATTGATTTTTCAATTGATTTATGAGTTTCTGTTCAAAGGCATGGATGTATGTGATGTCTTGAATTCCCCCCACCTACCCATCCTATCCTATGAACGGGGCGTATAGAGAGCGATTAGCTAACCACTAGTCCTGTCCTTGCCCTTTCCTTCTATTCCTACTCTCTTTGGAAAAAGAGAGGTTGAGCAACTGAGTAACAAGCAGTTCTCGTAGAAAAAATTCTGTTGAGATAAACTCCATTAGGAGTCCATATGCTCCATATTGGGAGCGGACATGGAATAAAAAAAAAAAAAAAATATTCACAAAATGGCTTGCGAATTCGTCAACATATTATTTCTTTAAAGAAAAACTAATGTGATTTAATAACAGTTTTGACAATAAAAAATAGATTTGTTAAATATTACATTCTTACTATAAATAATAATAAAAAAAACGCTAACATTTCGTTAAACAGAACGTTGTAAAATTTTGTGTTTATAAAAAACAACAAAACACATTCGATACCATTGGCGAAATGCATCTGTTTTTAAACAGAAAAATCTTACATAACAAAACATGAATCTATCAAAAGAACAAAAAAACCTAACATCAAAAATATTTGTCTATTCAGAGATTTGAGTACATACATAAAGAACGGAAGCCTTAGAAAATTTCTCATTCAACCATATATTCTATCCTCAAGATTTTATAAAGTTTGGTTTACTATAGATAATATTTGGGAGATAATAATTTATTAACATAGAAATTATACTACATAATTGTAATAACATGACAATTTTAAATGGTATTAATTTTATTTATAAAAGAAAATAATATAAATTGGATTTTAAAATAGTGGAAAAACTTTAATGGCTTTATTTAAGGTGAAGCCTTCTGACTCCAAGCACTGATGTTATTTCATGTGCCAAGTTTCGAAAGCTACAGAGTTTTATCGTAGCACAGTCGTAGCGTCTGCAAATGCGTTATAAATGGTTCATGCGGTCGCGTAGTGCCATCTGCCGGCGGCGACTAGCACCTAGCCTGATGTCTTAGAAAAGTCGCGACAATTTATACGACACCTTTTCAGCATTCTTTCTCTGGCGGTTTCTTCTATTTGAGCATATGAATTTTTACACGGAGGAGTTTTGAGGCTCTTGATAAAAGCAGAATGTGGATGATAAGTGAAACGAACAAGTATTTGTTCATGTTATTTTATATTAATAGTTCTTAAAAAAGGATAACTCTTCAATAAATAAATGATTGCAATATTATTGATTGTTTATATATGTACTTTAATTAAGTTAAATAAGATTGTGACTATGATAAAATCCTGGCAATTGATGACTGTTTAACATCGTCTGTCAGACAATCGTCTATATAACAAATCATCGTTATACTGCCAGAAAACGTTTAGTCAAAAAACCATGTTAAGGAATAATCGAATTTTTAGAATATCATGAAGTCAGTTTATATAAAACGTGACCGTAGACATTAGGAACAATATATTATTTAAACAACACTTCACTAAATTGTATACAGCTAAAAAAACTTTAATCACAGCCGTAGAAAAATAATTTTATACTGCTAAATAGCGTGAAGCTATTAATAAGATTTTTTTGGATTTTTTTGGATCACGGGTTTGAGTACCAGAACAAAAAGCATTTTTGTGATTGATTTATCGATTTCTGTTCGAAGGCATGGTTGTGAAGTCTTAATTTCCCTCCCACCTCTCCCATCCTTCAATAACTGGGCGTAGCGAGAGCGATAAGTTAACTACTAGTCTTGTCGTAGCCGTATCCTTATTTTCTACTACACTCGTTGGAAAAAAGAGATTGATCCACTGACTAACAAACAATTCTCACAGAAACAAATTTGTTGAGATACCTTTATTAACCCGTAACATGCCATCATAAAAAATCACGTTCCCTGCCATAATGGCATCTTAGTTTCACTGTTTATTGACAGTATTTAAACCTAAGCTAAAAACTAACAAATAATTTAAAAAATGTATATATGCTAGAATACCAAAAATGATAAATATTTATTGACAATATTAAAAGAAATATTGAATGATTTAATGGATCAACTATTTACGATTGCATCACGGGCCACCTCCATGCCCATGGCGGCACTACAAAAAATACTGACGATTAATACTATACGTTATTTAAAATTTCTATTACGTCCAGTATAAAGTGTTTCATTCCATCAAAGACATGTAATAAAACTATCTTTTTAACGGCGCAAAAAATAAAATAAGCTAGTAAAGAAAAATTACAAAGAAAACTTATTAATAGCAACGACAAGGCAATGCCATTAAGTGCCAATAAAAATACATGCCATTCGGGTATTACGGTTTTTTCTTATTGTATACGTGTCTTCGCAATCCGTTTTATTATTGTGCTGAAATATATTTCTTTATGAATTTCTGCGTGACGCAATACTTTGTGGAACGAAAGTTTTACTTTTGGTAGCGCTATATGAAAAGTCGTATGTGTAAATATGAAAACTTATGTCTTAATTGATCTTTTCACGAAGATATAATTGATTAGGAAAACAAAGTTTATATTTTCGGTCCTGTTGCCGAGTGGCCAGCTATCCTAGACACTACATATTACTGTTTGGTTACCACGGTGTTCATATATGTTTAAATCAAGGTTGTGGAGTCATTTAAATAGAAAACTACTCCGACTCTGACTTAAATTAAAACACGACCCCAAATTTGAAATTAATTAAAAAAAATAGTCTAAAATATCTTTTTCCTCCGTTGAAAAGATCTTAATTTTCTAGTGCATAATAAAGTGCTTATTTAACAAATCAATGAGAATAATAAACTTGTTTTGAAAAATATTTGGTTTACTATTTCTGTATGTACTTGCGTATTACATCTTCCAAGTTTAACAGGGGGTGTGAATTCTTCATATCAGTACTTTATCTTATTATCTCGATAAGTATTTAAAAAATTGTTCTTTGATTTTATATAATCTTATTTATTTAATGGTTATTTTTTTTTATTATGTTCGGAACTCTTACATCTTTTAGGCATAGTAACACCTGTGACAAATATGTACATAAAAACCAGCGTACAATATCTTAGGTGCTTCTTGCTGAAATTAAAACTATGTATTCTACAATCAAAGGATAAATTATTTCCTTGCTTTATAGTATATGTACTTTAAATCAGTGTTCCCCAACCTTTTTACAGCGGCGGACCGGTAAAAAAAAGAAAAAAAAGTCGCGGACCACTAATGCAGAGCCGCATTATTGATTTTTTCCGCACTTTTCACTAGAAAGATTTTGTACGGATCATAAATATTACTAATATTGGTATTTTAGTGCGTTTTAAAAATTAGCATTCGTATTTAATTTACACTTTTACCCACAATTAGTTGGGCATATAATTTGTAGATATTGAAAAAAGAACATAATTGGATAAAAGATATAATTTTAAATTACGTTTTCTTAACACGTGTTTAAATTCATAACATGTTATACCACACTCGAGATCGGTTGTCGGCTTCACCACATTTGTTGTGTATTTTCACATCCCAATTTTTTAAGTTCCTTGGTGTCGCATCATCCTACCAATTATTATTATTTAACAATAAGTCAAAATACAAGTTAACAAGCAGACAAAAAAAGATTCTATAATTATAATATTTGCATGGCAAATTTCTTGAAATTTTACATACTCTTTGCGGCCCGGCACCGGGCCGCGGACCACCGGTTGGGGAACACTGCTCTTAATGTCATGAATAAGCATGCAAAATTTCGAGATAGTTTCTCATTTTTTTAAAGCTTTATTTTGCTTAAATTGCGTACAAAAAACAAAGCATGACTAAATAATTCATATCTTAAGTGAATACGTCAACAAAAAGACATAGTCCCTAACCTTTTCTAAGTTGAGACAGTTTTTAATATTGATGGCTTCATGCCTATCATAAATCCCACTACCCGGTTTTAACAAAAACCTTATTTTACTAAAACCACAAAGTCATACAATGAATGGTTTTTAGAAATAAAATTCCATGTACTATTGTCAAACCTTTTTTTCACCAATGGCTGCGTGAGTAAACTGTCACGCGGTATTAAAACTTTAATCGATTATGAGAAAAAATGTTTCATTTGTTTTAAAACCATTTTTTATATACATTACTGTATTTTAAAATAGGCGTAAAAAGAAACTCAGTTGTCCTTTTCTTGAGACATGACAGATAATGAAAAAATCCTTGACGGATCTTACAGATTCTAGTCTCAGAGCAAACAACGTTTTTATTAATCGATAAGAATTTTAGTATTGTAAGTCACTCGATATAAACTCGAGGTAAATTGACATCACAACGCCCATATATTAGGTCTCAAATTTAAATTGAAAAATCTTAACTTGAAATTGACCTTTCCGGGGATTGAACCCAGACCCACCTGATCGGAAGAGCAAGCTCTTACCAACTAGACCACAACGAGCGACAAATTTATGTTCGAAGACATAAGTATCTGTGATATTTAAAAAAAAAGCACGCCCTTCCAATCCTAAAATAAGCAGAGCAAAGCGAAGGCAATTAGTTGACTAATAGCTTTGTCCAAGCCCTATCCTTATTCTCATTGAAAAAAGAAAGGTTAAGGAACTGAGGAACACGAAGTTCTCATAAAAAATCTGTTGAGAAACGTCCATTAGTAATCAATATTTTCCACATTAGGATCAAACATGGATTAGAACAAAAAAAAAAGTTATTCAAAAACGTGAGAAGTTGGTTCTTGTACCTTTTTTTTTAAAAACAAAAAGCACTGCGTACATCAATAATTATTCAATTCCATGGTTGGTGAAAAAACATACGTCATTATTTCTTTAACATTAAAAATTAATTTTTGCTAGTTTGTACTGATAGAAGTATTTTGTTATTATATTATGATGGATAAATTTTTAAGACCATAAAAGTTTATATTAAAACGATCGAAGTAATTTTGAGAATTTTTAGATAGGCGATTTATTTTTTATTCAGACATAAAAATATTGGGCGGTATAATAATTGGATATTCTATTGTTGGATGCACAACATTACCATAAAATTCACCGCATAAAAAAGAGCAATTTTATATTAAATTCAATATTCGTCTTTTCTTCAAATAAATCATTACTTTTATTTAATACGCTCACATTGAACCACGAATAGATGATGCGTCTGGAAAAAAACGTAGGTTTTTTATGATTTCTCAAGTTGCCAGGAATTTATGATGCAAAAGTTAAATGGTACGATATAAAATTTGTTTATGGGCAAAACACGTAATGTCGGTTCACTGGGACGTGATTATTGAGATTTATGGATGAGGCACTATATGTCTCAGTCGTTTCTCAAGCCAATAATGTCGTGTATCGTTATTCCCCAAAGTAAAAACAATCTATACATAGCAATATTTATGGGGAATCAATAATTTTATTGTGTATGCAATATTATTATACTGAAAATTTTTTGACACGACAATTTATCGACTTGTTTTCTGTAAATAGGTTTTATTATGGAAAGACGCTAAGATTCAGGGCTGGCAACACTGGTCAAATATATTCAGATGGGTATTTAATATTAAACATCGACTTTGAAAAAGAAAAAAAAAGGACCCCATAGTTTTTTCAAAACAGTTTTTTTTCGATATTCATAATGTATACAACTTGATACACGTTTTATCGAATGGATAAGTTTAAGGTTTGAGTTTGAAAAAATAAAAGCCTGCAAAAATTGCAACCAAGAGAAAAAGATTAAAATTAGTTTTTATTTTGAATATTAAAATAATATTAGATTTATCAGTTTATCAGTTTCCATGCACTTCAATGTTGTGTATATTTCATAATTTTTCTTTGGTCTAAAATCATCAAAACACGATATTTGTGTCGCCTGTAAAATTAGGTGGTATCCCTTTTCCTTTCCAAAGTCGTGTAAAAATAGATTTATTCTGATAATAATTCCAAATAAATAAATAATAATTCAAAGATAAATAAATTTGTCCATTGTGTTAAGGTAAATGTAACAAACGAAACAAAGACTAAAAACGATAAGAATATGTGATTGAATATATTTGTGTTATAACACCAACATTTCTTTTAATGAAAGTTAATACTCGTTGTGTCAGGGACACTCGTGCCAAGAAGTTGATGTCTGATTTTAATCACACTTTTTTAAATGAAAATTTTTTCGTTTCGTTAATTTCAAAAGATAAAGTCGGCCGAAAGAATGAAACGATATCAAAACAAAAAGTATATTCGACTTATTTATATTCATAATATAATAAAAACATAAAAAAACTATCTGCAGTTAAACCTGTTAGTGATTTGTATTTAGATCCGTTGTGTACAAATAAATTTATAAGATATATCATTGACGAACAGTTTATATGATATACAATTTATTTATACTATGTGTTTCAGAATGTTAATAAACTAATCATTAAAAACCAATACACAAAAATAGGAAAACTTTTATTCTGATGATTTTATTTTTCAGAATTCAAATAAAATGATATATCGAAAGTTCACTGATTTGACGAGATTTTAAAAAGAAATATTTTGAAGGTAAATATAATTTTTGTTCATTCAAATTTTTTCCGGTTGACTGTCATTCATGGGTGGCAAGTTAATAGAAAAAAATGAATTTTCCGACATTTTGAATACTCTATTATTAAGTATTTATAATCATGTTTATTCATTTTGTTTTTGTAAAAAGCGTTGTCTCACTCTTTTGCCATATTTGTAAGATAATTTATATGTGTTACCTGGTTTTTGTAAATGGGTCGTCGCATGAAAAAAGTAAAAAGAGTTTCCATTTTTATCGATAGCAAATTTGATTGATAAAAAATAGACTAATAACAAAAACAGAATAAAAATAATTTAAGCAAATTGAGTAACAAAAACAGTTTGAAAGATTTATATATTAATAGTCCATTGCTCTATCTTTTTCTTATGAAAGATTAATATTAGAAGTATATGATATAAGAACAGATAGTTAAGTTTTACATGAGTGTGAAGGAATAAAACATGATAGATATTCACAACTTTGTATTTATATGAAAGAATTATCTATTAACGTAAATGCATACAAAATGAGGATTCAAGCTATTGACAGTGTTACTAAGTAAAACAAAAAAATTAATCAACGCAAACCATTTGTCTACGAGACCGAAAAATCTATTTTTTATTTTTGAAAATCGTAAATAATGTTTTTATTAAGTCACTCAAAAATGAAATGAAAACGAATTAAAAGTAACATGTGTGTGTAAAATATCAAAATTTAAAATTGAAAACAAATATTTTTAATTCATTTTACAAACAATAACATACACAATCTTGTAGATAACTAAATTATTATACATTTATGTCTAAAGAAGTTATTAAAAATACTACAAATTAAGCTATAATTCGCCGGGTCAAGATTAATAGGGTACTGCAAACGGCAAATAATAAACTCTACCCCTGTTTACCACCACATACGTTTTGGCAATATTATTTTGAATATAATGATTTTCCCCGGTCGTAAACGGTCACAACTTACGAGGAGGCTGTATAAGAAAATACCATTTATTTATTTAGGGTCGACATAAAATTCAGAATTGGTCCGTTTTAATAACTAAGGACGTGGAAGTATGGCCTCTAAAAAGTCAAGTATTTTCTCTGATTAAAAGATTACATGTACACTAAACAGAATCCTTAGTACTACGAAAACAAATGCTTAAGAAATTTGGTCAGTCTACTGTCCGTTTTATGCTTATAATTTTAACAACAAAATAACTCGAAAATATAACAAAATGTAAATGAATGTTTATTTAACATGGTTGCTCCCAATGTTTTGGAAAGGATTCAAAATCTCAACATAGGTTGGTGAGAATTATTTGGATGTATGTCAGGTACAGGTAAAAGGTGGTCAGTAAAGGAAAATCGAAGATAAAAATAGTTAATTAAAAATAACCTGTTTTTCTACTCTACATGTACTCGATTTGATAAAAAGTGACCAGAAGAAGGTTGACGATATCACGGAAATCCATACTTTGGTACAAATCCAATAATTGCTTGAAGAATCAAACTGTGGTGGTTTTAAAATGGGAAATTCTAATCCCAAATGGCTAACACCAGTGACGTCCCGTGGGCATATGCAAGTAGGAAGTTGCTTAGGGGCGGTAAGTTCTTGGGAGTGGGAATGATCACAGTTTTTTTTAAATGACTAAATATTTTTAACACACGAATTTGGCTAAGAATAATAATGTGATGCTGCAATGTCTTTGAAAAATTAGTTTTCAATGGTAATAATATGTTGACCTATAGGTAAGTATAATCTTTTTCAAATATGACATATACCGATACTGGCAATTTTGCGTTAATTAATAAGACCGGGTGGTAATGACCTAGATCAAACATGAGAATTATCGGTCATTGTATTTCTAAGAATAGTGCGCTATTTTAAGCTCTTCGTAGAGGCGGCACATAGCCTAGAAACGTCACTGGATAATACTGTTGACCAGTGTTTCTCAACCTTTTTGGGAGCGTGGCCCCTTTGGACTGTCTTTATTTTTCTGTGCCCCCCATACCATTGTTTTGTCTTCCCATGAAAAATTTAATTTCAAAAACCCACCTTTTTTTTATAGTTCTTCCGAGATTTTCGAATCTAGAATGCCAGTAATTTATATTATTTACGGATTTACAAAAAATAGCTGCGCGACGTCCGCCATTATGCTCTTCCCTGTATCGTTTTATCAACACCCGTGGCTCCCCTAAACTGTGTTGTGGCTCCCCAAAACAAAAATAAATCTCTGTGGCTCCCTTAGAACACGCTGTTGCCCCCTGGGGGGCCACATGACCCACCGTTGAGAAACCCTGCTGTAGATCATTCGGCAAATGATCAGATGTGTACAGAAAATTAACTTTGTCGGTGTCTGTGGTCTAGAACGAAGGTGGGAAAACTTTTAAGTGAGAAGAGCCAAATTGTCAAGCTAAAGTATCAAAGAGCCATATAAATGTATATGTTTTTTAAAGTTAGCATGTGATAAGTTCAAGAGTTGATTTGAAGAGCTGCATGCAGTTTGTGAGCCGCAATTTGTCAACCTCTTGTCTAGAAAAAAGAGATTTGTCTTAGAAATCAGATGTGTCTGAATACTGTCAAGGTCAATATAAAATAATTATTTTTGTTCAATACAAATTTAATATCTTGAGCATGTGTAACCAACAGGTTAAGCTCTTTCTTTTGAAGTTGATCTTAAGTGACAATAAAAATTCTCATCGATTTTAGTTCATCCGAGTTAAAGTTGTCGAAATGTTTTTTATGTATAAATTAATATTTAAGAATTTTATTAAATTAAGTTAAAAGTCTTTGAAATTATCAGATTTAAGTTAAAGTATTCTATTTTTATTTTGAAATTGCTCATGCAAAGAAGTTTAGATTAGATTATAAAAATATGACTTTTATTTTTATTAAATATTTAACGTTTTCTCGTGTCTTTTTGGAGTAACAAGCTCTCAATTTAAAAATTGGTTCAGACTCTCTAAAACTTTTGCATTCATTTATGGACATAAGAACATATTATGTGTTTTAAATACAGAGTTCTCAAAATCTTTTTGTAAAAAAACATATTTGCTTGAGCAATTAAAAGTACAGAAAAGAGAAAAAAGACGTCAATATGTATTGAGAAAATAAAATACAATCACAACACATTTTCTCACGTATCAACTCGCGTACCTCACGTTGAAGGCCACTACTTTAGCTGATATTGCACATTTTTTAAAATAATAAATCACTTTAGACTCATATTAGTCCACAATATTAAATTACAAATACTGTACTCCTCAAGATATAGTGTACGGTATAAATATATTATTCATTAAACTTTCCAAAGCTGCTAAGCGCCACAAAATTCCTGCAACGAAAGCTCCCGGAACATTCATCACGAGTTGTCTAGCGCAGAGCCGGAAAGGCAGGTTTCTCATTTACCGACCGATAGTTTAGCATAATGCTTGCTATGATATATCGCTCACAGATCGGTGGGCTTTCTTGCCGAACAATGATACGGGGTATGAAATTCTTTAGAGTTTTTCTCAGGCTCCGAGCAATAGCTTCCGGTGGAAAGATTTTTTTAAATATTATGATTCGACGGGGCGGAAACTTTTGAAATGTCAATAATTTTTGTGCAGCATGCGTCATTTATGTGCCAGCCCTTTCTTGCTCACTTCTTTCTGTCGTCATTATTTTCATGCCAGTTCGAAAAATACTCGAGATTTTGTTTATTTTTTTTACAAAAGAATACATATATTTTTTACTGTGAAGTAAATTCAGAAGCATATTATTAAATTTTCAATTCAAATATTTTGTTCGTTAATTGTAACTCAAATGAGCATTGATAAAACTTTATTATTCCATACAAAAAATATACAACGTAAAACTAATTATTTATATGCAGGCATACGTTTAAATATGTTTGTATTTTAAAAAATATATACATATATTTTTGATGAATTTCTCTAAAACTATGTTGTATAGCTATTTAGATATTTTGCCATCACCAGAACGAAACAATTACATATTTTTTATCTTTATAAAAACTAACTTTCAAAATCGATATAAGTTTTATTTTGACACATACACAGATATAACAGAACACATCACTAATTAATATAACATAAAAAATTCTCCAAAGGAAAGCCAGAGTCTAACATTATTGACTAGGTGAGAAAATAAATAAATAATAAACAATGGAATGAACGTTTTATTTTTCTTAATTTGTTCCTAAGTATAAGAAAATATGACAACTTATTTTGATATCGATAAAGCACACTGATTGCCTACCTCAACGTGTAGTGCTCTATAATGATTTATGACTTTGCAAATAACAACGCAATAAAAATTCACGCTAGTATCCGATAAAAAAGTTTAAAGAGAAACTAGTTACGTAATTATTTTGTCCATCAGCTTAATTAGTTTTGGCGCTTTTACTGTAAAATGCAGATGGGTAAAATTGAGTTCTGAAAATGCCCACGGCATTATATTTGGTTAAAAAATGAAATTGTCATATATTTTTTAACCTGTCTATGGGTTAGGTATATAATTATTTTTATTGATTGCTTAAAATAAATTGCACGCCACAAGTCTTGAAAAAGTTCAATGAACCCAAAATAGATAATCCCAACAAATAAAAATAAATGTATTCGAATGTAACAATTTACCTAAAAGAAATTCTTACGAAATTTAACACTCGTAAAATCTTTTTACTACGTTTACAAAGAAAATTTTATAATTTTAACTTTATAACATATGACTGATAACAGTTTCAAAGTAAAAAAGAAAAGTTTTCTTCTTCATTTCAGTCTTCAAGACAGTTTCGACATCACATATCACCAGAACTCTTCACAATTCTAACAAAAGTGTTATGCAAAAATAGCTCGGAAATTTAGTATATATTTCAACTGGAACTAATCAATTGCACTCTTATTTATACCTTTTAAAAATGAAACTCTTTATCTAATGATTATTTGATGATAAAGATTGTATACTTTTAAATACTATATGAGTGATGAAAACATGAAATTAATAGAAATTAATATCTTTATTCTAGCCTAATTCAAATTAATTAAACGAACAAACTATTTTTATACGTCACCGTCACAGCAACCCAGTAGATCTATCAAAGTATACATTATGTTTTTTTGAAAAATAAACCTTTTCCCTGATTTTTTTTTTGATATTACAATACTTTAAACATTGACATTGGAGAAATCAATAGCTAATCAGTCTCTTGAAAGTTTACTTTTGTATCAGTAATATTGAAAATAGATAAATCATTTTGAGTTTTTATCAAGGCTTTGAAGACGGAAAAGTCGAAAAAAGGCAAAGATATTGAAAAATTAGTAGTCTATATAACATATTATATTAATTGATAAAATGCACTAGAATTATTCTGGTAACAAGACTGATCTGGTAGTATATATTTTTATATTTATGTAAATTTAACGGAAGTGATAAACGTTATTAATTTAAACTATAATGGTTTTTAATTTAAAGCCGTAGTCTGAATTGTTTTTTTTTACTCGTCTCCAAAGCCCTGATTTTCATGATATGAACTATATATGTTCTACACAGGTACAAGAAGATTGTTCTTGACATAAATAATAAATGATTTTATGATTTCAATGCTTTGTATTTAATAAATCAGTATATGCTTTTGTGGATTAAACAAAAAGAATCGTGAATTTAAGAATCCCGAATACAAAAAAAATATTTTCAACACCTGTCATTTCATTTCCCTATTTTGCATTGTAGCAGAAAAAAAGGTAAGCAATTTGCAAAAACGTGTACTCATTGTAACTGCTTGTATTCTGTCTCAATGCAAAAAATACTTTTACATTCTTGATTTGTTTTTGCGTTTCGATTTGAAATATAAATAAAAAAACCGTAATCATTTGCTTTTTTGTCATTTCTGATTGTACCATAGATTGCGTTCTATGTTAAGAAATACTGTACCAAATGATGATTATTTCCACAGACGTAACTGCGAGATTAATATCCATTCTTAGTACCTTACGGAAGTTTTACATTTTTCATAAAAACCCATTCATCAGCATAACCGAACAGTCAAAACCAATTTAACGAAAACAAAAATTATTGTATAGTTATCAGCTTAAAGAGCTCACAAAATTTAGAGCTAAGAATGATTATTTACATTCTTCATAAATAAGTTATAATAATTCTTACATAATCGAAAAATTGTTCAAGTAAAAATCAATTTCATATATGTGCTAAGTTTTAATGAGAAGTTCTTTTAAAGATGAACAAGAGAAAATAAATAAAAACAACATTTAAAAACTAGAAAACTACCATATTTTGAATGTAAAACTCCAAAGACCAAGTATCAATTTAGGATTTTTTATTAATTCTGCGGTAACTTAAAAAAAGTTTTATACTTAAAATAATAAACAAAAAGTGATATGAAGTACAACTTTTGTAATCTTCTCAATCAGGGCTATATTAAAAAAGAACTCTAGTGGAAGAAAAAAGTTCAGACTTTTGAATACACGAGGCTTTGTTGACCACCAAAGCAAAAAAAGCATCGATTCTCTATGACACACAGATAATAAAGTATTTACTATTTTTGATAGATTCGTCGGCCACTTTGTCACAGTTTATTTTTGATCTAATTTTAAGTTTGATATCATTGTTTATGCATTTGTTGTGTGGAAAATGTGACGCATCATCACTGAAGTCTATCATCCTGATGAAAAAGCATCACCTTTCAAGACGTTGTGCTGCTTACAGAAGGCAGACAGGTAGAAAATTTTATGTAAGAATTGAAAAATATATAAAATGTATAAAAAGCAATAATTTAAGTGTGCAAATCATTTGATGGAAAATGATCAGTTTCATTAAAAATGTGAGAATACTTCATTAAGTAAATAATTAAGGGGGAAAATTGAACAAGTTGGAGTTGTTCGAGATTAATAAAGTCGTTATTAGAAATGAAACGTTAGTGAATAATATCGGCAGAACACCATTTTGAATTTATTTTCATTGATATTTACGTACCTAATGTAATTAAATAATTTGTAATAAGTAATTTAAATGTTTTTATTAGACATCCTCTCTCAGACGAGTAGATAAATACAAAACTCCAAATTTTATATTGTAATTTATAACATAAGATTAAGAATCAATTTTAAGTTTATTTGTAAGCCCTTTGATGTTCTGTCTGATGATGGTTATTAAAAAAGTAAAACTTGTGTCACATTTTTTACTCAACAAGTAAAATGACGAAATTTACAAATTTATTTATATATTTACGTATTTAAAAATAAACGTTCCCTTTAATTTTTAAAAATATGGATCTCTGTTACATCGACAGAGCGTTAAAAATTAGTGAGAAATATTATAATTAACATAGTATTTTCAATTTTTACCCCTTTTTATTACAAATTATTTAGTTAGTCAATATATACAGGAAAACAGAAGGGATGAAAAAATGTCAAGATTGTCTTTCTATATCTGAATTTAATCATGAAAAAAAGAAGCATTTCTTATTTTTTCATCAACATATTATAATACTGAATTATAAATATGGATTTCAATCGTCATTCATGTCATGATAAACCAGAAATATTAATTAAACTGTGACGTTAAATATTTTTATCAATACCCACTTAAATATATCACAATGTTTTTTTTTAATAGTAATGAAATTTAAAAAATGCAAATCAGCCAAATATGTTGAAAATTTAATTAACACAACATAAACTCATTGAGAGCTGATGGCATAAGCACTCTTGTCCAATACCTCAAATTCGTATTGATAACATCATAATTTGATATTGAGCAATCCGGGACATGAACATTCAAACCCATCTGATCACTAGAGTGACGCTCATATCACTAGACTACAAAAGTATTCATCTTAGAAAGGTAGTATATTTAAGTATAGATAGTGACCTTTTCTGTTTGTCGGTTTTTGTCAAATTACGATTCGGTCTTCGCTTCATTCTGTCATACAAAGCCATTTCTAAACAGGAAAAAAATTCAAGTTCTTGTTGACAATATGAATAACTTCTTTCTTTGCTTTACAATTTTTAAGATTTTTTACCCTTGATGTAAAAATTCCGTGTATTTGAAAATTTTACTTCCGTTCTTTTTAATTATTCTGTTGTTTACCAGTTTTTCGAAACGCCGGGCTTATACTTTTGTGAAAACATTTTTTCATGTTATTTTTGGTTCCTGTCAAATATCATTTCTACATTATGAAAAACTGCCAAAAGCCATAAAGCCATAGAGAATTAATTTCATACCATACCCACACATTAATATCTGTTATGATAAAAATAAAATTACAAAATATATTTTAAATGTCATTCATACGTTTATTAAATATCGGTATAACTGGATTTAACAGTAAATACCACATACAGATACATTACTGACACAGTGACTGGCATGTATCTTATTAAACATAATTAAATTATTCCGTGAAATATATGACCTACTAAATTCCACTTGTAAAACAGTACATTTTAAAAGTATTTTTTAGTTTAAATTACTTTAAAATGATATTTTGTATATAATAAAGCCATGTTCGAGACTGATTTCTTAAAATACTTTCAAAATTTATATCTATTTACTAACTTACATTCATGGTTAGTCTTTCAACAATTTTAGAACAAGCTGGGTTTGCAAGTAATAGCCTCAAATTATGTTTGTTTTTATTTGATTAAATTTTGTTTTCACTTAAAAAATGTTAACACTGACGTTAGATTAAAGATGATTTACTCAGTTTCATCTATGATAGAGATGGTGACGTTAGTTTTGTAAAGTTTTCTATTTCAAACAAGACAAATTATATAAATACTCAATAGAGATGACCAAGTTAAAAAATATCACACTTTATTTTTAAAAATATAGGAGAAAATGACAATATTATGTTTGAAATAAATATTATCATTTAAGAGCAGTCATAACAAATAAAAATCTTACAAAAAGTAACTGTAGATGCTAATGTTACAATACATATTCAAGTAATAAACATTTAAAGGTGAAACGGATCTCTGTAGAAGTGCATTCAGAATAAACATTTTTTAAATATTGTTGATATAACAATATTACTTTTAGGGTGTTCACTGTCAATACTTAGTGGAAAGGCATTATATTAGTAAAAACACAATAATCCTTTGTACTTCATTCCACTTTTTCATAAAGTGGAATGAAGTACAAAGGATTATTGTGTTTTTACTAATATAACAATATATTGTTATATTCATGAAAATCACCCGTATTTCTGATAAATTTTTAATGATAGCATTTCCAAGAAAACGTTTTAATACCGATATTGATTTAATTGCGATATTCCATGCGAATAAGTCGTATTTGTTTGCTTTGTTTAAGAGATTTGCAATACTGGTATTAAATATGAAATAACGGTATTGATTTTTTCGTTCGGTATTAACATCCATACCTTCGATAGTTCGACTGAATATAATACGAATATATTATCTAGGAATTTTAAATAATATCACTTTGATGAATGAGTACGAAATAAAAAGTCAATGTTTTAAGCAGACGTTACTCCATTGTCAACAGCACATCAATATATCTTAGTAATTTTTTTTAAAGCGGTCGCAAATTATTAGCATTTATTTTGTAAGTATGTAGTATTAAATATTTTAATTATAGTCAATTAGATGTGTTTTATATATATTTCTAATTGTTTTTTTTAACCGCCTTATTAGTGATTCGCCTGCTGTGGCCCAGTTGGTTAGAGCTTGCTCTACCGATCACGCAGGTCTGGGTTCGATTCCCGGTCAGATCACAGTGAATTTGAGAATTGAGTCGTCTGGTATCAAAAGCAGAACTGTTCATGACGTGCGGAACAGTTCTGTTTTTGACACCAGACGATTCAATTATTCAAATCAAAGATGTGTTTGAACACTGGGTGTTTGTGAAGTCAATTCACATAATTTACTCTCCTCTCATCCTTCTGTTATCTTAATAACTGGGTGTATCAATAGCGATTAGCCAACCACTAGTCTTGTTCTAGCCTTATCTTTCTTTCCATACTACTCACTTTGAAAAAAGTGAGGTTGAGCGACTAAGTAACAAACAGTTCTTCTAGAAAAAAAAAACTTCTGTTGAGATACCTCCATTAAGAGGTCATATGCTCCATATTGGGAGTGGACATAGATTAAAAAAATAGTCTTTATTTACTTAGTATAAATAACATTGCATTCATGTATTGTATTTTTATCAGTTGAAAATGTTTGTGATGTGTAAAACCGCTTCTGGTTATAATTAATAAGTGTTTTAAAATCAGTTTGAAACATTGTTTTATTTTTAAATAAATCAATTTATTACTAGGTCTCTAGTTTAATTTTGTAATTGAATATGCTTCAAATATCACTGTGTAAAATACAAAACCTCGATGAGCTGAGATCTATCTACTCGTCTTACGCCGCAAGCCCGTCGAAGTCTTGGTATACCACAATCGCCACGACGCTGGCATGTTCAATCGGACTAATTGGCAGGTGTATCACATTAAATATAACTCAATACTCAAAATACATTCTATGCCATAGTCAGCTAATGTCATTTGCACACATCAAGTGTTTACGATTTGTGAAAATAAATATGAATTTTAACATTATCTAATTTTGAAAACTGGAAAATATGGGTCCCTGAGAAGTGAAGTGAGTCAACTTTTAAGTACAATCACGTCTTGGTGTTTTGGTGGATTTCATATTTTTATTTTATGGAGATAACACTATTGTGTTGTGTATTAACTGATGTTACTTCACTTTAACAATACTTTAAGACGTGTAGAATATTGCAACTATGGTATCCAATTACGTACCCTTTTTGTGATCCCAGGATTTCAGGACTGACAATTTTTCAATACCAAAATCCCGCGATGGAACTTTGAACATAAAATCATGTATAAATTGGAGTTCGGGATTGAGAAAATTTTTGGGCGGCGATTTTGAAATCCTGGGATTTTTCATGTTGATTTCAAAATCCAAGGAATCTTTGGATTTCCCCAAATGAACAGCGCGACACCTTTTTTTTAGCTGTTCCATGCTTCGTTTTCTCAATCAACCGAGATTTTGGGATCACAGAATTGAACGAGATCCCGGGATTGGATATCCTAATTACAATTGTGAAGATGGCCACATATATATATATATCATGTATATAAATAACTTATATATGAAAGAATGTATCAATATGCAATATTTGGCAAAACACACAGTCAGCATGACTGCACGGGTAACATGTAAAGTACAAGTTATGCTGTGTGGACAATATAAATAAATATAAAGAATGTATTTCAGCTGTCGATATGCAATATTTTGCAAAACACACAGTCAGCATGACTGCACGAGTAACATGTAAAGTACAAGTTATGCTGTGTGGACAATATTGAGTATCGATAGATGCAACATGAGAACTATTGTTAATGACGAAACCTCGAATTATGAAAACACAATAGAATTAAAATATAGAATTTTGTTAACGTAGCATTTAAGAAATTAGTATAAATAATTGGGAAAATCAATAAAGAAAGTGATTACTTCAGAGTCAGAAGTCAACCCAACAAGAACGTTTTATTGGACCTGAGTTAGAACGGCGAGCGTTACATGGAGGGGACACCCGGGTGTCCCCTCCAGCGTTACACAATGCATCTAACTTATTTTTTCTAAAATACCACTTAGCTCACTTCACCTCTAATACACCCATATAATCTTTCTAATGACCTTAGATAGTGCATATTTAACGTATTATTGTTGGCGTTATTTTATGTTAGCATAAAAAAAGCCAAGTTTGCAGCTAATTAAATTCAATTGTGGTTAAAGGTTACACTATAAAAACTTCACACGTCCATCTTTTTGTTTTGAGTTCGTTTACCGATATTTTATATCGACGTGCACAATTGTGTATTGTGAATTGAGAGAAGGGTTTTTACACAATTGTCTTTGCTTGAATATATATGTTTTTATTTCAATAACACGTCATGCTGTTTTGTGTTGTTTTTATAATAAAATATGGATGGCAATACAATCTGTATTGTCATCTGATCACATGAAAAAAATATATATACAAAAGCAATTTAGCGAAAATGTTTTTGCATTGATTAATAGCGGCAAAATACATTATTAAAATCAGCTGGCTTTTGTGCGTTATTAATGGTGCATGTCAGTAAAACACCTATTTATTTTGCTTCGCTTCAAAACACGTATAAAATAATATAAACTAAAACAATCACTCAGCTGAGATATCTTTTTAAAGCTTTTTTCGTCTTCTACGTCATTTAATGTAATGGAATTGAATAGATTTGCGTAAAACATTAATTTATTACAAGGCTTACATTATGCGAATAATGTTTTTATTTCATTTTTTTTATAATGGTTACATAAATTTAATGACTAGAAAAAAAGCTTATAAAATAATCTCATCAGTTTAAATTAATTAAAGAACATAAAAAACACATTTTACGATTGATTAAACTATAATTGTACTTTTATACAAATACACTTGTATACAAATTAACATGATAAAAAAATATTTATATATTGAATAACATTTATTCACGAATTGATAGTATACTTTTTGAATTTTGCAGTCCAACGAGATTTGTCCATATGATAACAATTCTATGATTATTATATTGTAGGACATATTTCTCTAAAGAGAGAAGTAAATAGATGAAAGCTTGTTGTTGAAGTCTTTTGATTATATATTTTATGATTGTTAAAAAAAATACTTGAAAATTTTTTCTAAATTGAATCTTAAAATACTTAAAAATAGTATGTTTGATATTTTTGTTATAAAGTGATGAAATTTTTTATATAATTATTTATTTAAACTGTTCAAAAACACGTTTCAGCGTGTAATAGATTATTAAAATTAAGAAGGCATTGTGAGTTGAAAAACATGTTAATAATGAAATTTATTTAAAAAGGATAAGACAAAGATCAAAAACTGATTAAATTAAAAAAATATTTAAGCGATATGTCATTAAATAATTGTTGCTTTCAGTCAAATATTGTGTGGAGTTACTAGTTCTTATTTGCTTACAAAATATTTAAAATTGTACTACATTATTTCAGTATAAAGCTAATTAATTAGAAGCCTCATGTTTTTTTTTATTAATATGGCAGGAATGTTCATAAAACTAATACGAAAAAGCATCATTTCAATTCAAAGTAGAAAAAATTTAAGCACAGTATTAAAAAAATGAGCAAATGCTATTTGCAATATTATTTTTAAAAGAGCTAAAGTAAACGTCAGTAACAGTTTTTAAAAAATGTTTCATATCAACGAGTGACGCAGTTAAGAGAAACATGTTTTTATTTTCATTATTTTAATCTCTAGGGTCACAATTATCTTACCAGAACGATGTTTAAATCAGTTTTATAAATCGAAGAAAGAATATTTTTTGTCGAAAGATTTTAAAAAATTTTCTTCAATATCGTATGTTATTTGTATTTGACAAAAAACATAATCTTTTAACCCATTTGATCACCGTTGCCCAGTAACTTTAAATAAACTCATTTCCTCAGTCAACTGTTTTCATCCTCACAAAGTCAGCACAATGATTATCTAATACATTTTGCTATCTTAAGTATAATTTTATTGTTTTTACCAGTCTATTTAATACTAAAAATGAAGTTAAAAGATATGGGTTAGTAAATTACTAGTATTTTATTTATCATACATTAAACACTCATATCCAAACACTATTAAAAAAGTAATTTATAAAACATCAGTTTTATTAAAAACAAAATATGTTTAAAGTAATGAATTTCTATGAAAATTTTATTCTTTATAATATACTTAATGGAAAAGATGTTAATTAATTGTACAAAGTATTAATGTTTAATCTTTTTCATAAATTAATGTTTGCGGCATCATGTCTAAAAAACACAATATGAGTATGAACAACACTTTATTTAATTGTTTATCCGATATTATATAAACCAGGAGTTACCACACTTTTTTTCAACACAGTTTCACAAAAAAACAACGAAGTTTTAATGATAGGCAATCTAAATGGTTCGTTTAAATTAATTCATTTGTATGTATTCTACGTAAGAGAAGATATATGCTGAGCAGATTAGAACTGTAACTTCGAATAATTTTGGTTTGATTCAACAAAAAATTTTAACAACCTTGTTTTGCAATCGACACACTGACCATCCCTGATTTACCCTGAAATACACCCTAATTGCTAAGCCCTATTTTAGAATAAATAGCACTGTAATATTGTATTTTATTATCAGTTCATAATGGTTGTTATGAGCAAAACCGGAGGACGATCATATTAAATGAAACTATAACTAGTTAGTAAAAATGAATATTTTATTTTTTATATTATATCTCGTGGGTACTATGATGATTATTTAATGGCAAAACTACGTAACGGTACTAAAATATAATTTACTTTATTTTGTAAGTAATGTTTTATATACGTGCACTATCACTGACTAGAGCTTTGCAGCGCAAAGTCCGAAAAAAGCTCAAAGCCCCCTGACGACTGACACAATAAAGCTCTGAGGTGTTTTAGAGACATGAAAATCGCTACCATTTCCAGCAGGCTTTGGTCCTGTAAATAAGCAATTCACAGAGAACTTTAAGCTCAAGGGATGTGCATTTGTCATTTTTTTAATCTGACCTAGTTTTACCTATTTCAATGTCGTTTATCCTTAGTTACTACAGAACAGTTTTGACATATGTATGTATGTTTATATTTTGATATGTTTGATAAACTTGTTGCCAAGTTTTAAGTGCTCTGGGTTAACGTTTTTCTAATGGCTTGGTCAAGACTCTAAACCATAGGTTCCCAACCTTTTTCGGGTGGCGACCCCTTTTTATAAAGCCATGTGACTAGGCGACCCCCCGAGGAATTTGAAATCCTCGGTTTGTTATACTTTTTCGTTATTTTATTGTTCAAATCCATAATCGAAAAAATTTGGCGACCCCCCTGAAAACCCTTCGCGACCACCAGGTTAGGAACCCGTGCTCTAAATGATATTTCCAATAGGAAAGTTCATCTGAAGAAGCACACAAATTAAATAATATTTAATTTTCATTTTATAGATACATTAAAACCCCCATTTACACTAAAGTCGGGACCGTGTTATATGGAGTGGTGTAATTGGGGGAGTGAATCTCATATACATATAATGTTTTTTTTTCCCGCGAAAAATGCAAACTAAGATTTCCCTTAGTTTTGCAAAAAAAAATATATTGATGAAAAAGTGCTGTTTGTATTAGGACTCGACCCGTGAGATCCAGTACGGAAGCCAATAACTCTAACCGCTGCGCCATAATACCCAAAATATAGGGCGTGTTTTAATTTATCAGTTTGCATTCATAATTTAAAACACCCAATTTTTGACATGACGTTTTCTGGCAGTATACCGACGATATATTGGTTAAAGCACAACGGAGAAAAGCAATTTATGTGCTATGTGCATTGTAGTTACAACGTAAGCCTTCCACAACAAAGCAACAAGGTGAATGTTTAGCTAAACACGCTTCTGAGAAACCGGCACAACGCTGTTAAATCTCATCTCTTTTAAAAAAAAAAAACCGATAGACATTTGAGGGTACAGCGTTTTTCCCTATTACATGCGACGTATATTTTTCACGTAAGCGAGTGAGAGCTTCTGTACGAGCTTACACAATGCGAAAGCTTATGCGATTTTTTATCGAGTGGCTAAAGCCAAGGTTGCGATACAGTTACAGATCAAATTGTGAACTGTTTTCCAAATAACCAAAAGTTTCATCAAATTGCTGACGTTTTAAACTAACATAATTATAAGATACAAACTTCTTTACAGGTCAAAAATACTGAAAAAAAGAATCTTTTACTGTTATGTAAGTGTAATAATATGACGCAGCGGTTAGCGTTGTTGGCTTCCGTGCCAAATTTCTCTCAGTACGAACAGCATTTTTTAAAATTTCTGTTCGAAGGCATAAGTGTTTGTGATTTTCTTCCATCCTTCTTATCCTTTAATAACTGGGTGTAGCGAGAGCTATTTGTAAACCACTAGTCTCGTCCTAGCTTTATCATTATATTTCTACTACTTTCTTTGGAAAAGAGAGGTTGAGTGACTCTCGTAGAAAAACTTCTCTTGAGATACCTCTATTAGGAGGAGATATGCTTCACATTGGAAGTGTACAAGAATTATATAAATATATTTATATTTATAGTTATTATTACCGAGAGTCCAGTACTTTTTATGTTCTTTAAATGTAAGAAATTATATGTAATCTTTAGTATTGGATTGGCTATGCTTAAATGTAGTGTTACGTATTTTTTTAAAGATTGTTTTGCTGGGTTAAACTAATCATATATTATTGCCAATTTATCATGACTGTTTCCGAGAATGCTATGAATATATTGACAACTCAGTATAACGCGTGCTTTTAAATATTATGCACTGTGGCTTGAATTCATTATTCACCCCACATATTATTGAATAATACATCGAAACAGTTTTCCAGCATTACCATTGCGAATATTAAGACAACTCATACTGTCGAACAAGACGTATTACAAAATAAGCAATAAAATTAATTTATTATGTATCTGGACTTATCAATATATTCATGACGTGCACGAATTTATGATACACTGGTAAATTTGTGCGGGCAATGCTGATAAATGTCAAAAAAAATATTTTTAAATGTAAAACAAAATTAAAAAAGGGTACTACAGATAATATCTAACGTGTATCAAAAGTAAATAATGAGTTTAATAGTAGTTTTTTAAGACAATACAATACTTGCTTGTTTGACACTGTATTATAAAAAAGCTTATTTCTAAAAGTATAAGAAAGTATTTGTTAAGTTTTTGTTAAGTTTCTTTTTTTCTCTGATTTATTTATTTCGTTGTAAATCATTCATAATAATCTTTATAACATAACACAGCGTAAAAGATAAACAAGAATGTCAATAAAGTCTGTAAAAGCATACAAATTGGACATGGTTAAGTGCAAAAAATATATAAAAAAGGAGTTTTGATTGTGTTTTGGAATGAGCAGTGAAAAAAAACTGATTAAAACGGTGTTGTTTTATTAAGTTACTCTTTGAATCGGTCTAAAAAATTTTAAACTAACATGGATATTAAATGACAGGTAGTCTACATAAATAGATTAATTCTATTTTCGATAAAAAATATGAGTAAACAAAGTATTTTTTAATACTATCTATCGTTATAAACATTCATTGCTTTGAATACTGGAGAGAATTTTTTATCGCAAACCTTTGTTATAAAAGAAAATAATAATTTGGCTTCAATAAAAAATAGCAATGATATTCTTAGTTTGATGGTTATGTTGGATAAACTTTATTGGAGAAAAATGCGAAGAAGCCTGGTATTCATTATTATATTAATGTAAGAAAATACATAATTTTTATTAATCCAACCTAGAATTTATCATATTATTATGTGTTTTTTTTTGTTTCACGCAATTTCATGATTTTTTTACGACTTGGGTGTAAGTGTACTCTGAAAGAAGGATATTTTTCGCGACGGCGTCAAGTGAGCTTTTTTGTCTCATCCATTCTGGATTGATGGCTGTTTTTTAAGCTCAGTAAAAACGAAGGCTGTTTTGATTAGCTTAATATGACGGAAGAAAAGTATGTTATGCTTGGGGAATATCACCGTAAAAATAGATTTTTCGTCTCAGAGCTTTTTTGCTTTATGAAAAGAAAATTTAATATGTAACAGTTTAAGGCGAAAAATTAAATATTCTTCACATAAGCTTCTTGTAAGCATGTTTCATTTATGATACTTGGCATAAATGTATGACACAAGTTTTGTTGAAAAACATTTTATTATCGCGCTAATTTTTAAACATAAAATTTATTTAGTATTATTAAGCCTTACAACTTTAGTTTATTATTGAGATTATATAAATGAACACATTTTGAGTTATTTTGTTAAAAAAAAAACATGAGTCTCGCAACTTGCACACTTTCATATGAAACAAGATGACCTTAACTCATGACAGCTCTTTCAATATCCACATCCTTTTTATTAAAAATATTTCTATTCTATGTTGTTCAAATGGTTGATTATTATTTTTTGTTTATATTGCCACAGTTCTTTTAGATTGAAGATAAAAGTTGATATAGAAATAGTGGTATTACCGAAAAATAGATTCCAAAATTAATGGTAGTATTTTATAATCAAAACAGCATGAGTCTCACAACTTGTACACTTTCATATGAAAGAAGATGACCTTAACTCATGATAGCTTTTTCAATATCCACATCCTTTCTATTAAAAATATTTCTATTCTATGTTGTTCAAATGGTTGATTATTATTTTTTGTTTATATTGCCACAGTTCGTTTAGATTGAAGATAAAAGTTGGTATAAAAATAGTGGTATTACCAAAAAATAGATCCCAGAATTAATGGTAGTATTTTGAAATCAAAATATCGCTTTTAAAAAAAAACTGAAAAAAATACCTGTATTTTGATAGTAATCTTAGTCAAAACCAAATACATTGTGCGTGATGAATTATTGAAATATTTTAAATGTGCTTAGAGTTGTTTCAGGTTTTCGAGATCCAGTATATTGATCGACTTTTCAATGACGATTTCTTTTTTTATTATATACTTGAATAACATTTATTATTATTTAATATGAAACACTGGGACACAAAATATAAATCCGAAACGTATTAAATGTGGCCTGAGCAGAATTAATAATATTTGACTATGTCTTTATCTGAGTAAACAAAAAACAAAAAATCAATGTATTTTTTGAGATTCTTATAACCCAATAACATTCCGCATTGTTTCATTTTCGTATTGTGCTATTGTTCACAAAGTTTCTGGTATAATATATAACAATTCTTTTACTCAGAGGTTGGAAAACATTTCTAATTGGATGCAATATTTTCTGTGCACGTAAATGTAGTAATTCTCTTACGCATTATTTTGCAGATAAGTATACAATTTATTAAAAATGTAAATTTTACGGGACCAAATTCCAATACATAAACATTCGTAAAATAGTTTATCAATTGTGTTTGAAGGCATATCTGTGGTATTTTAATTCAATTCGGTTGTTAAAAAAGTGATTTACTTACCATAAGCCCTGTGCTAGTCCCATTTTTATTTTCTTACTATCCACGAAAAAAAAGTTGAGCCACTGAGTAACCCACATCTTTTGTTGATATAAACGTCATTTTGGACTACACAATATAAATTACATTGAAATAGCTAAAAAAAAATGCTGTCTGTATGCTGTCGCGTTTTTTGAAGATAACTTGAATACCCTTATAAACAATCAACGCATTCGTTATTACATGAATTTTTCAAGAAGTCACTAAATGCGGTAACTAGCTATTAAAAACTTTTCAGGAATCGAGAGAATAAGTATTTGCGAGACTTTTTGGAAACTTTCAGATTATATAAGGTCAAAAACTTTGTTATTGTTTTAGGTTTGGATATAACTTATAAAATGTCGATTATCACAGAATCAACATTTTGTCACTTAATGATTTTTATCAGTAAGCCGAAGATATATTCTATACAATTGTTTTCTCGTCTTTGTTGGAAGCCTTTTAAATGTGATGTCTTAAGCGTCTTCCAAAACATATTAAAATACAAGCCTTTATGTCTTCGGTCAGAAGTAGTCAAGACGTAAAATGAAAACAACTGATTATTTTGTAAATTAAAAAATTCTCATAGAATATTTCTGCACACGCACATTTTTGATATTTAGTGCCTTCTTATTTCCCATATTCGTTTCTCCTAATGAATAAATATAGAATTCTTAAGAAAAAAAACATCTATACGAAAAATATAACGTTTTATAAATACAAACGAATATATTATCAGAATACAACTTCTCTGTGAAGTCCTGCGATAAATTGTGTAGATTATTTTTAGCAAATGTTTCTGGTCGAATGAAAATAGGAAGAATATTTTCAGTTCTTTCCCGGAAGAAGCCTTTTTGTTTGAGAGCCATCATTTTGAGGAATCCAATATGGCACAGCGAGTTTCGAATACTGGGTAATAAAAATTTATCGCCGGTTCTCAACAGTTTCTATCGAGTTCACCCTCCATCACAGGTAGTTAACTTTGTCCTCACGTGACGTAACCAGTCGTAATCTGATCTTTGCCCTACAGGAAACTTTTTTTTGTGTATTGGAACTATTTTTAGATAGACTTACATTTGGTGTTTTTTAAAAGTAATATAACATATGTTTACGTTAAATGATTAATATATTTAAATATGTGATTTAAAGTAATATATTCAAATAGATTTTTTTTTTCAAAAATGTGATAGTAGGTTAAACTGTTTTTATTTTTAAAAGTTTACAAATTAAAGTAAATACTAGCCGTTTTTGAAATTTTTGTCACGAACAAGATTTAGAACTATTATTTTTTAGTGTAAAATCAGAAAATATTTCAATATTAAAATCGAGTATTTTTTATGTATAATCTATCGATTAAAGATTACAGGCGACAGTAAATTACTCATTAGCCATACTAATAAATTATGAGTGTTCGTCAACAAATGCAAAATGACAGTCAATCATTTATTATATCCTCCGCTTACTGTATTCCATAAAATTAATACGGGACTTAAAACTGAATCTATCAGAGTTATTCTTCACGAAATCAGTACAGATTCTAGCGTATGTAGATGACATTGATAATATTGTCGGTCGTTCCAAGACTGATGTCGTCGAAGATTTGCAAGAAGTCACAATTAAAATATTATATGTGACAGTCACAAAGTCGTTGCTACAATCATCAAAGTTCGTGTACATATCTCAAATCCATAGTCAACGTCCAGAATAGTGTAAGCAAGAAAATAGAAAATAAAAATATAAACAGCGATAAATGCTTTTACGAACTGCATCAACATATCAAATCACGACGAAAAACAACTGTTTGCCTGTACAAAATCCACATACGACTAGTTTTGGTGTGTATGATCTGGAAGCTTAGCTCTGAAGACTCTCAAAAGCTATGATTGTTTGAAAAAAACATCCTAGAATATATTTTCGACTCTGTCTATGAAAATGGCACCTGGTGATGTTGGCATTGCCATAAGTTTAATAATCTCTACAGTGAGTCACACAAATCTAAAACCCGTGACTCACTGTGCAAAAAACTAGGCTAAACCTGACATATTATATCATGTATAAATGAGTAAAAATTTTCAAAAGTCTCACAGAAAAAGAAGCGTTGAAAGATCGGGGATTTGTTTAATTGACGGGTTGGCACAGAAATTACGAGTGCTGGGTGTCAGTGATTGTTGGAAGAAGGTGAAGGATCATGCGGAAAAGAAGAAAATAATTAAGACGGTTAAAGTTAACCCTGGACTGTAGCGCTAGAAAAGAATAAGAAAAATCCATAAAATATGTTAAATGATGACTGTAGCCTGATGGAAACGATATGTAAATTCTGATGAAATCCGTTTTCCGAACAGATTATTTTCGACAAACAAAAAATATCATTTATGTAGTATGTTAAATTAATATTTAAATTTGATTAAAAGTTATAAAAATACTTTTTTATCTTTATATCCTTTCCCACTCTCTGTATTCAATCCATAAATTAATTTACTGTAAAAACAATTTTATTTCATAATCCAATTTCCTCTTTAAAAAGGTTGAGTGAGTGACTTTTAACCTTTATCATTAAAACCTCGAAAGACACCATTTTTAATCAATATTCTTAAAATTGAAGTCGTATATGGTTATATTAATAGCATAGCCAATTGGTAAAAGACAAGTTATTATTTGTAGCAATGAAAAGATCGTTAAAAGTATTTTTAGTCCTGTAATCAAGCAATCAAAGTTCTCAAAAGTTGGTCCAATTTGGTTGCAATTGGTGCAATTTACGCATTTTCAAATCCCCGAATAAACACTTTAACACATTGATTTAAAAAACAGTTAAAAGATTTGTATACAAATGTATGGATATCTATGAAGCTTACATATCCACAACTATTTTACTATTAGCTCTTTCCTGTACACATCATTCTATTGTCACCTTCCCAAAACAAAGTGGTTAAAAGATTTAGTCATATAATTGCACTAAGACGTTGTATGCCCTTTTACATTGATGTAATAAAACTTTGAAAAAACAACATGAAAAATATTGGTGTATTTTATGGGAAAATAGTGGTTTTATGTCTTTTGTAATTGAGGAAAAATTATAATCAATTATTTCTGTTAATGTTAAAAATAAACATTATTGTTTTAAGGCACTTATCAATATTGTTTTCATGAAAATTTCGAGACAAAAATTAAATATTAATTTTACATGAAATTCAATCAGAAATGTTAAATAAATAGAAAACGTCTTTATCAAAAAATTCACACCAAAACAAGAAACTAAATCCCAAAATTGTAACAGTAATTTTTCTGTTTTTTTTTACAGAAAACTTTTTTATGTATCAAACGTAATCTGAATAAAATACAATCACAGACATAAGTCTCATTATACATATATTCAATAAAATTTGATGACACGAATATTTCAAACAATGATTACGATATATTTTTTAAACATCGCAGAACGCCTGTTACATCACACACATGAAAGTAACCCACCCCAAGTCAAAAATTATGTGTTTGTAGATATATACTGTGGCATTCGTACTTTCTGTATATAAGATTTTTTATTTTAAATTATTCATTGTAAAAAATGGGACAATAATTTTTTTTTAAAGTTGCATATTATATTATCAATAATAAATATTTTAAACTGCCATAACACAACGTGCGCCACTTTATCCAACTTTCAAATAACTATATTAAACATAATTAATTATATTGTTAAATTATTTCCACATCTAAGTATATTGTAAAAGCATAATACAAAATGTGAAGGGCAGAAACTTCAAAGTCTAATTTCATTGTTTGGTTTGTGGTGGCTTAGTTGTGGGTGTGTAATACATAAATTATGATTTTTCAATTATAAAACAATTCAAACATAAACTAATTACACCAGCTGAATATGGAGAGTATAAATAATTAGCTTTGAATGCCCTACATTATTTCGGGTCAATCTAAGGTCTTGATTACGCCCTTTTGTTACGCAAAAACGTCCATGACTAATTAAGGTGAAGCAAAAAAAGGGCAAGGGAGACGTTACAGGTAAGCAGCGACCAGTAGAGACACTGTGTTGTGTAACCGCCCTTTGGCTTAACCTTTTTCTCGTAAGGCGTTTGTTTGATCCAATTCTGTTGAGAGTGTATCATTATTTTTTTGAGTTAGGCGCCGGGAAAGTCGTTTGGATATTGACACAAACTGTATATTGCAAAAAAACCTTTTTTTATTTATTGTAACACAATTTCGTCTAGAATAGAAGACTCGCAGTGGAAGAAAATCCCACCTCGCTGTAACGATTTTCAGATTTATAAATATTGTGACCTGAAAACCCAATCTAAAATGAGAATTTAAAGCATATTGTAAATAAAGGAATATGCGAAACGTTTGGTCAAAAAGAGAACCGCTATGCGATAGACACTAATATAGTTTTGTCAAGTTTTGTTTCAGAAACATTGTTTTTAATATATCGTCACATTTCTGGCAGAAGTTGGTAAGTAACAGATTGATAGTTTTGGGTATACAGCAAATAAAATATTTCAGCTTTTATAATAAAAACTCTACCATCGATATTTTATGTTACAAATTTAATTATAATACAAAATATAAATGCAATACGCAAATAAGAAGTAAAGCCAAATAGACAGGGACAATTGCCTGCCTTAAATCAACGTTAATAATTGGCTGTAAAAAAACTGAGTTATTTTAGACAACAACAAAAAATATACCAAAGAATGTGTTTGTATTTAATTTGAATTGTTTTAAATTTATTTCTTATATAAACACGATAAATTTATTTGATAAGCGTCATTTCAAGTTCATCCGTGCATTTGACCGCCTGAAGATGCCGAAAGGCGAAATGGCCCGGGTCATTAGTGACAAAACTTGTGTAAATGTACATGATTTGAACGACTCAAATTTAATATTGAAATTCCAAAAAGCACCTTCAGTCGAAATCTTAATATTTCTCTTTGTACATTTAACTAATTTTTCTCATATTTATTAGTTACCGAATTTTGACAGAAAGGTGAAATTATATAATATTTAAACATATGGCCGTTATTAATTTAAACGAAAAATATAAAAAAATAAATTCAAGCGTATTTATTTAAAAAATATCTACAAAACAGCATTTTTTAACACATTTTCGTTACTATAAATAAATTTGAAATAAACCGGTAAAGTTAAAAGTAATTGATTTAACGTTAAGACTGAATAAACTAAAAATATGTGTTCGAATGTCATTATTTTGTTTACCTCATTTAAAAACTCACTGCAGTGGGGTAGTTACTATCTCAGAAGAGAAAAAATAGTAGGGGGATGAAAGAATGAATTGGAAGTATTCTTAATGACGTCAGATAGTAGTTATATGCAAATTTATATTTTCGAAATTAAGACAAAATAACTGACATCGCAATAGAATAAAATTAGTTTTATTTGAAGTATATACTTATTTTTTTATTTGATTTGAAAGTAACCTTATAGAATTGTTGGTTAAAAGTTGAGTTATTTTCTGCATTATTCAACAATGTGCAACAAATATTTTACTTCTTTTTAAATCTCCATCTTTGAATATTTTATATTCGTTTTAAATGTTTGTTTTGAGATCACAGATTCGTCTCAAAATTAAAATGTGTACAGTTTTAAAAGTACTTAAGATAAAGTATGTTATGACTGTTGTCAGATTCGAATGTATCAAGAAAACATAGAGTACGTATTTAATATTTGCAATGGAAACGGCGTAAAAAAAATTCAAATGAGGTAAGCTTTCTTACTTGAACCTCAAAGCTCTAAGACGGAGCTTCATCGAGACAAAGGCCATCATTAAAAACACTTTCGACAAAAGAACCAAACAAAAAAGCATGAATGGGAAAAACAAATCCCAGCGTGGGGTGGCGAATTCACAGCCTCGCTTACCTCTTTTAAATTTTTAACAGAGATTTTTAACCCATGGAAAGGGTATTCACAAAAGCTTTAAGGAAAAAATGCACACGCAAATAACGTAAATACCGTGTGCCGTTTGTTTAAAAAAATAATGAACTTGCGGAAAAATTACCTACATTAAAATAAAGCGATGGCTAATATTTACAACGTATGTATTCATTTTTAGAGAGGTTTTTTACTGTTACGTGTATTTTATTTATGGACTAGTAAAAAGATATCGACTTTGAGACGAATGTAAAAGAAATTTAGTATAAGGAAGGTATATAGCTTAAATTTATTATTTGAAATCTAATAATTTCTAGAGAAAGTGTTTATTATTTATAGCTGAAGCCTCTATATATTTTTTAGTGTTATTTTAGAAGTTTATTTTTTTAACAAGCAACACTTTTTTCAACGATAACCAATTTGTCAGTTGAGTGCTAATTTTGACTCAGTTTGGTTTACCATTTCACCATGAATAGATTGACGCCATTGTGAAAAATACATTTTTTTTAAAAGATGCCAGCAAGAACGTTACCGTTTAATAGAGAGCGCTGTAGATCCATGATACCATATATTTTTGTTCCCCAATTGAACGGTATTGATATAGAAAAGCTGTGGTTTTAAAGATATGTTGCAACATGCTACACAGCGCGTGTCAAAAATTGGCTGTCACTGGAAAAAGTTTTGATAATTGGAAAAACTATCCCATAAAAAAAATCACCCCATAGAAATGATGTATATTTAATATTTTGGGAAATGTTTTTTACAGTGCAGATAAAATAATACAATAACATCGATCTTTTAAATATATATAAAAAAAATGTCGAATAATAAAGGAATATACAACGAGCAACTGTAATTAGGAATCGGGTATATTGTAAATTTAACTAAAAGAATTACTAATTTTACTGAAAAGGTAGACTAACTGAATTTATAAAAAGGTTTCGTTGAATAAGCTTATTGTAGAGTTTATATTATTCTCTTTAAAAATGATTTAATATTTTTATTGGTTGGAATATTGGTGGGTATTACGGACTTACATACTTTACAGAGAAAAAGAAAATTAATATAATTTTATAATATATAAGTTGAAATTATTTTAATGGTTCCCTTAGTTCACTTACTCTAAATAAATCTTTACATAATGTGTTCGTCTTGAAACTTTGGTGTTTGTTAATTGAAGAAAACAAACAATTTCAAAGTGATTACGGTGAATTGTGAATAAAGTTTGTGCCCCAACTACACTTTTTAAATCTACTGGAACAAGTTTAATTCTAACATTTTATTTTTCTTGATACTTTTAAATTACATTTTTAGTAATTTTGTTATTAAACATAAAAATCAGCCAATGCATACGATTTATTATCTACATTTTCACCATAAGAAAAATTAAATTCACAAACAAATTTTATTTTAAAATATAAATCGCAAATGAAGAAATTAAATGCTTCCAGATTTTGAAACAGTAAAGTGGTATGTATTGAATTGTTTTTTGATTTATTTATAAAACCAAGCTATCTCCAGCGTATTGAATATATAAAGTATTTCTTGTATATAACTTTTTTGATATAATACTGTATTTAGTGGATACGGTTTAACTAAGTAATGCAGTAAAGAACTAATTTTTGACGATGGCGATAAACTAATATTATATATAAAAACCATTATAAACCATAAAATTCAAAGAAAACAATAATCTTTGAACTAAATTATTGCAATAAATGTTACATTGTTACCAAAGCTTAAAAGAAAAGCGTGAAGAAGTTTTTCTTGTACAATAAACGTATTAAAAATAACTGATTTATTTCTGTAGAAATAATGGCTAATTATATTGAAAAAAAACAGTCAGTAAAAATACTATGGAAACAAACAAACAGTCCAACCAGTATCGTGTTGTTGTATGATATATTATATTATAGATTTTTAAGCATTCAAATTTTACGACTCCAGCAATTGAGCTTCGATATGGAGAAAAAATTAAATATTTACGATCGTTCACTTGTTTCAGTTTTGGCGAAAATGTAAACGAAGTATTAAATACGTAGCTATGCCAAAGTTCACATCAATCAAACCAATATATCAAAGTCCTACTGGCAAAAACATAAATCAATAAATTCGAACCGTGTGCAAAGAAAGTGCCTCACATAGCGTAATGCCAGGCTGATCTAATCGTACAATCAAAAGCGTGCAGTCTATAGAAGCATAATAAGTCAGCTTTTGCTTTTCATATCGATATATAATATATAAGTGCTTTGAATATTATCATGTTTTGTATTTGAAAGAAAAAAAATGAGAGATGATTTAATGAACATTTTGACTCATGTTTTATTTTTCAACTATGTCATGGAGCAATTGCAATGTGTATAAAGCATAATTTATAAATTCCAACAGTGAGAAGTGAAAAAGAGGTGATCCACGCAAAAACCTTTTTTGATGATTTTGGGAAAATACAAATTAAGAAATATACATAAACTTTAAGTGAAAGATACAATTTTTTTTTCTATAGTTATATTATATATTTGTCTGAAAAGCCAAAAAAATATTTTGAAACCAGCAAAATTCTCACACTAAATGATAAAATTATTTTATACAATAAGTGGAATTTTCTTTCGATTAATATTAAATTTTTATACGATGATTGACAGAATCAATACTAATGATACACGTAGTTTTTAAATTGTGTATAAATAAATGTAAAATTTAATCAATCATTATCAATCAAAAATAGTCTAAAAATCATTCGCGTATTAGATTCAGAGTTCGATAATACAATACCAAAAATAATCATAAGCTCAGACTTAGTTGTCAAATATGAAAGCTCTCATCTTATTTAGTTTAAACTAATGAATATGAATGGCTAAATAAATTAACGAAATTTCTATATTTAGCAAGCTTTTTAGTATTTTGTATCACAAATATTAAATATCGGTATACTTGGAGTACGATGGGAAAATATAAGGCAATGTAGGTGGAAAGAGTTTCTATTGGCTACAAAACCTCTTTAAGTTTCTTAACCACTTGAATGCTGTGCAATCACCGATGCACACTTTTTATACATACCACGTATGTTGCACGAGCACTGACGCTTGACACAAAAACCCTGACAATATTTGTATTTTGTATAAGATGTACTCATATTATGGAGTTTTTATATTTAAATAGTGTATAAAGAATGTATTGGTTGTATGTATATTAAAAGTAAACGTTCTTCTATATAAACTATATTTGCATGTAATGTTTAAGTACACACGAGTTGATAAATGACGAGAAATATTATACGAGAGTTAAGTCATTGAAAAAATCAAATTACAGCTTGACACATATGATATTGTGGCACAGTACAAGCGAGAAAATAAAATTATACTGCCCTATTGTAAAATACAGTTACAATATGGTTCCAAGAAAACCTAATGATGTGTTAAACGAGGTTGGAAATTCGTAGAAAGTTATGGTCATCTGTTTTAGTAAATAAATAATGTCCAATTTTTGTTAGCTATATTGTGAAATATTAATATTTAACAACATTTAACACCATGTACCTTTTAATCTGTAAGTGACATTTCAGTATAAAAACAGTACACAAAAGATCCAAGAAGGTAAATATTTTTAAATATTTCTCCAAAAGCATTAATTTTATAACGAATATATCGTAGTTGCGCTTTCAAAATCCGCTATGTGAATATTTTTATGAAATCAAATTGTTGTGTTAAAAAAATAAAATAATTCATCACACCCGCAACTAAAAAAAACAATTATGATATGAGGAGTTTTAGAAATTATTTTCAAAAATGACAATTTTTCGAAGGACAGACATTGTAATTTCATTTTAAATTATATGTACATATGTAAACCATCAGATTATCTTTTGGCAGCTTAGCTTACAGTGTTAGCACTGTTGATTATCGTGGTTTGAAAAACAACATTTTTTTTTAAATAGCTCTGAGTCGTAAGATTTTTCCGATTCTAACTCTACAGCCCTGATTTTTAAAATTGATACATTTCTCCTGATACTTTGGTGTGTAAGAATTTTTTTTTGTACGGAAATGCCGCTGCAGTGGCAAAGAAAAGGGTGAAAATTGATTTACGATGCTGAAATAATTCATAACATTGTGTTATTTTTAGGTTCGTTAAGCTTGGTTATCCCTGCAACTGTACAACATGTATAAACATGATAAAATTTCATTGTTTGGTTGTCATGTTATGGAAGATGATATATTGCAAGATGTTTTCTTATTCACTGGGCGTTAAGAAAGTACATTTTTAAGACCGAGAAAAACATGTGGTTTTATAAATATTTAATACGCAACAAAATATAAGTACGGTTTATGATAGTGATTGAAAGTTTTTTTACAGTCATAAATTTAACTATGCTATTCTCAAATTCCATAAAAATCCTTTAAAATGTGTACAAATCTTTAAAACATCACATTTTTAAAAATATAAATTGAAGTTTTGTTCAACGTATGTAGGTCACTAAACGGTAAGTCCCTATTTTCCTTTTTTATAAATGAAAACACTACCAGTAAAATCATCTTAAACCATACATGTACTGCTACCAAATTAAACAAACACTATCAACACGATGTGTTATCAATTCAACGTTCGAGATTATTAATTTAGTTTAATATGTTGAATAATACTGCGATGTTTGACATTATATAACATATGATATACCCTCAACATATGATTTTTTGTTCATAGTACTATATTTAAAAAATCATATATCTAAATAAAATATAAAAACAAGGTTTTGCAATTTTGTTTAATAAAAAAAATATTGTTTGCGTATATTATTCTTTCTATTTATTTTGGACTAAATTCTAGATAAACATATTATATTTGAAAGCTTTTTAACGCTTGTAAAAAGTCTCTGATATGTCTCCTGTAAAACTACTATTTGTCGTTGCAAGCCTTTTAAAACCTTTCGAGCCGATGGCGGCGATTGTTAATAATTATTCAAATAATTTAACATTTGTTGAATTAAACTGTCTAACCATTTAATTGTTGTTTATAAAGTAAACATGATAGATCTGTAGTTGTTTGACCGTTACAATTATTTAAATTAACTGTTTATAATTCATTCAGGCATCGCAAATTTGATGTAACATTGTAATTTATTTAAATTGTTTTACTATTAATGAACCTTTAATGCAACGCAGTGCATTTTATACAGTCTGTAGCAAAGCGTGTGGATATATTATATTACGAACACGACCAAATCGATGGAATGAAATTGAAAAATAGTGAGTTTGAAAAACGCGAATCTATTTACATCGCAAAACACATTTTAGTACAGAGTGGTTTGATTAAGTAGAAGCATCCACTCCACAAACTAAATTCCTGCAAAAAATGCTTTTGGAAGTTTTCAAATATGGAGATTGGCAATAAAAAATACATTCGAAAACGTATTTTGTGGTTAATGTTCTGATATTCAAAACGAAATAAAAAAAAGATTTGTGAAAAAATCTAAAATACTTTTTTCTAGAATTTTGAAATAACATGCTTGTTTTTTTGTTATGAATAATATTCTACAAATCGGGTAATTTATATTCTCTCGCCAGTAATTTAGAAAGGTTTCAAAAAAGTTGAATCACTAAACTTATATCTATTTTTAAAATGTGTTCGAAAAAAAACAAAAAACGTACGTAAAAAAATAATTGAATCCCAAAAAGTATGTACTTAATTTGAACGATTTTGTTTTTAAATTTTGGATGATATTTTAAAGATAATGTACTTTAAATTGAAAAAAAAATGTTAATTGTTTAATAATTTTTTTACAGTACTATCGACAATCTTTCGTTAATAAATATGGACAGCAAACAACTCACAACTCAACTTTTTACTATAAATAATAAAATAAGATGTATAAATTGAATATTTTAAAATGATTGCAATGGATTATGTAGAAATATTTATATTTTTTCAGCAGATTTTTATTGAATTAACTTGACCTCATGTTGAGTAAATTTTTCTAAGCTTTGAAATAAAGCTAAATTGCCAAAAATAACATTAAAAAACAAACTTAGCATGAAATCTGAAAAGAAGACATCCATTTACAATATTAACATTAAAAAGGTAAAATATGTTATATTTTAATACTTCTTTTAACAGTATAACCCTTTAAACGGGACGTAGCGACATCGTTAAGCTAACAACATTGTGACTATTATAAGTTGGCCGATGCGTCATTGTGTCCGCTTAAGGAGCTTAAATTTCCCTTCAATACTTTACTGCTCATTCATTGTATTAAAATGAGAAAACATCTTACCGTCATAAAACATATACAGCAACGAGAGAAAAATGTTATGAAAGAGTGAAGAAAAATTAGTTCCTTAAACAGCCACAACGGTGTATCATTCAACTTATAGAAACCTCAGCGTACAAAACACTTCCTAACTCTATTTCAATAAGTTTCGAATAAAAGAGGTTGAATAATTAAACAAATTCTATTGAGATACGTCACTAAAACTCTATATGATTCACAAAGTGAACATTGCTTTCTTAGATTAACGTTCAGTCTCGACGATCACTCGATAATACAGCGTTAATACACTTAATTGAATACACATTTTAGCAATTCATCTTTTAGGCAGAAGCTTCATTTAGTTATTCAAACTGAAATCGTTGATAGTTTTAAAACGTTAACTAACAACCCATTTAAACACGGTGTCCAAAAAATACATACGCTAAAAACTTTTCACTCAGCTACAAAATTTAAATCACCTTTTGTAAAATCTGTTTAAATCGGGATGAAAAAGTGCTCTCCATTATTTACCGCGGCAATTGTTAATTTCATTAATGGCATAATATAAATTACACTCCGAGTTTGCTAAATTAACCAGCTGGCGCAGATTCGAACCGCACTTTGTGGCGATTGGCATTACTATTACTAGATTACTTTACCGAGATAATGTGACAATGCTACCTAACGGCAACTAAATCGTTGAAATAATAATATAAAATATCATACCTGTTTGGTTTAGTATTAAGTTAAATTAAAGCTCAAATTAAAAAAAATATCATAAAAAAGGAGTATTGCATTTAAAAAGGGACAATATTTTATTTATATTAATGTTTTTAGTTTAAATAATAGTTTTAAAACAAAAACATATTGTATTTCAAATGTAATATAAAGAAAAAAAAAGTTTTCCACACGCAACACATTATTCACGATTGTTTAAAATAGGACCTTTAACATCAAGTTTAAAAAAAAATGTGATGTGTATAAATGCACAGCATATTTACTTGGCAGGGTGAAAGTGGGGTCTGAGAGCCACTAAACAATATCGGAGTTTCCTATCTCACATTTGTTAATATTGGTAATTTTTACCAGGTTTGCTTCCAATTTGGAGAGTAAAAATAAACATTCGAAGAAGGAAAGCAAAACTATTTGTATGGACTCATATAGAAATATAGAACTTGGCGTAAGCTTATCGCTTTATGTGTGTTTTCATTTTAAAATTTTAAGAAACAACTACTTTGCTTATTGCGAGCAGGGTTGCCAGATTTTCAAAATCACAAGTCGGATTGACTAATTCAAACAGTAAAAAACGACTTAAAAAAATACGATTTTAATTAAATAATAATATTTTTAAATAAGTACCTACAGGGAGGAATTTTTACGAAATAATCACATAGTAATCCACAAACTTCACAGTCATTAAAATATATTGATAAGATACAATGAAAATAATTACATTTTGATTTAGATATACGAAAAAGTTTTATTAAAAACAATTTTTTCGAGCAGAATTCTTACATTGAAATATAAAAATGTATAATGCGTAACTCGTCTGGAATGTTTTTGAAATACTTTTAAGCTAGATTCTATCAACTACACGAATGTTTTTTAATATTATAAGTTACTTTAAAATTGTGCTTAATTATAGGTGTCGCTGAAGACCGCTATACTCACCCTTAATGTGATAATATAAAAGCACATTCAATGATCGTTCAAAACCAGTATTGTGTTTGCTTAACCCATTTTTATGGAAAACCAAAATCCTGTTTACATTTTTCATGGTACTTAGAAACGGCGTTTTGAGAACCGTTCATACATTTTATTTGTAATAATTGCTTTAAAAATTTAAAATATTTAATTGTAATTCAACGTCAAATACATCTAAGCATTACTGTATTGTTTATTGTTTTTGATTCAGAGATTATTACAATTTTCATAATATTATATTAGTATGGCACACATGGCATTTAATTCCAAAGAAACTCGTTAAAAACACTTTAAAGTAGTAAAAAATAAATCAGTTTCGGTTGGCCTTTCCTTAAATAACGAACAATGAAGTAACTTTTATTTTAATATATATTTTTTTAAATTTTGTAATAATTTTAACAGTTTTTAACTGTATTATTATTTTAAGCACATTAGTGCATGATTCAAAATCAGTCCCGTGCAGTTCTACTCGGGCCATGAATGTGAGGGGTAGACTCCTTTTTTTTGTCGATAGCGTTGTGGAAGGTGGCCATTAAACGTTGGCTGCATATACACAGCCAGGTGGTGGGAAACCAACTTGTACTAACCCGATAATAAAATTTATCGCGTAACTATAGAATTAAAAATTAAAATAGTCTGAAATAAATGTTCGATTCGCTTAAAACCTGTGTCAAATGGATTCATAATGGAGAATGTAAATAAAATAATACTCGTCAAATAACATCGCGCTGTCAGTAAAAAAAGGTAATGATGCTGATTTGACGCATTGTTTAATGAAATGGAAAATCGGTCACGATACTGGTCTCAAGATTAAATGTTTGCTCAGTGAAAAAATTCTGATGGAAAACGGATTTTAAATCTTTTGTTAAATGGACAAAAAATGTAACTGTCTATCTTTAAATTTTAAAATAACAATTCAAAACAGATTAAATAATAGAATTTGAAAATGGTTATTCATTCATTACATTTAGTCACAAATTCATAAATATATCGAATAATTATTGCCAGAATATGTGCATTTAGAAGATTGAATTTTCGACTCAAAAGTTAAACGAAAGTCAAATCTGCAATGGCAACCAAAAACCATTCGGATTTGCTGTCTGTGAACTGTTTTTTAAGTTTTACTTTTTATTTCATGATTTTGTTTGTTGATTTTAATGTGTTGTGTAGTATGATGTATTATGTTAATTTATTTTTTCTCATTGTCTTAGTGCATGGTGAATTGGCGTCAGCTGTCATGTCATGTACGGTACTTTTAATTTTTAAACAATAAATAAATAAATATATTGCAATTTGATCACTATAAAGTAACCACTTTTAAGGTGTTTACTGTCAATACTTGGTGGAATAGCATTATAATAAAAATTATAAAACATTTTTAGTACTTTTTTCACATATTTTTTTTATTGGATCAGGACCGGTTTTTATTTATAGTTTATTTTTCTTGTATTTTGCTTCAATTTACTTGCTTAGTTGTAATACCAATTGTTTGTCATACCTTGGTTTTCTTACTAAACTTTTGTATAAATTATCCCTGTTTCATTGTATTTCTTATCAGTTGACAATGCTCACAACGAGCGAAATCGTTACTGATTTAATAAAAAAAAATATGTGAAAAAAAGACTTTTTTTTTTATTATTTTCATTTTTATTTTTACTATAAAGTAAGTTAAATTTTTCAACTTGTTTATTGGACTAAAGAAACATCACTGGGTATAGTTTTTATACTAATTAAATAATTTTTAAATTGAGACCATGACCGAAACATTTTTGATTTATTCATATGAATATACAAGAAAAAATAATAAAAAATGAACAGTTATAATGCCACCATAATCGCAGTTGAGTATGTGTGCTCTAAGACTTTCATTTTTAAACATGTTTAAGGTCTCAAATTTAAATTGAAAAATCTAAATTTGACATTGATCTTGACCGGGAATCAAACCCAGACCCACCTGGTCAGTAGCGCAAGCTCTAACCAACTAGACCACAGTGGGCGACTAAAATATGTTGACGTCTTGACAAAAATATTCAAAATAAATTACCAATCTAACAAATATTAATTTTTATAAATATTATGATAAAAAGGCAGTAAAAATATGATGGTACTACAAAAATACTAACGTTTTTGCGGATCTAAATTTGGGTGATCACATTAAATTAAAGTATGATCTACTGTAGCTAATATGGTTTATGAAAAAAAAAACGATAATGTTGGTAAATAAACTTTCTTTTTATATCAAATTACTTTCAGATTAATTCGCATTTTTTCTAATTCGTGGAAGTATAATATAAATAGCTTTGGCACCGTTACCTACAGCAAAAAATAAATAATTTACAAAATTTGGACGCAGGCCAAATTATTAAGGCGGTAGTGTGAACGAACTCCCGGCGTGCCAAATACTTGCACACAGCCTTCCGGAATATACGGTTCAATCCAACTGTTTTACATTCAAATAGCTTCCTTCACTATTGAAAAGATTTCCCCCATTGAAAATATCCCGAAAATATCCGTTAGCTCCCAAGATAAGCATCCGTCCTTACAGGTGTTGAATGATATCAGATTTAAAGGCGAGGTGAAATATTAACGGGTGGTTTTCCCATTCAGGTTTATTTGCCTCTTTTTCGAGTGTTATGTGGTCACGCGATCTACATAATTCTACGAAGTTGCATACGTCTACCATTTTGAAAATAGGTAATGCCTTGGTGTATGTTTTATTCATTAAATGATTGACACCTTAATGCTTAGTGTGTGAAAGACCTTTCTTTTTATAACTCACTTTTGAGGTGTTTACTGTCAGTTTTTGGTGAAAAGGCACTATATTAAAAAAAAACAAATTACTCTTTTCCTTTTGTACTAATTCCGTGCTTACTTAAGGGTGAGTAAAAAGTCTACAGCGTCATTTTTTTAAAATAAAAAATAATAAGCAACTGATTTGTAAGCAGTCGTGTGATTGATAACATCTAGTCGAATAGAGTTTTTGATAAATCTTTATTAAATTTTTCTACAAACAGTTTAATAAATCTATTCGCCTCAATAATATTTGAAGAAAATGTATGAATCATTATTAAAATATGGAGAATAAAATTACAACTACCTTTTTCAGCATTCTCTAGACGCAGTAATTATATGTTAAATATAAAGAACTGCTAGTTGATAAGTTGCTCAACCTCTCTTTTTGGAAGAGAGTAGATATATCACTTTTAGGGTGTTCACTGTCAATACTTGGTGGAAAGGCATTATATTATTAAAAACACAATATTCCTTTGTACTTCGTTTCACTTTATTTAATATGTCAGGGCTGGTTTTGCTCATTACGAGCATCGTCAACTGATGATCGTAATGAGCGAAACTGGTCCTGACATATTAAATAAAGTGGAATGAAGTACAAAGGAATATTGTGTAGTTATTAAGAGTAGATATAGACAGATACAACTAGTGATTAGCGAATTGCTCTTGATTTAAAGATCAGATGAGTTCAAGAGATTTCCAGACATCAAATACATGCGTGCTTTCAAAAGCTCTGCGATCAAAACCAACCGTCATGACTAGATTTTTTTTATATATATTAAAATTAATATATATATGTATCAGAAAGTTAACATAAGCTGAAGACTTTCCCCAAACAAAGTCATTAATAACTGCCTAACTTTTGTTAACTTTTAATAACAAAAAAATGTTTTATATTTAATTTAATGTTGTTAATATTCATACAAATTTTTCAGTATCATCTAAATTATATGAGCTTGGATCAAATATTAGTATAAATTATATATTAAATGATGACCTAGTCTGTAATATATGAGAAATATTGTGTTTACATAAGAGCACACGTGGCACTGTTTAATTTGTGTGGCTAAAATGTTTTTTTTTACGTCGTCATCTTCGCTAACTGAAATAAAGGAGACCAAAAGATTTGGCCGAAGAAATTAATGTGACGGTTTACGGTGACAAAGGTCAAGGGGATTATTCTTGGCTCGGGATTTTCTTAATTGGACATCGCCTGCAAAGCTTTGCACAACCTTGGAAAAACGTTACGAAAAAAGCGGATCGACAACCATTTAAAAAAAAAACTATATCCGTGTTTTTAACTGAATGATCATTGACTCTGGTAACATTGTTCAGAGGTTTATTTCTTAAAAAAATTAAAGGCATGATATTGAACGTACCCACAAACTTATAAAATTTAAAAAATGGGATGTAGAATCATCCAAATTCTTATTCTCTTTAAAAAAAGATATAACTAAAAATAAATAGCAAGCGGTTCTTTTCGATATTCTTTTTTACGTTTGTTCGTAAGCTTAATTATGAATATATATATGCTTTACATTAAAAAAAGACATAGTAAAAATATAAATGATATTATACTAAAATAACTAAATTTATAATTGTCCATTTATACACTTTTCTCAGGTGGCAATACACTTAATTACTTTTACTCTATTATTTTCTTTATAACCATTTGGTGATAAGATTATGCTTACTTTTAAATTAATAGGTGAATCTTTAAAAAGATCATCAATATTTATTAATTGATTTAAAATCATAAGATCAAATTTTCAAATAATAGTGTTTGATGTAAACGTTAAATCATTTAGTATATTATGATTTATGTACAAAAAACCTGTCTCACTATTAAAAAACAGTTATATAGCAATATTGTTTAACGATAACATTAGAAGCACAAAGATAAATCACCTGTTCTATTTAAGTAAACTTAAAATATGTATTTTTAGATTTACCCCTGTGATTATAAGCTCCCGGTTAAATCCGTGTATTTGATTGAGTAAAGATGTCAAACGGAAAATCACGTGTATTTTGCGACAAAAAAAAATTGTACGTAATTAAAACGATTCAAATTTGATGTTGAAAGCACCGTTAGCTGAAATTTTAAAAAATAAACGAAAATGCTCTATTTTAAAAATCTTTTGTTAGTGATAATTATCTGTATATTGCTGTCAGCTGTGTACAAAAATGTAGATAATATTAAATTGTATAAACAAAATAAAACACTTTGTTCTATGTTTAATGTCTTTTCACTTAGAATTGAAATTTTACACCTCGAAAGATGATTTATTATTAATATATATAGAATCAGTATTTAAAATGTTTTATTATAATATATTATCACGTGTAGCATATTTAAAAGTATTTTCGTTTCATTCATTATCACGTTATCATTACTAATACATTTTTACACACACATGTGTATATTTATATTTCATCTCAGTGGGGGATGTAAAACAGGATGCATGTATCCTTATGGTTAGAAAAGAAGGCTGTTTTGATTTAATGTAAAAGCAATGTTACTATAAGCCCACTCTTTGTTAAAAATACGCAATTCAAAAATCTACCCTTCGAATATGCTCAGCATGAAATACAGTAACACTACAACATTAGATTTTTGATACGCAAACTCTTTTAGACTCTTTTAATATAAAATTAACTTTTTTATTGCTCTGGTTGTGTTATAAAATGCGAGAGGTGTTTCACCTACCTCTTTGAGAATTATCAGTGTTTACATCGCAAAATTTAACAATAAACTAAACATTGACTCTAATTTGTCCAGTAGAAAAGGACAAACCCCGACTATTATGTATTTTTAGTTTATTCGTAAACTTTGCCATGTTAAGTTTTGCCATGTGATTTTTCTCAAGAGCCAAAACACGTGTCACATTTTGTAACACAACAAAACAGTTATTAAATTTATTTTATGATAAAAATGAACAGCGTTTTTTTTAAGTTTTTGGTAAATTGAATGGTTTGTTATAGCTGTCGTCTAGCATGAGTGGTCAATTTAGGAGGCACAAAATATACAGTCAGTAGAAAGGATGACTCTCACAAAAATGTATACGTATATATTATGTGTGATTACTATCACTTTGGAAATAAAAGCCTAAGCTCTTTCAATAGCTGATATTTACTAAAGATACGATTAAATTAGAAACAAACAACAGATATTCTCGTCTATTTTGCTAAGTCACACGAAAGTAATTTGTTTACAATGTTTATTTGTTCTTTTTTTAAAAATAAAGGTACATCATATCGGCTTATGGAAAAATTGCTTTCTCTTCAAGGATACCATATTACATTTTTAATAATTCGTGTAGAGTTTCTTTTAACGGTATCTCAAAATGAGTTTGTTTTAAGATAACTCTTTGTTAATAAGTTACTCAATCTATTTTTTTAGAGTAGGACTTCTATGAGTGGGCATGAATAGTGTTTAATTAATCGTTGTCGCTCGATTTTTAAATGTTGTTCGTACTGGGACTTGAGCACGTGAGATCCGTAAGGTAAGCCAACGACGCTGGACACTACATTGATAGATTACTTGGATAAAAAAATATTTTTTGAAGGACATGCAGCTGTAAAAAAAACTTTTTTTGCTTCGTTGCTGTGAGTGCAAAAGGTGCTTACTTGACTTCTAATCAAGCTTTGTTAATGCTTTGAAAATCGCTATCTATAATTGACGTGATACATTTTATACAATTTTGTTTAATTTAATTTACCCATATCTTGACATATAAGAGTAATTATAGATTTCCAGCAAGCCAAGTGTATAAACAAGTTCACAAATATTTTTTATGCAATTTGGTATCCAGCTAGGAAATAAGTAGAAACAGACTTTTCAAATCTTTATTAGCAAATTATAGATAGGTATTTTTTAATCTTTGTTTTCAATTAATCAGCTTCCTAAATTTTAATCAGAAGCGTTTATTTTCGAAGTAGCCCTTTCCTGAAAGTTTCATCAAGCTAAATTCTCGGCCCACGCCAAAAAAAATATCGAGCAAAATGATGAAAGAAAGTGACAATCTGTAAAATGCGATGGTTTAAATCTTAAAATAAGCTCTTGTTTATAATAATTCAAGGGCTTAATGTCAAACAACACTATTTACAAAGGTGTAACTTTACAAGAGAGCCAAAAGATATTTTTTATATTCTTGTAATATAATAACGGGTTACTTATTCAATACCTTATGTTCATACTTAATTAAGTAAAATGCGTTAATCTTGTTTGGTAATGCTCATATTTTAAGGTTTGGTCTAAAAAACATATTTTCAAAAAAAAAAAACTGATTTACGATAAACTTTACAAATGATTTAAAAAAGAAATCAGAAAAGATTGTCATAAAGTTGTTTAACTATCATGTAGCAGAGAATATGAAATACTTTTGTCAACAAAAAAAATCCTCTTTTGTGTATAATTTTGTTTGATTTTAAGTCTTCAAATTTTTCAATTGACATATCCCGCAAAACGGTAGATACATGATAATATTTCTGACTATAATATTGTTGATTTTGGAAAATCGAAAAAAAATTACGTGCGTATTCTATGCGGAATTTATATCAGTGTGTAGTTAAAAAAAGCAAACAAACTACATTGTGATAAAATCATGAAATAAATACGTCCCTTTTCCACGCTGAATATTTATTACACGTATAAAAAATATTAAATAAACTGCTGCTACGTATTATGTTTATGGATTTAATATAACGATAATTAAAGTGACATAATGAATGAAAATTGTATCTTTCACACTGTTCAGATTGTGTAAAAAAAATGATAAAATTGGTGAAAATAATTCTAACCGAGTTTTTTTTAGGAAACATTCAATCATACTTTTCGCAGTACTTGTCACTTAGAGCAGAACGAAAAAATTCTGCACCTGACAGCTCAGTATGAATTGGGTTTTCGTGTTTTTGTGGTATAGTATTTTTAAATTCTCTCATGTTTACTTTTGTACATCATATAATTGGTGAAAGTAATAATTCTACAGGGGCCATTGACTTGAAAAATCAATTTATTTCAAGATTTGTATTAGTCTTTATTGGCATTGGTTGTCAGAACAAAAAGACATAAAAACCTTTTGTTACATAAAGCAATTAAAACACGTCTTTGAGCTTCAAGCTCGCTTCAAAAAAGGTTTTTTTCTATTACACTTTATCTTTAAGAAAACAATGTTTAATGTCAGATAAACTTTAAACATAAAATTGCACATACCAGACACCACAATCAACCAGATTAAAATTATTCCGATCCATTAATATATCGCTAATTAAGATTTGAAATATTTTCATATACCGTATACAATTGCGCGTGTGTGTATAAAGTATGGTTTAATCGCGATTTGCAACTAGACGCCTCATATAAGTGAGTTTATACATCATTGAGACTAGTTTAGACATCATTTATTGGTACTTCTTTTAATTCCAGAAATATATATGATATTGAACTTTTAATAACGCCTTACAATGATTTAAAACGCACATGTCATTTTTGAGTAAAAAATTATGACCTGTCAAAAGGAGAAAAAGTGTTCCAATAAAGTGTCATCACGAAATTTTAAACACTGTAAGACCAGCCACGCATGTTTTTTGGTTGATACAATTTCTTGTTAGTTAAAGTTGATTTCTGATAGTACTACGATGTGTATATATTACAAAAAAAAACAATACTTTTATTATATGAGAAAAATTGCATTTCTATCTTCGACATTTAAACGAAGTTACTTTTCACTTTCTCTTGTGTGAAGACCATATCAGTTTCACCTTTATAAGTTTAAAATAAAATTATTACTAACCCAATAAAAATACAATCAAAAGTTTTCATATAAAATTGAATGTGAAAAATTTTCCAGTATATTCAGCCCTTTTAGTAATGTACTACGAAAACTCTACGATCTACGCCGTAGACTCAGCGAATATTCCAACACGAGTTCAGTGTTAATGGTGAAGGTCTCGGAATCTATCTGACTTTAGGGTTACTTTTACGAAGCCTAAACAAATAAGGTTAGTCTTTGGAGGCAGCTCGGTGATTGCATCTGTGTGTAGGTGGATAGGATTGTATGTTTGCGAGTGAAGAGATTGGACTCGAATCGACAACGTAAAGACGTCTTTATAGCTGGCTTGGTAGACTGTGGTAGTTAAGCAATGTTTACATGATATTGAACAGCTTTCCATGTAAATAAGCTAATTATATTAAATTTAAACTTTAAAAAAATGTTGTCAATAATCTATTTTGTTTTATATATAGAAATTAATTTAACAACTTTTGTGTGTATTCATAAAAAAACAATAACTTCTAAGTGAATATATTAAAGGTACGTCGTCAAAACAAAATAGTCATCAATTAAAAAAATAATTACACATTACAACAGTTAAAACAAGAGTATATTATTTCTTAATTGAATGAAGTTTTGCCTATTTTTAATACCAGAACATATGTGTAAGGTAATATAAATGTACAAAACATGGCTTAGAAAAAGTCGTGTGTTATGTATACTCGACACTTTTTAACGTGGTAGCTTTTAACACCCTTTATACGTTTCACGAAAAATCGTGTAAAGAATGTCATAAAATTCGTACAAAAACTGAAGATTGTTCCCCTGAATTAAAAATCCGTTATTTTTAATAAAATAACATTGTGGCTTAAAATATGTATAAAAATACATAAAATTACTCATTCAATGTATTTTAACACCTCCATGCCCATGATGCAATCGTAAATAGTTGAGCCATTAAATCATTCAATATTTCTCTTAATATCGTCAATAAGTATTTATCATTTTAGGTATTCTAACATATATACATTTTTAAATTATTTTTTAGCTTCTAACTTAGGTTTAAATACTGTCAATAAACAGTGAAACTGAGATGCCATCATGGCAGGGAACGTTATTTTTTAGAATGGGATGTTATGGGTTAATCAATACAAAATAAAAATATTTATTGCTATGTTATTGTATATGGGAACATTTATGAGGAACTGGACATATATAGCTTTCAACGCTAGAAATATCTGTCACACTTTGTGTGCTGGGATCTAATTAAGCTTTTCTTGTTATTACTGTCATGTGTTGTTGAATTTCTTTTTCGGAAATCCGTGTTTGTGTTTTGGTGTCGTGCTAAAAAAAGTGATTCGTATAAAAATGTAGTATTTTATGTAGAGTGTACATTGTTTTCAGTTTTAGACCATTGATCTTTGACAAATTATGTGTTGATTGTTTTCAACTAATAATAAAAATATGCATTTAAATATAAATATAAATAAAAATCAAATACATATGTAATTTTTTTTTTAGATAACGGTGTCGTTTTATACACCCTCAGTGATTTTTTTCGTGTAAAATTATCGAGAGTATATTGATAATTAATTATTTTTTAGTTTTGTTAAAAACCAAAATGGTAGATTTTTTTTCGTCGAGCCAACAAAAAAGTCATTGTTATACAACTGCTATTGAGATATAAAACAATATGGGCTGTGTTATGAATAATCACCATTCATCACCCACGTCATGCAGCGTCATTTTTTTGGTTTTACAATGTTGAACCGCGCTCTGATTAATCAATATTTCTAGAATACACTGGGATTAAAACAGGAAGGTGCTTGGTGGAATTTCAATATTAAAATTCAATCGTTCAAATTATTTAAATTTACACAAGTGATGCAGAAATAAAAAAATCGGGGTTGAGAATTTTTTTCTGGGCTGTTTTGAAATTCAGGTTTTATTTAACTCTCACAGATATTTTTAAAAAAACACTATGACGATTTTTAAAACTCACAAAATTACTGAATTTCCAAAATGAAAGGGTGTTTAACTTTTTTTAGCTCTTTCCATTAGGAAACATGTAGAATTCCAAATTTCAATCCAGGATTTCGGGGCCAAAAAATTGGACGGATCCCAAGATTTCCTATTGGAGGCCCTAGACACGAGTAAGGGTTTCCATACCGGATGAATACATAATATAATATAACTTATATTAAAAGATATACCTATTTAAAGAGGAGATATTATTGGTCAATTGAAATCATAATACCAATACGACAAATACATCAAAACAGTTATTAAGACATTAAATATTACCTTGAGACACATCATACAGTCACTAAGAAGATCATATTTCCATAATGAGTGTATTTTGAGCCATGGGAATCCGATGTACACGTATTAAACCTGATAGTTTTTTTTTTTTTAAATATTTGTCTAATATATTTTATGTATTATTATAAATTATATTTCTATAGTAAAAACCATTAAATTATTGCCCTAACATAAATGTCGTCTTGTGGATATGCCTAAGAGCAGAAATAAGAAACCTACGGCTTTCTAGATTCTCAGTTGTTAAATTTTGATTTGCGTCCAATTTTTTTAGTTAATTATTTCTATTCAGCTGAATAATAAGAATACGTATGGTTTGAAATTGTATTTAGCTAAGCGGGGTATTTTTAGATTGCTGATAAATATAAGCAGTATCCTTTTAAAATTATGTAATCTTCTTTCATGTGTGATTATGACTTAGTCGTACTTTATTTGCTTTTTTCTATTCATGTCTTTACTAAATAAGATAAAAATGTCGATAACTTAATAACTTTTCTCGAAAAAAGAGCGCTTCGCTTTAAGCACATCATTAGAAATTTATATGCTCTATGCTAAAAGCAGATAAATATAATAGGTTTATTATAATTATTAACTTCAAACGTACATAATATTTAATGCTAGTTGTTATAAATTATATTTCAATTCAATAGTATTGAATCGTAATCACGAATATTCAATTTGACAATCCATTTTCGTAAATATTTACATAGTTTATATAATATTGAAATATTTCAAAGGCCTTGATATATCGGCGCATTGAAGTTTTTGCTTTATTTGCTTAGAAGGTTATTGAAGCAGTGCTTAATGACTTTATCCGTGATTAAGTTTGTAAGGCAAGACGAACTTGTGAGCAGTTGTTTGTTGCCAAACAATCCTATACAGGGGCTTCAAGACTAATAATTAATTATTATTGGGGGGATTTCTAATTAAAATACATTTTGGAATGTGTGCTGAAGTATTTTGCGAAGTAAAGGCAGATGTTTATTTAAAACTTGTTAATGCACGATGGAATCATTGCTGTTATTTTGATTAAATAAAACATTTTTTGTGTGAACTTTTAAAACTCAAATTATGTCGACATTGGATTTATCAATCGTGTCTGGCATTATATAGTAAAAAACAATATAAAATGTAAAACAAACGGTATTTTTTGAAAAAGAACAAACACATACAACGCGGAATATTTTGCAATAACAACTGAGATGTAAGATTGTTGATTGCAATGTTTTCAACAATTTCTTTATATGGATGAGTTGTAAAATGGTACAAAGTAATTTAATTTAAATTGAGCTGCTCATTTCGAAAACACTAGGAGCAATACAAAATTATGTAGCTGTTTTTTTTAGTTACATATTTCACGTATGCAGTTTAAAAACTGACAAAAAACTTTCTTTTTTAGTAGAACTGTGTTATATATTCACGCTGAAATTGATTTTGAAGATTAAGGTTACGTTACTCTTAATAAACAAAAATGTGCAGTAAAATCAATTTGTAATTTTAACAGTTATCGATTTTTCGAAAATACTAATTCAATTTATTAACGATTAAAAAAATCACTTATTCGATATTAACCTGAAATATTTTACACATCATTGGGTTTATAAAAATGCATTTTGTATTCAATAACATCATTTATTTTATATTGTATTGTTAAACAACTTTATATATTGTCATTTTTCACACAAGAAAACGCTGGAAGACAATTTTAACGTACCTCGAAAATGTGTGTTAATTTAAATCATTTTAAATCCAATAAAAAATTAAATTTAAATCCTAATGGTGTTTATCCGAAGAGAAACTATTTTCCGGTACTATCCATAGGATGTACTAGGTGGAACTGAGGGATGCTGGCATGTCATGAAAGGAAGCAAAGCAATTGGCGGGAGACATAGCAACATGGAGGTGCTGCGTGGCGGCCATATGCTTCAAATAGAGTGCAAATATGGCCAATAAAGAAGAAGAAGAAGCTTGTAATCCAGTCGCTTAAAATATTTTTCGGAATGGGTAGAAATAAAAAGTTTAGGTTTGTACAGAAATCGTAGTTAACTAACTAGCTACGTCCCATATTTTGAGCATCAAATGAGTGAAAGAGAATTGAGTTTAAGCACGCAATCTTGAATAGATCGATATTTTTTTTATTTTACTCGAAAGTTTGAACCAAACGACACTGCAACCAAACAAAACAACTGACTATTCATGTAAACATCTAATAAATCATTTAAAACAAAAATAAAACGTTTTTACTTTTTATATTTTATACTTAAGTATAAAATAAAGAAAGTGATTATCAGAAACCCACAAAATTGAAACACCTGACAAAATATATTGGACACAAACAACCTAGATCTTCGTAGCTATGTGGTATAAGTTTATTGCCCCATGTAAAACATCAAAATGTAGACGTCTTAAAGTAAATACAGACAGAGATACGTGATTGTGTTGTTGCAGTTTGCTCTACTTTTCAAAGGAAGTTTAATATGTTTATTTTAAAAAAGTAAGGAAAAGCAACTTGTTTTATTAATTTGATTGAATTTATTGTTTCAAATGAGACGATTCCCCAAAATGAGAAATAAAAAAATACAGGTTCATGTCAGTCATAATAGTTTATAGGTAAATATCTATATATTAATAGTCGATAATGTCCGTCCGTCCGTCCGTCCGTCCGTCTGTAAATTGTCCCCGATTTTCCCTCCCCCTCCTCCGCCCCAGCCCCGCTGTCACCATTTTTTTATTCATACTAAATACATACTTTTTTCGTTTGTATATGGTCGCGATTTCGCCTTTTCGATGACGTCAAGAAAGACGGTCCCCCTTCCTCCCCCGCTTCATTTTTCTCTGACGTCTACTATGTGTGAATTTTTGAAGTCAAAACAATTAATTTTCGTACTAACCAAAAATATTCTGCCAAGCTGTGGATTCGATACCATGACCCAATTTTCATGCGCGAGGTTTGGACAGGTTATCCATTGTTCCACGAAACGAATTGAAAGTAGCGAGATAAAAACTCTATATAATAATAATACAAAGCAAATGATAGAAACGCATTTTTAGTGATCTAATAATGACATCTGTGGGTGAAACTTTGCACTTAATTATTAAATATTATTATTATTATTTATTATTACTATTATTATTATTTTTTAATTATTTATTATTAATTATTAAATATTAATTATTTATTGTTTATTGTTTATTGTTTATTATTTGTTATTTGTTAATTGTTAATTATTATTTATTATTTATTATTTATTATTTATTATTTATTATTTATTATTTATTATTTATTATTTATTATTTATTATTTATTATTTATTATTTATTATTTATTATTTATTATTTATTATTTATTATTTATTATTTATTATTTATTATTTATTATTTATTATTTATTATTTATTATTTATTATTTATTATTTATTATTTATTATTTATTATTTATTATTTATTATTTATTATTTATTATTTATTATTTATTATTTATTATTTATTATTTATTATTTATTATTTATTATTTATTATTTATTATTTATTATTTATTATTTATTATTTATTATTTATTATTTATTATTTATTATTTATTATTTATTATTTATTATTTATTATTTATTATTTATTATTTATTATTTATTATTTATTATTTATTATTTATTATTTATTATTTATTATTTATTATTTATTATTTATTATTTAAGTATTATTTAATTATTTAATTAAATAATACTTAAATATAATTATTTAAGTATATTAAGTGAAATTTCTGCTACTATGAAAAATAGTTGTAAGCAAACTTAAACATTATTCCAAAAATTAAATAATTTACAATTTAAATACTGCAGGGCAGGGCTGTCGGTATATGCCCCGAGATATATTTCTTTTACTATCAGAATTTCTGGCTTATTCAATAAATAGGTTTGTAATTTATTTTTGACGCCTGTAAATTTTCTGACTACTTAAAAATGCAACAATCCCCCCGTTGAGGTCAACGGGCTTACAGCTGGTTATTATATAATACCGCATACAGTTTTTTGAAAAAAATACGCTTGGACTAATTTCAGTAACATGTTATCAATTTTAAATGTTTAATTCATTTTACTTTTTCAGTATAATTTGATGAGAAGGGTTAAAATTATTTTTTACAATAAATTTTTGCAATCCTATTGTGGACATTTTAATGAGAACAAAAGTTTTTTGTTGGAAATTTTGTTTTGACTCAGTTTTTAAATTTTGAAACAACTAAGAATGAACGTATGTGATAAGGAAATAAATTTCGTTAGATATCAACTGTTTCCCCTTATTGTAGAAGAAATGATTTTATATACATATTTGTTAATTCATAAGATTGAGAGATTTTTTTGTGACTTAAATATAATTATTATATGATATTAAAAATAGTTGATAAATTTAATTATTTTTAAATAACACAGTATGCAATATCTATCAGTAAGAAATCGATGAACTTTTAATGAAGATTTTATCAACATAAATTGTTCTACAAGAACCGTTTGTTTCTATGTTACGCAAATTCTCTTTTTTATGAAAGAATAGTAATATAAGCATAACGCTAAAACAAAACTAGTGGTTAGATAATCGCTCTCGTTACGCCCTGTTTTAAAATTGGATGGGTAAAATTAAGGTTTCCAAACTGGATAAAACTAGAACCGAGTACCTGGTACCGCATCTTTTTAAAATAACCAGAAACAGGGTTGTTTTAAACCGGTTATTTTCAAGTCAATATATATTTCTTATCTTTTCAAGATATTATTTTTTCCAGATAAACTTTTAATTCGCTAAGCCAATTTAGAGATTAAGTGAATCTGAAATCTGTAGGAAAACGAAGTTATTTAATACATCTCAACGCAATTGAACGAGGAATTTCCGTTGCTAACAATTATTGTTCATTAAAAATTCATTAAAAGTTCTATAAAATATCAAACACTAGATGATTTTGTAACACTACTTTTAAGCAAGAGTTAACATTTTAAATTAGTTATTTGAAATTTTAATTTAAAAAAAATGAAAGCTCTTATGATCATATGTATGTAAATCAAAATCAGTGTTTGTATTTGAATATTAATGTATAATGTATTTGTTTTATATCAGTCTTATTATTTTTGTTTATTTGAACGACATGTGGGAAAAATAATATTTCAATTAAATCAAATATTAACAATTATGTACATATATGTACATATGTCAACTTTTTTCATTCAAAACTTTTTGTTTTTATCAGTGATTTAATCAAATTACTATTGTTATTAAATATTATTGAAGCAAAATACCGTAGTCAAATATGTTTGCATATAGTATACATATATTTGTTTGTAATTAATTTTAATTCTGGGTGAGAATATGATAAGTAAAAAAATATCTGGACCGAACCGGATCCCTGGTTAGCTTATCAAAAAATACCCGAGAGCCGGGTAATGCATTTGGGTGGGTATTTGGATGCCTTAGGTGAGAGGGACTTTTTTTAAGCCGTCACGATCAGTATGGTAATAACTTTTCTAGATTTAAAAACAGTTGTACTCTTCATTCTCAAGGTATGATCAAATAATATAAATAATTTAATTACAATTAACTGATCGTAACTATTAGGAAAACAATATGTTAGGTTACACGTTAAATATATTAAAACCACTTTTTAGTTAGGAGTAAGTATTTCTGACCGGCTATGCGTTGGTCAGTGCTAAGACCACATCATTGGTTTCGAGGACATTGTTGATTGTGCCAATATACAAGAGATTTACCGGCCACTACATGCTTGCCTAGACAACCTTCCTCAGTTAATGAGTTAGTCCGAATAGACGTAATTATCACAATTAGTTCTCTATCAGTAGTAAAACAGGGAAGATTTTTTTAAAATACACACCGTAAAATACCGTTGAAGAGATATGTCTATAAATTTATTTCGTTATTTTTATTAATATTATGCGGAAATAAATGTTCAATTTTAGACAGTTATACGTTTATTATAATAATGCATTAATAATAAAGTAAGCTATCGATATTGATAAGTCAATTTAATTAGTTGTCAATGTTTTTAGAAGAAAGTTATATTTGTCATGGGCTCTTTTTTTCGAACAGATTCATGACTATTTTTTGAAAAGATTTATCAACTAATGTCCAAAAGCATTAATGTATATGAATTTTCAATCCATTTTTACTTCCAATACGAAACATATGCCTTCATAATGAAGGTATCTTAATAAAAGCTTTTCTACAAAAACTGTTTTTCACTTAGTTGCTCAGCCTCTTTTTTAAAAAATAGTGGGAGGTAAACTGATAGAGCCCCTCCCTACTTTGCGTTATGACTATTTTTAGAATTTAAAGGGTGGGAGAGAGTTTTTATACATTGCAAGCATCCATGATTTTAAACAGAAATCGATAAATCTATTGAGAAGAAAATACTGTTCGTACAAGGAATCGAACACGTAAAATCTGTCACAAAAGCCAATGAAGTTGACCGCTACGCCATAGACCTTATTATAAGTGCTTAGTTGAAATATATGTATCTTGTTATCTATATTACAAAAGTATCAAATTAGTATTTTGAAATTACTTTGTAATGTCAATGTAAATATATTTATTGATTTGGCATTTACTTGGTAGAACTCCATTACAATATGGTAAAAATATCAACGTATTTTAGTTCTACAGTTTTTTTTTATATTTTATGCGTTGATAGCTATTTCGGTTTTCGCCATCGTCAGAACTATAGTTCTAAGCCGAAATAGCTATCAACGCATACAATATAAAAAACTGTAGAACTAAAATACGTTAATATTTTTACCCTATTATTCAATATAAATAAATAAATAAACATAAAATATAATAACATATATTAAAATATAATAATTAAGTTAAAGAAATAAAAAGTACATCGCAAAAATAGAAGAAGTTCTAAAATATAAATCCTGGAAAATAATAATGATGAGTTCTAAGTTATGAATGTTTTTAATAGAATGTTAGCTAATATTTGTAAAATCAACCCCACCCTTTCCCCAATTCACGAGAAGTTTATAATGATAAAAATATCATAAAAGTTTTTTTAATGTTTTGCTTGTTCAATACATACATTGCTATTTTTACAATATACTTGATTTCAATATAATCATTAAAAAAACACCCACCTGTATTATTTTTTTTCAATCTAATATTTATAAAAAATAGTGCTGGGTATGTTATGAAGAGTACAATTACCTCAACAACGATTTTTATTTTAAAATCATATAAATATTATTAAAGAAAAAATATATTGAAGCGAAATTCTTTATAACTGAACGGTATACACGTGAAAGTGTTTGCGTTAGTGCCTTTTCAAGTTCACTTGAAAACATTTTAATGAGATTGGTTTCAAAGAAAAGAAATAATGTTTCTCAAAATAAGACTTAAGTATTAACAAATAGTCATGTTATTCATCAGTCAATGAATATCATTAAGTGTGTCACACGAAAAATAATTCAAGCCGTACAAACGTAGCAAGGTTGGGTCTAAATTTAGTTTTTTAATAATCAAAAGAAAAATAATTTCCCCTAAGAATATATAAAATAAAACTTTAACGTCGTTGTTGTTGATGTTAAAATTAATGTCTGTATACCTGTAAAAGCGATTTGAAAAAAATCACCATATTCCGTCTGATAATGCGAAAAAATTGAAGTATAGAGAATTGGTACTAAGGATACCACAATGAATATTTTGATACCATTATTTCACATTAAACAGTGGTAGTTTTGATAAAACTTAATAATATTTCAGTCCGTAGTGTATTAATCAGTGTCATTAGAATCCGTGATACATTTCACGGATTCTAATGACACTGAAGATGAAGTGTTTGTTATGCATTAAATTCCCTCCCAAAATTTCAACTCTAAAATCGATTAGATAACCACTAGTCCTGTCTACAGTTACGTTCCAAAGCTATGTGCCGCCTCTAAGTGGAGTCCTAAAATAGTGCCCATTTTTTTCACTTATTTCCCATTATTGTAGGAATACATATACAAATATAGAAGTTCGAATCCTCTATTCACCTACTTAATCTAACAAATGTTTTGTCACTTATTCCGTTTTGCTTTCAGATGATTCATAATAAATGTGTACCTTATTGACAAAGATCATCACGAATAAATAAGATCCAAAAACCCATATTATTGATTAATAATTATGAAAAAATGACGATTACCTTCAACTACATCATGACAAAATGTAAATTTAAAATACAATGACATTATATATGTAAGTATCGATTCTTGTTTTAATATTTTGTTTTTCATAGACATTGAGGGCATCATATTTATTTTAAGTCAAATTCGTGTCAAAAATATTTAGTCATTAAAAAAATCTGTGATTATTTGCCGTTCTCTAACACTTTCCACCCTGCCTACTCATTTTTGCCTTCGGGACGTTCCTGCCTGGCTAAGCCCTACCATTCTATTTCTATTCTCTTTGAAAAAGAGAGTTCGTGCAATTAAGTAACAAACAGCTATCAAAGATTTTTTTTTGTTGATATACATACATTATAAGGCTATATGCTTAACATTGGGAGCGGACGGATTAAACGATAACTTTTCGGGTCCGTGGTGTAATGGTCAACGTCGTTGGTTCCCATGACGGTTCCCACGAGTTCATACGATTTATTGATTTTTTTCCATACGATTTATTGATTTCTGTTTGAAGACATGGGTGCTTGTAATGTCTTAAAAATCCCTTCCCACTCTTGCATTTCTTAAAATCCGAAATTGCATATTTTCAACATTTTATTTAAGAAACATTTGGCGATAAACTATAAACTATTGCGGTGAATACTGTTCATACGTGACAAAATCGTGTGAGAATTTTTCTTAAAACACCCCAGATCAAAGTTAAACTGAAAAAAATCTAACTTTGACTTTGAAATTACCGGGGTTTAAGCCCAGACCCAGTTTATCAGTATAGTCAAGATCTTACTAACTAGACCAATGCTGGAGATATTTTTAAATAAAAATAATATCCGCGTATTGTAATAGTGATGCATTATAAAGTTATGTTATGAAAACTTACCTCATAACTAAAACTATTAATTAAAATAAGTTACAAATATAAATTACTTTTTCACCTTTCTTACATTAGCGAACGTCACGCCGCTGGTGGATGAGTGCCCTCACAAACTCCCTTCAAAGTTGTTCTCTCTGAATTCATAAATATACAAGTTATCTTTTTGTAATGTATTTTACCTCTCAAGTATAAAAAGATGTAAAAACAATATAGCCAGCTACCTATAACAATATTTAACAGGTCTAAAATAAATAATATTGTATAATATTAACCCGTTTTAAGTTGTGAATAATTGACATGCAAAATATATAAAACAAAACCGATCTACAAAACAAAACATTATGTTTATCAAGTAAGAAATTAAATGCTTGAATCTTTACAAAATAGTATAATGTTTTTTTTTTTGAATCGTTCAAACTATGTACATTCTCACAGATTTTGTCACTAACGACCCGGGTTTCGCCTTTCGGCATCTTCAGGCGTTCAAGTGCACGAATGAACTTGAACTGACGCTTAGTAAATGAAGAAATGAAAAGCTGGTCTAACACCATTAGCTAGCTGTTTTTTTTAATTTTAAGACTTGTATTTTTTAAATAAATGATACGCCAATACCCAGTATGATCTATGTCCTTTGGTACTATACCTTTAAATAACATTTTTTCTGCAAATATAGTTTGTTTTTTTGATAAAAGATTGTCTATAAGAGACATATCGTATCCATTGTTGATGGCGATATGTTTGATGATTTTCAGTTCGATATTAATGTTTATTTCATTTAAAGTAACACTCACAAGTCAATGAATTTCTGAATGAAAAGCGGCTAGTTTATAAGAAAATGGATGCATTGAATTTTTAGTGGGATCTCCACTTCTATACCCTATATAAATGTAATCATAAAACCTTTGCCGATAAACAAATAAATATAATTCTTAAAATTACTTACTATTCGAATCTGTGGGCATTCCCATAAGCTTATCCTTTTCGCCAGCAATGGCTCTAAACTCAATGATACATTTATTTCTTATATAAACACGAAACATTCATTTACTAAGCGTCAGTTCAAGTTCATCCGTGCACTTGAACGCCTGAAGATTCCGAAAGGCGAAACCCGGGTCGTTAGTGAGAAGATCTGTGAAAATGTACATAGTTTGAACGATTCAAATTTAATATTGAAATTCCACCAAGCACCTTCAGTCGAAATCTTAAATTAGTACAATGTTGCTTAAAGACAATAAAAAAAATACTTATATGAATTACCTAATTTCAAAAATGAAATGTCAGAGATCTTTAGTAGCGATGTAATACTATTGTATAATCCAATGTTACTAGTAAGGTCCAAAAGTTTTCCGTCTAAGCGTATTTAAGAGTAAATAAAATCAAACAATCATAGCTTTTCCGATAAAACTTATGTCAATTCAATACATATGTAAGAACGGGTAATAAGCATGTCGTCGGGTAAGGACCCGACGCAGCGGTTAGCGTTGTTGGCTTCCGTACCGGATCTCACGGGTTTGAGTTCCAGTACGAACGGAGTTATTTTGATTTTTGTTCGAAGATTTGGGTGTTTGTAATGTCTTATTTTCCCTCACATCTTTCCAATCCTTTAATAATTGGGCGTAGCGAAAGCGATTAGTTAATTACTAGTTATATTTGACCCTTATGCTTCTATCCCTACTACTTACTCTCTTTGGAAAAGAGAGGTTGAGCAACTGAGTAACAAAAAGTTCTCGTTGAAAAAATCTGTTGAGATACCTCTATTAGGGGGTTTTATGCTCCAAATTGAGAGCGGACATGGATAAAAAATAAAGTAAACATTACTATTGTACTAAAAAGTAAAATGAGTTTTTTGTATCGAAATATTTAGACCTTACAATGGTTTTAAAGCCAAGATATACAATTTTGTCGATAGTTCGTTTTCTTTCGTCGTATTAATATTTTTATTAATCACAAGATGTCTATTTTTATAGCTAGCCAACCGCTTATTGTAACAAAGGTAAGCGAACAAAATTGTGCATATTTGTTTACTTATTGGTTTTTACTCTAAAGTGCTTCGTATATTTTCTTATTTTATTACATACACATTAATTAATCAGACAGTTCTTTACATGCTGTTTTATTTTTACTTTTAAGTCGATAAACATCCATGTTGATGGACAGAGCTATCATTAGTTCTGGTTTACACCCAACGACAAATGTTATTTCATCAGCACAAAGTTTGCAATACTATGATTACAAAAGTCAACAAGAAACCATTGTCATTAACATTTAACCAGTTAAACTTATCTTTACTAAAATCAAGAGACGTTATGTTATTTATCTGTGAAATTTTGATGGCATATGGCAAGAAGAGAGATATGTATAAAAGTAGTTTTTAAATCAGTTTTATTACCGTTCATATTTATTATTTTTAGAATATTATAATAAAAATATTATTAGATTTGTCGAAAACAAATTCAAATTAAATCGTTCAACGAACGGTCGTCTAACAAAAGAAAGTCACAAATTATTAAATAGTAGAATGTCCAAGATTTCCGTTTAAGTATTTGAAATATTCGTAATAACCCTCACATTGAATTTGCATATAAAATTTTTGTTTGAGGAAAAAACGCACATTTTTTGTATTTATTTAGGATAGGCTTTATAATACAATCTCTTTTCAACAAGAATTTACAATTGGCAGCTAACTAGTCACTAAATTTGTAAGACGTTTCATATGTTTTTATGTTTATTTAATAAAAAATGTACTCTTGGCCGCATTCTATTGTCAATAATAATTTATATAAATGAATAATAAATATTTTTAATATGTAGATACAATTTTCGGCAAAAGCTGAGAAGTATATATAAACAGTTAAAAATTAAATTAGCAAAAAAGATTTTTTTTGTTTTTGTTTGAGTCAGTATTTTTTTTAAATATTTATTTAGGAAAAAAATACTACTTAAAAATATCAATTTCATTACGACCAATCCATCAAACAAGATTGGGATCCAGCGGTTTTTTGTTGGTATTTTTTTTCAACATGTTTGTTATTATGTGGGGAAAATAAGTATTCTATTAAATGTGTCACTCTAATTACATAAGCGTGTAATTAGTGAGTAAGGGACGAAGCGATTAGCAGTCAACACAGACTGGTCTAAAACAGCAATTTGTATGCAAAACGTCAAAAAGGCGACGCGAAATTTCGGAAGCGGTATTGTGAAATATCGCATTATTATGTCGCATCGGTCTCTCATCAAAATATTTAAATGAAAATATCTGGATTGTTCATGACAAAACCAAAACGAAAAAACAGTTCTACCATTTTTATTATTTGATTAATGTTTATCAGAAAAAACCGTGGCCTTGTAAAAAGTGTAGGGAAAACTCAATTTTTATTTTATTTAAATAGTACAATATTTATTGTTATATAAAAATCTCTCTCGCTGTACGATAACTTATTTTCAAATTAAATTTATAAAAATCGTTCATGGTGGCTTTTAAAATTGTAATAAGATCAAAAATAACAATGTATTTTAGATCCACATTTTGTTTTCATTTAGTCGAAATGTATTTCTGCTTTACACCTTCATCAAAAATATGTTTAAACATACATTATAATAGCTTTATATAGCGGCTTAGAAGAGATACACAATATATCTTCTCATATATTGTAACATTCTAACTTATATTTAAAAAAATATAATAAAATTACTTTGTTTTTGATGAATTCGGTGGTAATTCAAAAGTAAATTTCGTAACCTTGTTATTCTACTTGTTGTGTAACAAAATTTGATTCGTGTTTTGTTTCTTTTAAAACGTCATCAGGCACAATGTTTACGAATAAACAAAAAATGATTTTAATTCTTAAGTTATAAATAACAACATAAAAATAAGGAGTTTGTCATTTTCTATTGAACGGAGGGAGGGATAAGATAAAATTAATAACATAGTTAGGTATAGTAAATTCTTATCGAAATAAATTCAACAATAGTTGTCCACCTATATTAAATATATATACTGAAGTAATTTATGACAATCATCTTATATATAGTTTTGAATGATGGCAATTTATATTAACAATATTGAAATATTCATTTTGATTTACTCCCGTTTTTTCGTAAATATTTTGCTATATTTAAATTGATATAGTCGTCAGATATTGCAGTCCCTAGTTCCTACGTAAATCATTACCACATCTAATCTTTATATACTTACCAATTTCGAACTTTTCTTAAACCTGCCATGTTTTTTTTTGAAGAACTTTCAAATCAAAAGAAAATCCTTGGTTACTATAAATAGAAAGATTAAACGATTTTCCTGCATCTGACGTATCAGATTTCAAAGAAAAAAACACCAGGAAAACGTAAAGAAATCTATCAATTTCTCGTTGTTTATTATAAAATAAAAAAAGTATTTTTTTCTCTAAAGATTTTAAACTGATCTGATAGTGTAACTCTTCTACATTACACATATGAAATACTGATTTAAATTATTTTTCTGTCCTCTTTTTTCTAGAGGAGGTTGAGTTGGGAAAGATAATTTAAGGTTAGAACAGGACTAGTAGTAAGTTAACCACTCTGTTATTTAAGGATTGGATGAGTGGGGAAGAATTTGAAGATATCACAGATATACGTGCCATCTAATAAAATAATATAAGTCTATAAATATATTGAAAAAATGCTGTTCATACTGGTGATTTAAGCCAGTGAGATCCGTCACGGAAGCTAACGAAGTTGACCACTGCACTATGGACCCGGGAATTTTTATTTTATTTTATTAAATTACCTGTTTGTAATATTTAGCTTAATTTATCTGTCTATAAGACCGATAAACTACACACACTCCTTCTGTATGCGCATCGTGCAGTAAAGTGTGTTAAGTCTATCAGGACAAAGGGAACTGGAGTATTGTTGTTAATATTAACATAAAAAGCAGCTACTAGTTGAATTTTGATACTAAACCTTTTATTTTCTTTGTAGTCATTTTAATATTTTTACCAATATATAAATTTAACGTTTATCAGAACTAAATTATTTCCTTTATAGATGAACGGTTGATATTTTACCTTTTTATAATCAAATACCATAGGAAAATTTTCCCGACATCGCGTTCCTTCTAAGTTACATAAACAAACAAAAAACGCAATGAGTCAGCACATTTTTTCAAAGGCTTCAGAATTTTCCGACGATTTATCAATTGTAAGTCAAACACTCTATTATTTTTTTTACAGGTCCATTGATGGATTCTGCGATAGTGCGCCAAAATTGAAATGCAAATTCCTTTTTTTTATTCGTTATCTACGCTTGTAAATACGAAAATACTATTCTTGAAATGCCGTTAACTGTTCATCATTTCCACAAAATTGAAAGAACATTACGGTATTTTTAGCGGAAGAAAAAAATATAGAAAAAAAACAATTGAGCATAATAGTTTTAAAAGAAGCGATCCAAATTCAGTTATTTTCTTATTTGTACACAAGTCCATTTTGATTTTTGATGAAATTGGCAAGAAATAATTATGTACAGTTAACTTATGATCACAATCACAATGAAAATTTTTCCAATTTAAATTTTGTTAACTCGAATGCATCGTTCAAAAATATGTGTAATTTTAGCTTATTTTCAACGCGGCAATTTTCTAGATCACTTGGAAGAAGTGCAAGGAATGTTTTTACTCCTTAATTCAAGGAAAAGAAAGACACAAAAATGTTGAAAAATAAAAAGGCTTTTCTAGGATCCTTGTGATGCTTTGTATTGACACATTCTGCAAACTAATACAACTAAAAAAACGTCAAAAAGTCTGTAGTGCTTTTCATTTGTTCCCGTCCACCTCTTGTTCGATTTTGTAAAAAGGATATCAGATAACTATTTAAAGCTTTATAAATATATTTATATTCTCTCCAACCGACTAAATTATTCAACCAATTCTCGTAAAACAACTTCACATTGATGTTCAAATTAAAGAAACAATAAATGTTCCAAGAAAAATTGAATATTTATCACTTTTTAGGTGTTTACTGTCAATTATCAGAGTATATTATTTAATAAACCACATTTTTACATTTTTTATCAAAATAAAGATCTCGGCTGATTTTGTAATACTCGTGGTAAACAATACAAGTCGTGATTGTATTATAAAAAAAATAGCATGAAACGACGTTTCATTTTTTAAATAAACAATATTTCATAGGCGTAAATGCAAATAAAAAGAAATACTACAAAAGTTTGCAGAAAATAAAAGCAAATTAGTGCTCAATCGTTTATTACCAATTCTAATATTTTTAAATGATTTATGACACCGATTATGTTGTATTTGAATTGATTGAACATCTTATTATTTATTTAAAAAATGTAACAACCAAAAATGTTTGTAGTGCTGCCAGTAAATTTTTCAACATTCTATCCATCTAAACTATAAGTCATTATAATCAAAATTCACATTTTACAATGTTGACATTTTTGAGTTGAACATGCCAAGTGATTCTAAATTCATCAATCTTTCTATATAAAAATAGTTGGGTATCAAAAAATATTGAGACCGTAATAAAATCAAGCTCAAAAATCACTGTTGGTGACATAACTCACATTTTTTTAAAGAATTGTGTGAGTTTTGTCACCGAGCATTTTCAACCAATCAGGAATTAGTATTTTGCGTAATGTCATGGTGGATTTCGAATCTCAAGAAGAAGCTACTGGATACTTGTGTTGCGTAATAGCTTTGATGTTTTATTGTGAAGTGTTAAGTAAAAATAATATATACTACTGCCATATGGATATAATTATATCCTTAGCCACTGATGGGAACAGCCAAAAAGAGAGAGAAGTATCCTGAAACATACAAAAAAAAAAACACATTTTTTTCCTTTATTTTGAATAAATCCTATATTTAATTGTTGATAACGGCATTTGATTTATCTTAATTTTAATAATAAATAAAATGTATAGTATGCTTAACGTTAATTAGTTTTGTTAAAATATCTAATCAATCCGAGCTAATTTGTATGAAAAATATAATATGATATATTTTTGTAGTTTAGAATCACAATTCACATTATCTCTATTATCATTAGCTTGTAGTCAAAATTAACGTTATAGTAATTTTAATTGATTCCCGTGACCTTAGTAGATGTATATGTATGAAAAAAAAATGTAGAAATTTACTATCTCACTCATTAATATTTAACAACTCACATTATTAAAACTAAAAATATAATTACATGAAATATTTTATGTAATTGCAAAAAATAAAGGAGTAGAGGTTTTTGTCGATTTTCTCAAAACTCGATGTTTGGATAAAGTGAGTTATGATTCCATGCTACTTTTACATACTATCCTATATATTTATATACAATATTTTATACATCGTAGATACCCACATTTAAGATTGTCATTTTTGTAACGTAGGACCACCATAATATTTTGGCATCGAAAGTATTTTCAAGAGCTATTCACCAGCTGATGTTTAAAAAAAAAACTCAAACCTCTCTTGTTCGAGAAGATGATTTTCCTGAAGCTTTTTTTGGGCGGAAAAATAAGTCAACCTTAACGGTGGATCAGGCAGCGTTTGACGTCTTTTGTTGGTCGGGAAGCGCCGCATAACAAACCATGAATTTTCATTTTGGCGTAGAGATACGTCGGGCGTAGCACAATGTTATGTGAGCGTAGTTTCCGAAGAATTTGGATTAATAAAAAAAAATTAAAAATAAAGCGGTAAACTATTATTAAATTTTATTTTGTACACACCTTCCGTATTCATTCATTTAATAACAAAATACGTAATCCTCTGTGTGGACATTTCTTAACTTAATATTTTATTCAAACATTTAATACTTAGTCGAGTGTTCAAAAGTCTGTTGAGGCTTACGCTATTCATAGGATAGAATCCCAGTACGCACAGTTTTATAAAGTTATTTTTTAAATCAAGAAATGTATTTTCTTTTGAAGGTATGAATTTTTGTGATATATTTAATTTCGTTCCACCTATATGAAATTTAAAACGAGATTCATTGAGAATGTTAGCCATTCATTAGGCCCGTCTCAGTTCTATACCTTTATCTCAACCGTCTTACCAAACTATAATAGTATTTCATATGAACCAATCAGAGAGCAAACAAATATGTAAATATGATGTTTTGTTACAAATGAATGTCTATGTCTAAAGATGTTTTTAAAAGATACAACGGATGTGTAACAGTTTGTAACACGACACTACATTTGTAAAAAAGTAATAAAATTTGAATTAAATATTAATAATATACATCAAAAATTTACCGCGAGATGTGTGTTTTTATATTTAATAAAAATGTTTAAATGACATTTTTTCTAATAAGACTAAATAATAGATCATGTTAAATAATTTTGGTGATTTTATAATTGTTAATGTAATTATTTTAACCGGCTACGTTCAAAATTTTAGCGAAGTAAAAAATATGAATATGAATAATTTATATATAATTGTATAATTTATTTGATAACAATATGCCAAATGTAATTTTTCACATTATTTTGTTGACGTTAGTAATATTTTCGATTTTTTAATAGTTTTTCTTCAATCGAAAGAAAAACTTAATAAAAGCGAATAATTTAAATCATTTTCTCATTTACACTTTATCCCACGCATAATCGTAATATTCCATTGCTAAAAAGCACTTTGACCTTGAATACAGATTCCCTGCTCATCCAGTGCTGATCTTCGTTGACAGAACCTTTAGCGTTTTAGCAGCAACACATAACAATCGATGACTGTTCATAACGGGTCGTAACGCGATCTCGTTAAGTCGTTAGCCTCGAATAACGGTGCGTTGTAACCGGCGTGAGAGGCGACGCGGGGGCGCCTCTTTTGGTAATTATTTTGCAAACATATTTTCATAACGTGGGAGGTTCTAAGTGAGGTTGTACAGCGAGGGCCCTTACCTGAGATGAAATATTAAATTAATTTAATGAAATATCTATACCTGTGAAAGTGCGAAGTCTAACGAACGTTATGAGGGCAGGTTGAAAAATTAATATACGTGAAAATTTTGCAGGGACTACATGGTTATTTATTTTAGCATGGGTTGCAAATTTAGTGCCAGAGAAAAAATGTGTTTTATAGACAATATTTAATAGTGTAAAACATCGCGTTGATTTCATTATTTTGTAAGTAATTGAGATTAATTCGGTAGAGTTTTATCATGAATAGGTATAATAGCAATGTATTTATTATTTTAAACCAACGACGATTACACACATTTTCATGATAGCTTTTTAGGTAACTTAATTATACTTTCGCGGTTTTAAACAAAACGTATGCTTTTTGCTAGTTAAAAAGACAGTATATTAGATAGTTTATGCTTAACTCTCGCGGCTCGGAGACTAGAAAAATACTTCTCTGCCGATAGGGGTCGTTTAGGGACCCCAGTGGTTTCCTCATTATTGGCCTTATTCTTATGAATTTCAAAAAAAAAAATAGTCTAAGGGCTTTAAAATATCTCTCTGCATCATTCCTCATACATTTTTTTTTTATAAAAATCCGTGGTTTTTTAATAAATAATCATATTTTAAGTTGCGCGTAAAAAATACGTCATCCCAGCACAAATATAAATTTGCAACTGACGCGTTTAGCCAAGCTATCTTTCGACGATCGCTTATCGCGAGCGCTTATCTCGTTATCGCGTTATCGCGTAATTATATAAACTACAAAAAGTCCAAAAAACTATGATATAAGAATACCTAAATTATAAACATTGTATCACCCATATTAAAATAGATATTTAAGAAAATGTGGGTATTGGGGTCGCATTTCTTGAGCTTAGAACCGGAAAAGTTGAAGAAAAATGTGGTTCTGACATACGAGTAATGTCAAAAAGATTATCATTTGTATTTATAGCAAATCTTTGTTTATTTCAATATATTTTTAATACGCGTGTGTGTATTTTTTTTAACGACGTTGAATTAACAATCTCTTTTAAAGTGTTCACTGTCAATTATTGATGTAAAGCATTGTATTGAATTCAGTTGATAATGCTCATTAGTAAATACATTTTTGAAGACAGCTGAACAATGTTAAATTTATTCTTTTGGGATTTATTGTTATCATAGAAGTAATTAATTTAATATAAGAGCTATATGCTTATGAATCGTAGCCCCTCTCACCACCTTGCGTTTTCTAGAAAGGAACAACCCTTACCTCCATTTTTAACATAACATAACGATAGTTTGTCTGAAGGTGCTTTTCAAATAGGTGAAAACACGTCACAGTTCATTACACAAACTTTAAAATAAAAAATGTATCGATTTGAATACACAATTATAAATGAACTTCAATAAAATTGCCGCATATAAGTGTTTTTTTTATTAATTCAATAAACCAATAGTTTTAACATGTGTCTTTTAAGCTGATTTGTTCTAAAATGTTTGTATCTTAAAGACTGATGCAGTCCTAAGATAAACTTGGTGACAACAAATCTTTATGTTACTCCGGAAAGCCATGTTGAACTTTGTTAGTTTTTACATTTTTTTTAAATTTTCGCACAAAATCAATCGATAGAAATGTTTTTACTTTATTTGGAAATTCATTTTTATTATAAAATTGATATCTTTTGTCGTTAGGAAATAGAGTGAACTTCTACCTAATATTACTTTAAACTGTCAATTCTGGAAATCTAACGATTTATTTAACCTGAAGTTGTTTTTCGAAGTAGTGAAAATCAGTAACACATTCAATGAAAAATTTTCGATGTTATTTTATATATATATTATCCATGTCTGCTCCCAATGCAGAACATACGGCCTCCTAATGGAGATATCTCAACATAAGTTTTTGTATGAAAACTGTTTATTACCCAGTCGCTCAACCTCACTTATTCAAAGAGAGTAAAAGGGAATGAAGGATAAAGCTAAGACAAAACTTGTGGTTAACTGATTGCTTTCGCTACACCCAGTTATTAAAACAATTTTTCGACAGCATAAACACCCATACCTACTAACAGAAATCGATCATAAAATGTTATTCGTACTGGAACTCGAGCCCGTGAGGTCCAGTGCGAAAGCCCACCACACTAACCGCTTCGAAATAGGACCCGACAAATTTATTTCGTTTATTTTATGTAAATAAACAAATTATTTTTAAAAACTTTACATTATTAATTATATTTACATATATGTAAATATAATACATTAATTAAATTCATTATAATAATTAAACATCAATTTTAATCAAACACTTAGATGTTTGTCATTTAATAACTATTCATAACAAATATATTTATAAGAACATAAACTTACTTCTTATTTAGTGAAACGATTAAATACAATTGTCATTAAGGACTTAAATATTGTAATGAAAAGTCATATACGCTACTTTTAAAGAACATCTAAGAAGTGTTAAAAACGAATGCCAATAAGAATTTTTGCTTTTTCATAACAGTAAAGAAATTAAAAAAAATATATATATAATAATACTGGTTTACTAAATAGGAATATATATTATATAAACAAAAAACAAATAATTATTTCAGTTAAGTGTTATTTATTAACAGGGGTGTTTATTAATAATAGATTTTTAGTTATTTAACGAGCTTCAAAATAAAAAAGTTTTTATTTTTTAAATTCAATACTTCTTTGACACAATTTTCTTAAGAAACAATTCGCTAGTTAACAGATTTCATTTGCACAATAAGTCTGACAATGATGTATAAGTATACTCTCGTGGTAAGCATCAGAAATAATAAACCCTGAGAAAGCAGTGCTATAAAACAAAATAACATGTATGCTTTGTATTTACTTGAGGAAACAATAAAAACTTTTTGACGTGTACAAATTGAGACTGTTGTTTTTATCAAATTTTGTAAGTAGTTCAAGGATACCAATATTCTATATGACTTTTATTTGATAAAATACGAATAAAAAGTCACTTTACTATTTATTATTTTGATTAAAATCCTTGAAATGTCACTTTTTCATAGGCAAAATCTTGTTTTTTTACTGTCGGATATAGTTTTATGGAAAATACTCCCACTCATATTGTTTCCAGACAATATTTATTTAAAACAAATTTAGTCCATTTGATGAATTTTTAATTATTTTGTGGCGAGTTTTTATAAATATGGGTAAAACACATAGTCTTTTTATAAAGAATAAATTGATTTCATTGGAATTTACTATAGAAGCCCTATGGTAAATTTTATTAAGACATTTTTTTTTAAACATGAGTTTATTGCTATTTCTATGTTTAAACTTTTAAATTACGTTACTAAAACCCCTAATGTAACTTTTAATAAATATTCGTTTAATTTAAACTATTTTAACTAATTTGAATAAATTAAAAAATGTACAATTAAATACATTGATATTTTTTACATTATTATAAAGAATAAAATTATAACAAACGATACAAGACAGATTATCCAATTCTTATCAAGAATAATTGTTTGTAATGGTACACTTAACTTGAAAGCCTAGTTTGCTATGATTTACTCCGTTACAAAATGAATATCAAAAATAACTTAAAGGTAACCACATAAACAATTTTTGGCTTGTCGATATTTTAGTTGACCATCTTTCAACAGCTGAAATATCAACAAAAAAAATGAACGCGTCAACCTTGTTTGATTTGATGACCATGTTGCAAAGCATCATCTTGTAAGCATAATTTATTTCTCTGGATGTTTGGGTATAAGCGAAAATAACTGAAAGCATTGCAGATATCCATGCATTTTGATAAAAATCGATGAAATAATTAACCAACAATAATAACCATTTGAAAATTAAAAACAAAGTAATTAACGATATTGTAAGTAATAAAGAAGTTTTAATATTGATGTAAATATAATTCTTGTACTCTTATTATTTAGTTTTGATTTGTGGCCTGTGACCTTAATATTTATTTAAATTTAATAGTTGATTCATTCACAAAGAAAGTATTTGAATATTCATTCACGTTAAGACAGTGAAAAAAAATAATAATGAAAACTTTTCCAACAAAAAAAACAAACTGATCAATTAAAATGAGCTGAAATTGTGCACATACTTTTTGAAATGACACTAACTTTTAGCATAAAACTATTTTAAGCAATTTCGCAAAAAAAAAACATCTCAACTTTTATTATAAAAATCTAAAGGAACAGTATTTTTGTTGCCATTTTACCCCAGGCTAAAGATCTGAATCAACCCTTTGTTGCGAGACTTCTGATTAGGGTAAGAGACCAGTGGCACGCTTATCACAAGGAGCACTTCAGCGCTAATAGTTTTTTCTTTTTCTTTTATAATTAAAAAATTACTTCTAAAGTTTTATGCTGATATGAAATAAAAAAAAGCAGTTCCAACATAAGTTTAGTAAATGGATTTTTTAAAATTATATTGTTTTTAAAAGGTTGAAGAACTTTTCCTAGGCCATTACTGAAACTCTCGGCCCGGATGTTTCGTCATCTTGTTTAAGTAATTTTGACGCTTTGTTCAATTGCTTGACCAAGAGAGATAACGATTTAATTTTAAGATCTAGCAAAACAACTTATTTTAAAATATTTCTTTGGAAGTATTTATTTGTACACAAATATTTAAGCAACTACTGTCGAACTCCTACCACTGGATCCATCCTTCTACGGCGGAAATTAATTATCGCTAAGCCCGCGTAACAAAGAAAATGAAAGGTAAAGAAACAAAGGCAGTGTTATAATATTTTTCTTCCCCTCTTAAGATGACGTTGCGTAACATTTTGATGACAAAAAAAGATTTTATTACCAGAAACCACACTTTTTGCCAAGAATTATTAAGTACATACTTAGAGCGCACTGCTCATGTTTTGACACGAAACTTTTGATTGATTGCATTATACAATGTATTAATATTTTTATATATTATATTATGCATATTATTTTTACATGCTTTAATAAAAATAAGTAATGTCTTAGAGTTCTGAGTCTGACTAATAGATATTTAAAATAAAGTTTATAAATTAAACTGACCACAACCTTGACTGGTAAATCTTCACAAATTTAAATACTCAAGAAACGCAATTTAGAACAAATAATTACCAACGAAGAAATACGACATAATTTTTTTAATAAAAGTTAAAAATAGTGTGTAGTTTTCTAATAATGTTAAAGAAATATTTGTCGTAAAATATTACTTTTATAACCTTCGTAGTTGTACATTTTGTAGAAACAAATTTAAGTCATGAAGATGATTGACAGTTCTGTCGGATTGACAATTCCTGACGGAAAGTCACATAAAAAATTAAATGAAACACTATTTAATTATAGTAAAATAATAACGACCATTTTATAAAAGAGACAAATTTATATGAAAACTTTTTAATTATTATTTGATCAGCAATTATATCTGACATTATAATTTAATTTCCCTTTATTGCAAACAAACTGTCGAGTTTTTCGATTAATCTTATAAATGCCAAGTAGAACCTCGTCAAACAAAAATAATTTGGAAAGGTGATGTTAGTTTTGTTGACAGCATTTTACTGGGTGAACTAAAATTAAAAGACACATTTTAAATTATTCAACCAGTCTTATTTCAAAAACAACTCTAAGTGCTGTATTATTTTGCCGCAATTAATCTTGCCTACATTACAAATACGTACCACTTGACTTTAAAAACATATTTTGAATTATTATTAAGTACTTATAAATAAAAAAGAATTGAGATTTTTTTTAGATAAATACAAAAATTTTAAAGACAAATATTTGTTTTTGTAGATTTTTACAAACAAGTTTATGACATCCCTCAAATTTTTGTATTTAAATAATCAAATTATCTTTTTAATACTTTCAATGTAAAAGGTGAAAAATTATGTAGTGAAAATTGTGGAAAGCAAATTTATTAAGTCTGAGTTAGAAAGTTTATCATTTTTCTAACTAAATTATATCTAAAAATTAATGAGTCTAAATTATATCACTGCTATTTTGTAAAATATGACATATCGCAGACGAAATCTCTTTTACATTACGGGTTTAATATGAACACTTTTAAGCTGTTCAGTGACAATACTTATTGGAACGGCATTGTATTAAAAATATAAAACACTTATTTGTACTAGTTCCAATTTTATTTTATATGATTAGAACTAGGGGATCCAATTAACCGTCCAAAACAACAAACTGGTTTTCGGTTTTTTTTTCAAACCGGTTAACCGGCTACAGTTTAAACCGGAACTATTTTCAAAACTCAATTGTACCGCACAAATCAAAATTCCAAAACAATAAATACATATAGTGGATTTTGCTAACATAAATATGAGTTAATAAGGTGCACAAAAGTGTGGATTAACTTATTTTATTTTGTTCGACCACGTCCGCTCCAAATGTCAAACATGTGGATTTCAAATATTTTTTTTACAAGCAAAGGTTTTTTTTCGATAACTCAATAACTGCTTGATACTCAAAAGCTCAACCTCTATTTTTTCGATGAAAGAAGGTATATAATAATAGAGATATAAAAAAGCTAATATTAAAAAAAAATCTCTAAGCCCCATTATTTTAGGATTAGAATAGAAGGAGAGAATATTTAAATTACAAGCACGCGTGCCTTTAAATAAAAAAAATGTTGTTTGTACTAGCATTTGAATATGCGACATCCATTACGAAAGTCAACAACTTTGACCCCTGCTTCATGGACCCGATATATGATATATATAAATATTCATTATGTTTTGTATACTCAATACCATAGCATACTATGTTTTATTCTGTATGACATTCTATTTTCAAAATGTGTTTCGTGCATTCGAATGAAACAATTGAAGTATGAAACTTGAGTAGATTAAGAAAACAATTGCAACCTGTCACAATCTCACGATTTTCGTCTTGATTATAAGATTGATTTATTGATTTATAAAGTGTAAAATTATGTTATCAAAATAAAATTGAACCAACACATAAAAGTGTTTCAGTAAAAACTATAAACATAACAATTATACTAAAGGCAAAAGGAGGTTTTCAATAAACCTCGCTCAACCATGCTAAAACAAACCCATTTTTTTGTTTTTATTAAAACAGGCAATAAACCGGTTAACCGGTTTTGGTTTAAGCCGGGTTGGGAGCCCTAATCAAGACAATTTTCAGTCATGACCAGCATTACTAAAAATATATTTTAACTAAATAATATAGATTCCGGATACCATGTATGATTTCTAAAGTATTGCATGAAATATGAAATCATTGGCGTATTATCATTAATAATATAGGTTGAAATATTTTGTCTAGATCAACATATTTACGTATCCTACCAAATTATTGCTTTGTTAGCTAAAACCGAAAATATTTCTAGATCACATTAAGGTTACCAATAAAGCACTTTAGCTAGGTATTGTAACCCATTCCTTCGGCGTTGCCTTTATATCGGGAAATGTGCCAGTCATTCATTATTTGACCTGAGTAATTAATATTTACCTAATAGGCGGGGGTGGAATCTGTCAAACTTGATTAATTTTGATATTTCAATAAAGCGTTTAATTGCGTGACGTGATTTTAAGTGAGTGATGCGTTTCAATAATTAAATAATCATTAGGGCAGTTTTAATGACAAGTTTTCGTGACAATCAGTAAATTTAAAAAAAATAAAATTCAATGTTAACCTGTTCACCGAAACAAACATTTTTATTCCCTTCCAATATTTACCGACTGTAAAAAGTATAAATGATGAAAAACAGCATATAAACTATTTCCATGGGAACGGTTGGAAGCAATAATTGAAAGTCAATTTAATTTGTAAAGCTCGCTGATGGTTTCAGAAGTTGGCCAAAAGAATTTTATAGGTCACAATATTGAAGTGATCATTAAAACCACGGACTGTTTGCTTGCCAGCCTTTTTTCTGTTCTTTTTCCAAACAAAAGAACGGTAAAACTTTTCATTCTAACTGAATTTAAAAAGTTTCAAGGACTTTTGAGAGGACAGCGTTTCCACGGCTGATTTGGGTTGATGTATAAAAGTGCTAAATTAAATTTCTCAGGAAATAAATTCGTGGGTTTTAAATCAAACAAAGCGGAATTTATTCCGCTTTTGTCATTGAAAAATAAAAACATGTATATATTATATATCTTTTTGTGCAAACTTTTTGATATGTATACTGCAATGTTCCATTATTGAAATTATTCACAGTCTACTTATTTTTCTTGAAGCTAGCTTATTTTGCTTGAGCATAGAATTATTTTGCTGCAAGCTATTTTCTTATTCCAATCATGTATCAATTTCAAATATTTTCTTTTCGCGTAAAAAAATGTAACGGTGGAGATCCAATAAGTAAATTTACGAAAAAACATTCACTGCATGTATATTAATTTAAAACATACCATTGATCGCTTCTAAGTTATTTATACACGAGGATTTTTATGAGGGATTGAAAAAAAATTGCTTCCATCGCTAGAAATGTCTGACAGGTCTAATGTGCTGGGTTAGGTTAGATATATCATAAGATATGAATCATTTTGTTTGTTTTTACTGTTTTGTTTTATAATTTTTTGTGTCTGCAAATCGTCTTAGAATAAATAATTTGTGTTCAAATATAATATTTTTTTTTCTTTTTAGTTAACTGTTTAATTTTAAAAAATTGTCGAATCTTAAATATATTTTTTCGTGTACATTTAAAAATACAATGCTGACCGAATTCGTATTATAATTTTATTATTAAATAGTATTAAATAATATTAATCGTTTGTAAAATAGTAGGAATACAAAGTATTGCCCAAACAAAGAAACGATCTCTAAACGTGGGGTGTCATATCATAAATTATCGTCAATATTATGAGAACTCATTTTTAGGAAGACGGAATATTGTATTGTTTCTTTGGAAATTATTTTTACTCTCAGAACTATTTTTGTAAAGTTCAAACAGTCAAAATTAAATAAATTTCCCGAATGATTGTAAAAAATAATCATTTTTTTCATAATTGGAAGATATCATTTGAACTTTCGAATATTTTTCTTTCAAATTTATGTACATTTTTAAAACATGCCATATGAAACAATGCTTCAAAATTTAATGCCACAGAGTTTGGTGTATTTAAGTAAAATAATTTATAAACTTAAAATAATATGCACAAACATCTAAAAATGATCTTCATAATATAAAAAACAAACATCAACATATATTCAAGTAAACCATTTCTTAGATATTCCCAGCCCAGATATATAATCCCAGAATATTTCATTTTAAAAACTGGTTTATTAAATACCTTAATTAAAGCCTAATAATTAGATTGGGAAATTTTCATAAAGAAAACATGATATATTAAAGACTTTTGTTTTAATAAAATATAAAATAACTTCACATTATATTGTTTTAAGCAACAACAAAAAGGTATGTATTTTTTTTTTTGAAATAAAAGTATCACTTACATTTTACTTCTATAATGAAAAACAAATTATTTTCACTGACAAAAATCCTTTATAATAAATTATTTTTCAATGCAATATTTGATATATTTAATCCATATTTTATTAAAAAGCTATGCTAATACATATTACTGTCTTAGATAACAAAGCTGCAAAATCACAAAAGTAAATTTTATAGCAGGAACAGAAGCAAAAAACTGAATTATTCTCAAACGAAGAATATCAGAGCATTCAATTATTTAAATACCAGATTTCTTTCAGTAGGTAGTTCATAATATGTTGGGAGTTTTTTTTACTTTTAAGTAGTAGTCGTATAGTGTTAGCAAACACACGCAATTCACAGTCTATTAAAAAATAGTTGAATTTTAGGCTTAAGCGGAGATAATATTCTTGCACTCGGTAAATAAGATGTTGTTTTGTTTATTTTATTATACTGAGAATAAAAATGTTAGCTTTACAATAAATATAATACTGTTTTTTAAGCTAAAGAACTGAAAAAGAATTTACGGCTCTATTAAGTAATGATAAACACAGTATGGGATTGGAAAAGTTGACATCATTTTATTTTGTCCGTACAAATTTATCCGGTAGTGGTTTGAAATTGTGTATCTTGTTACATTTCGTGAATAGAGTAAATTTGAAAAAAAATATTAATTTTATATAATATGTAATTGGTATACTAATACCTCTGTGCATTTCAGTTGTTATTTTCTACTTTATAAGAAAATACATATTAATCTTGCAGTAAAGTTTTGATGTAATATACACAAGAAATCACAAGGTTTTTTATAATTTCTTGTGGTATAAAATACAAATTGAAAGCATGATGTGAGTTTTCAAACAAAACATGTAATAAATAAATGAGAAAAGGTTTTAAAAGATAATTAATGTCACGTGAATTGATCTAATAATTACGAAATGATAACAATAATGAATAAGAGTCCAACAGATTGATGTGGGGTAAGCAAATTTGATGTTAGTCAGTCTAGGTTGTTTTTGCTGAATTGAGAGTAGTACGTATATTTTAATATTGTTATTTATGTTGCACTATAAATTACAAAGATTTGTTTTTTTGATTGTAATTGTGAATATTTGTGTTCAGAGCTCTGTAGAAGACTTTTAAAAACCACTGCTTTAAAGCTCATTGTCATTCTTAAGGCAAAACGCCTACTTTTTAATGAACGCTGTGTCAAACGAGTTTCTAAGAAATAAGGAAAATAAAAACGAGTAAAAAAACGACTTTTCCCTTTTACACAATCGCCGGTCTTCATTGGCTCACTTAATAATATATTACGTGACGTTATTTTGTTTCGCGAACTCTTTGCATCCTTTAAGATTCCTTATCTTATATTCTGCAAAAAAATCAGCGATTTTGATTTGATTTGGCAAATATTTAAACAAAAATATCAGAACCCCTTTTTTATAAAAAGCCCTACTGTTTAACGAAAGATGTTGGCTTTAATATTGATATATTACAATTATGTATTTTTTAAATTAATTAAAAGTTAAAGAAAAGAAATTAATAAGATTGATAAAACGTCTACATAACAAAACATAACGGTTGGTGGTGGGACATCAAATTCACATTTAAAATAATAAGAAAATGATGACTTCTTAAACTGTACACTGTTAAATAATATCATTATTACTTAAAGTGTTCTATTGCTCTATTGGAGTAGTTGGCAAACTGCGGCTCGCAAGCCAAATGCTTACGTGTGGTTCTTCCACAAAATATCATACGCAGTGCGATTGAAACTTCGTGTTCCACAAATTTAGAGTTGGAATGAGAATCTCAGCAAACGTACCTCAATCAGATTAAAGACATTTTAAGCAAAAACCAGCTTAGGGATACCCTTATCAAGTTAACAGCAATTTACTTTTTGAATTTTTGATCGTTGAATAGTTGATATTTGGCTCAGTTGACTAATAAGTTTGCCGATCACTGCTCTATTGTATCCGAGAAAGATATACAAAAAGTTATGTCAAAATAAATAATTTTTCACTTAATCAAAATAAGGTAAAACCTACTATTATTGGCCATCTTCAATTATTGGCCACTTGCATATAAAGTCTAGTTTTATAAGATATGAAACTAACATTACCATCGGTTGACTTAATAAAGAAGTTCATAAAGTATTCCTCCGTTGGTGTAGCAGATAACTGTTATTTAAAGCATTGTCAAATAACCTCAAATCTGATTTTGAACTTACTGTTGGAGCGTTACTGTGAAACAATTGAGATTTGATGTGAAAATCACAAGGATTTGACTTCCGTTTAAAGGTACGTTAAGTATTTATACATTCATTAAATGAATTGAAAATGTATCTGAGTAGTTTGTCTTAAGTGTATTTATAATTGATTCACTGATTGAATTGCATATATTTTTGTAAAATGTTATAATAGTGGTGGTCAATAACTAATTCCAATTTTTTTGAGAATTTTTATTGGCCTGGTTGGCCAATAATACAATATGTGACTTATCAGTAAAATGTTCAATTTTATTTATAAAGTAGTGTTTTGAGAATATTATTAATCACCTTTGTATTTATCAGATTTTTCCGACAATTATATATAAACGTTGGCCACCTGGCTCATAATTGTGGTTTTGGTGGCCAATAATTAAAACTTTTTTCTCGTTTATTTCAGATTCTAAATGTATCGAAATAAACGAATGAAATATAGTCGGGAAAGGGTGAAAGAAGCATTGGAATATATGAAAGAACATATCGAAGTGTCTTTGCGTTTGAAAAATATGATTCTTACATTATAGTAAAATTAAAGTTGCACTAATCACTTAATTTAACATTTTATATTGATGTGGGAACATAAAAATAGCATCATTAGTTACTATTTTACTTTTTAATATTTTGTTACTGCAATTTTTGGTATGGCCAATAATTGTATCTTTTGGTGGTCGATAATTGAAAAAAAGTGGCAAATAATTGTAGGTTTCTGTCTTTTTTTTGTTTATTTTTTTTTACATATTATAAATGATTATCATAAATAAATAAATAATTTAACATATGATGGTTTTTTATTTCACCTTCGCAATGATACGTTTCCACAAATCAAGAACACAGTTGAAAAAATCCTTAAGTGGTCAATAATTGTATATTTTGCCCTAGTAATATAATATGGTTATTTATAATAAAATATGTTTTTTAAGTTTGGTAATATTAATTTTAATCTGTTACTAAGAAAAGATTTTGTACATAAAATAAAATTGGGACTCTTAGATTCATATCAATACAAAAAAAACTTTTTAAATTAAGAAAAGTCTAAAAATAAATGAAAAAATATAAATATCTATCTGAAAAAATTACTGCAAAAAAAGTGTAGGCTGCTTAATTCTGTTTATTATTTTCTCATTTTCATAAAAAGATAGATCGTAAATAAAAAGAAAGAAAGCAAAGAATTAAAATTATTCTCTTATATTCATTTTAAGACGTTGATGATTGTAGTGAAGGAAACTAATTGAAATTATCTTAACAAAGATATTTCCGGAAACGTGTGCCAGAGAAGTTGGTTTTCCCTAATTAATGTTCAAAGTGAAATCTTACAATGCATCATACTATTGTGATGCTTTGGCTAAATTAACGATAACACCGCGAATTTAAATGAAAACGTTTACTTAATTTCTAATTTAAGTCTGAGTCAACAATATTATTTACTATACTTTATGATAAAAGTGAAATTCGCTGGGTGCTATTTGTTTGAAAGCTTGTACTGTAGTAAGACTATACTGACGAAATTCTAACTAATATCGTTAATGGCGAAACTGAAACAATTACATTGTTATAACATAATTATATAAGCAGGACTCTGCACTCTTAATTTTTTTTTTTTTGTTAGTTGGTTTAAGCATGCGAGAAAGTTAGCAGTGTGGAATATATGGATTCGAAATGAAGCTTGTTAGCAAACTTTGTAAAAATGAGATCTAGTCCTTAGTCAGTTGCTCAATCTTTCTCTTTTGTAAAGGTTAATGGTAAGATATAAGTTAACCACTCTTTCTGCACCCTGTCATCAGGGTCAAATAAGAGGTGGGTTTGGAAGCATAAAAATACGACTACTTAAAAATTTGATTTATGTGCATTTCAGACCTAAGAGATAAGCATGTGACTCCAAAAAGTAGACCAAAGTTTGACTGCATGAACCATTATAATATACAATTCATAAGTCAACCAATTACTTAAATAATCTCGACTTTAGTCAGGTTAAGGGAAGTAACCATCAGTTTTTTCATAGAAGTTATTTTTGATAATCACAATGAGTACAATTTTATTGAGTACACGTTCTAACAAAATGATAAAATAAGTATCTTAGTTTAGCTTTAAGGTTTTAAAAAGAAAGTCCTGTGAAAATTTAAATGGTTTTCTAATACAACCTATTGAATTAATATAACAGTGAGTTAATAAAATTCCATTTTATAAATCTTTATGCACTTTAAGGTTGTGTTTATTTGATATTATTTTTTACTCCTGTAAAATTCTGTGTGGGTTGATTACTTTCATCTGACTACACTCGATATAAAATAAAATACAAGTTATATGAAATCATTTTTTTCCCACTATCTGTATAAACAAGCGAGGGTGTCATTTACAAGAAAAATTCTTATTTTTTTATATAATGTTAAATTAAACAAAGCCAAATTCTATTATCTTAACTTAAATACTAAGCTATTTCAATATGATTGTATAAACACTATAAACGATGGCCCTGGAAACAAAATCGGCAGTCTTCCTAATTTTAAAATGTTGGTAGATCAATGAAAACGTTTTTTTTTGTTCATTTTTTCGAAAAAGTATTAATAAATATTCTAATAAGTATCATCTTGCCTTTTTATTAAAAAAAAACTTATAAAATTCGCTTATGTAAACTACCGCTTTTGAAAAAACTTGATTTTAATTATTTTAAGCATTATTTTTTTTTTTTACTTTTTACTATATTTGAAGTTAAAAGCTTTGCACGATGGCATATCTTACTGTTTTTCGATAAAAAATGGACACTGTTGTCATTGTTTCCATAGTCTTTATATATTTATACTGTGTAGGTCACTTTGAAATTGGGTTTGAACAAAACCATATTGGGATATTCATGAATTAAAATTGAGTCTGAGATTACTAAAACTAATATTATTGAATCGACGCTTTTGAAAGAGTATAAATTTAAAATATTAAGATTCGATCAAAATGTCATCGGTATTTTAGTAAAGTCTTACATTGATACGTATCACCCATTCCATCAATCCAACGTGACCGCTCATGTTTATATTAATCAATTTTGTAAGACTAATTTCCAGTGCCCGTAAATGATAATAAAAACAGCGATACTTTGAAGGAGTCTGTATAAAACAATTTCATACATATGAGCGCATACAAATAAAGAAAATAGTTTTATTTTAGAAAAATACGAAAGTTTTATCTTAATGTGATGGAAACATAAAGCAGGCGATATAATTACAGTAATGTTTTGGCAATTATGTATACGTTATGTGTTTTTTTATTGTTTAGTCTGTGTTTTTATTATAAAGTAGCACTCGCTCTTGAAAAATCATCTTATATATGGGACAAGTTTGTGTCGCGCAGACTAAATACGTGCTCTGTGTATCAAAATTATTTAACTATCAGTGGTGGAGAGTTAAGATTTATTATTTTTAGTGTGGTAATAGTTATTAGTTTTTTTTTTATTAAAATCAATCAACTAATAAAGATTTTATTTTTATTTGGAAACCAGTTTTTACTTTATTTTAATAAAAAATATTTATCAGTCATCAGACAATAATTTTAAAAACTCTTTCGTTTCATTACAGATCGTTTTTTGTTTATTGATTTTGAATTGAACCCCTATTCACAATTTCAGTCTATCACTGTGACGAAGCTTTGTAAAACCAGCTTAAAGATTATAACTTATTGTCGTTTGGTAAACTTTATATTTTTTGGTGTCATGAAAAAAAAGCAACAAAAGATGATTGACCGTTTTGTTTATTTTTAGTAAGTAAAATTATAACATTGAAACACTGCTCTTAGACTTTTTCAGATATTATTTATGATGTAATATATCTTTAAAAATATACTTACCTTTACACTATGGGATAAAAAACCTTGTTTTGGTAAAATAAACCTAAAAAACTGATTGTAAAATCTAGTACTGCTAGAAGCAAGTAAAGCGCTTTCAGATATTTTCATTTTTTGGATGATATGACAGAAATTAAAATAAATCATTACTCAAGTTAACGTTTTCAGTTGGTTACTTTATAGTTTATTGTTTTAATTTAAATATTTCATGAAATTAAATTTTCACAATTTTTATTTTTAATTAAATAATGATAATTGAAAGATATTAAAATACTACAAACACACTTTCAACAAACGTTATTATTATACTTTTTCACTCGCTCGTGCACTACTTTCATTTAATTTTATTTGTTAATCATGTTGTAATTTATGACTATGACTATTAACCTTATTAACTATTGGATTCCTTGCATTGTCCAATTGTAAATATTGTTTGTTTGTTGTTTACAGTAAAAAAATCTAAAAATATACCATAAAATTGTGTTTAATTTGAAAACGTTACGAGAACAACGCTATACGAAACATTTTTCCAATTTTACAAAAACTGAGAAAATCCTTATGTTGTGTTCAGCGTTGTTCTCCACAAAGCGTATTTTGACATAACGTTGCTAGGTCAAGAGATAGACTTCTGACACCACCAAATTTTTCGTAATGAAGCGTACAGTAATGTGATAAACTCAAATAATAAATCCCAAAATGTGCAAAATTTTAAATTTAGAACAATACAAAAATAGCTTGAAATTTTATTTCACGTTGCTTACTTTGTGATGCCACTGGTTAAAGGTTTGACTGAAGGGACGGAAAAAAATATATCGAAAAAAGTAGGCTAAGCCACTTTTCGTGCCGACTGCCTGTACTTGCGTTCGTCCATCACGAAAACGTGCGCTGGGAATCAAAATGGTCATAGTTTTCTAATGTCAGCCTATAAATATTAACCAGCTGTCTGTCCCGTATACCTGATTATATGACGTGTTTTTATATCGATATAATACAAGTCATAACCTTAATGATACATCGCTATCATCATCAACCATTGTCAAACTAGTTATGGATGAAGACTTCTTCAAAATCTAAGATTTATTCTAACCTAGTTGCAGTTAATCTCTGTATTGGGTGAACTCGGCAAGTTGTTCTAATTTTTGAATTGTCCTCAACGTATACCTATTTATATGCGTTTCTGAAAATTATTTTTAAGCCGAATTTTACTAAAAATATTTAAGTCAACAAAAAACCAATATATAATAATTATGTTTGTGATTATTTAATAACACAAAGCTTAAAAATTCAATTATATTACTATGTAAGTGTATTAAGGTTAATCGTGTTTCTCTAGTTGAACGTGCAAAATGTTGATAATCGAAGGCTACCGGTATGTTTTTAAAAACTTTGATTCAGATCGATAGCATGGCTGTTTTTTTCTTTCTGCTTTGATGTCGAGTCACCTATGAATGTCGAATAGAACTTAATTAATTAAATAATTTATTATTTTCAAAGCGAAGAATTAAAAGAATAGATAGAAATGCTTTATTATGATATTTTATTAAAGTTGTAACATATCAAGCTTAACCCATGAACCAAATGACAATTTTCTAAGTAAGCTTAAATCAATTAAGAACTGCATTCAAATAAAATATTTATTATTAATTTGCTTGAAGATTGAATTTATTAAACATTATATTTTTACAGTAAAAAAAACAACTTTATCTCAAGCGTCGTTACAAGTACATATGCAATTATCAACTATATATAAAAGTATAGTAATTTATACAAATCTCGTCGCAAAAACTCTTATATTTGGTGAAATAATTCCATTATACTTGAGGATAAGAATAAAGCTGACAATTTCCTTTAATGTTACGAAAATCGGTCAATTTCATTAAAAATTTCCATAACGAGAAAAGCACTTTTCAAAAGTATCTCACTATCTTTTACCGTATAATAACGATAAAGCTGTAAATGTTCCATCTTTTTTATGGCTAGATAAGAAATTTCAAAGATTTATGACAGTTAAGAAACTATGAAAAAGTTTTAAACTCACTTGTTTTCGTGTTAATAGGATTGAGTAAAGAAAGATCCATATAGGTAACCGTGAAAGCCTGTCGCTTGGACTATAATGAAGGTTGTTTGATTGCAAACGAAACAAAGCACTCTTAAAACGATTCTACAATTTCTAATATAATAATTTATTAAACTAGAAATGCACAAGTCAAAAAATAGTTAAAAGATGGATAAAATTGATCAAATAAAAAGCTTTGAATAATCATGGTGAAAAATTGCTATTTTTGACATAGTGTAGTTTACCTTCCTCGTTCAATTTTTTTTTAAATGAAAACTATAGTTTTACGAAGTTCACACTTTAATGTGTTGTTTTAAATGTAAAATCGCAAGATATACTGCTCTACTCAATATCTCAATTGTTTGTGGTAAGTGTTTGTTTGCAAGAAAGGCGGAATCCTAACCCAACTAGAACGATGGAAGAAGGTTAAAAACACGCCAGTTTCGTCCACAACACGTCTCTCAATATTTTAATCGATAAACAATTTTATATCTCCTAATTTAGGCTATGCAATTTAACAATAGTCTGGAAATTTTGTATTATATTTTCTTTTACCATTCAATTACAAAATAACGACTCAGTCTGCGGTTAACAAATCTAAAGTTGCTCAAAAACTTTTAAAGTAAAAAAAAAATAATTGTGTCTCTATGCTCATTCTTTTGTCCTTTCCATTTTGTATAGCAAAGTCAATTAGGTAGGTTAAACTTTTATTTAAATTTATTATAATTCTTTATTTTAATGGATTATGAGAAGTTGTCCCTAAAGCGATCAAGTCTTATTCATTTTTTGTACTTAATGTAGTGTAGTTAATAAAACAGTCTGGAAGCACACGGCTAAAGTGACCAAAGCTCGATTTAAGCATCAGATAAGGAAGGCTACACAGTATCTAAAGCTTAATTTAAATCTTTAAAGATCAGTCAAAGACGACAGAGAAAAAAAGTTGTCTACCTTATTTTTATATAATTGTAAGTTTTTCTGAAAGTAAATATTCTTAAATATATTAAGACATATTACATGAAAATAAATATATGATATTACTTGCAATTTCTTCTAAGCTTCTTTTTAAAAAAAAAATGTTTAGATATTTCTTATTTAAAACTGTATAGAAGAGCATTGCTGTAAATAATAATGGATATCCATGCTTCCAGATTCACTTCTTGAAGGATAGCAAGAAGACTCAAATTTATTTGTCCTTATGTGAAGCACTGTTGAGATATTCGATAAAACAGTCATTTTGATAGAAACCGTACTCAATTCAAAGTCAATGAAAATACGTTGTCGGAAGAATAGCGTGGGAGTAAAATGTTGAGTAATGAATTCTGAGACTCTTGCCATTCTTTTGAATGCAATTGACACTATTTTTTCACCAAATTGTTTTGATGCCCAAATTATCATTTTGTTTACCCATTTTTTATCTTCAAGCGTGGTATTCGTGTCGATACACTTTGGCAGTACAATTATTAATGAAAAAATCAGCGTTAATCTTTCGTTTTAAATGTTATTAAAAAATGTTAAAATAATCAAAATCATGATTTGTTACTAAGGCGTTCAATTCCGGACCCTTTTTGTAATCGGGATTTGAGATTGACAATTTTTCCAATCCCGCGATCCCGGAATTGAACATTCACTATATAATCGTATAGAAATTCGGGATTGAGAAATTTTTGCCTTGCAACTTTACTCAGAAAATAACGGAATTCCCAAAATGAAAAGACACGAGACCTTTTTTTGTTTATCTCTTCTAAGAAATTCAATTAAAAAAAAACAAAAATTTCCAGAATTCCTAAAATTAAAAAAAATTGGGATCTATTTTTTTATTAGCTCTTGCGCTACTTTTTAGAATTTTTGCGATTCTAGAATCTCGGGATGAGTACTGTCACAATCTCGGAATTTTGGTATTGGGGGCCCTATTTGTTCTTAAATCTTCTCAGATTAAAACAATACGAGTGTTAATGTTTTATATATGGTGAGTTAAAGATGTTTAGTGTAACTATTTTAAGAACTGTCTTGAACCGAAGAAATCAATTTACTTATCTTGAAAACACTTCTCTCATATAATAACAATCGCTAAAAAAATACTTCTCTAAGCTGATTGTTATTTTTATTCAACTAAACGATGTGCTTTTTTATTGAAGTCATTTTGTTTTAAAACTAGTCTTACGGAGCAATATTACTCAATTAATTGACAGCGATGTTTTATAATCTGGTTATACTTTTTTAATTATAACGTAAAATTTTATTAGCAATTCTCTTTTAAACTTTACATCATTCAAATCATAATGCAGAAACTTAAAAGATAATTAAGATTATTTTTACTACTACATCTCCATTGAGTCTAGTTGAACGAGACAGTTAGTAATTCGATTTATCTTATCTAGTTTAATCCAGTTATGAAACTTAAAGTTTATTATGAAATCTAAAAAAAAATAATTTAATCCAATGTTTGTGATCCATTCGGCGAAGTATTAGTCAATCAGAGTTATGTTTTTTTTAACATCAGTCCAAATACGTAAAATTATCCTCGAGTAAAAAGTGTTTATAGACTTAAGTGTCTCATCAGACGAAGAGATTTGATAAGCATGATAAATGGCCAGAATATATGTAGTTATAATAATTATTAAATAAATCTGTTAGTATTTTAATTCGATAATAAGAAGTTCTTAACGTATCAAGATTGAGATATTTAAAAAAAATGTAAATTTAATATTTTCTAATAGTATCTTACCACATTTAAGATAATAGTTTATTTTATCTAATACCAATAAAATTCAGTATAAGTTTTCATTGATTTTGTTCAACGATGACATACATTATTCTCTCACGCTGCGTTTTGCTTGGGCATAATCATTGCGAGCACGATTGGAACATGGCTTAAAGCGAAATAAAGCGAATCAAAATTAAAAAAAAACTTATCGTGGCATGATTTTTGCCACGTAAGACACTATAGTAGCAGAAACCATTTGATATTTTCGTGCCACACTGAGTCACATTGGATTTTCTTTAATTTCATCCACGTAATATATGCAGTTATACCTCTTTAACTCTCGTGGCCCGGAAAATAGAAAAATACTTTTCTGCCGATGAGGGTCGTTTAGGGACCCCAGTGGTTTCCTCATTATTGGCCTTATTCTTATGAATTTCAAAAAAAAAAATAGTCTATGGGCTTTAAAATATCTCTCTGCATCATTCCTCATACATTTTTTTAATAAAAATCCGTGGTTTTTTAATAAATAATTATATTTTAAGTTGCGCGTAAAAAAGACGTCATTCCAGTACAAATATGAATTTGCGACTGACGCGTTCAGCCAAGGTAACTTACAAACGATCGCTGATAAGCGGGCGCTTATCTCGTTATCGCATTATCGCGTTATCGCGTATTTATATAAACTACAAAAGGTCCAAAAAACTATGATATAAGAATACCTTAATTATAAAAATTGTATCACCCATATAAAATAGATATTTAAGAAAATGTGGGTAATGGGGTCACATTTCTTAAGCTTAGAACCGGAAAAGTTAAATGTATAAAACATTTTATTTAAACTTTACGATATGTACTTAAAAAATCACCATCGCAAAAAGAATGAGACGCAACATTGATAAATGTTGATTACAACCATATTACCTTAATTATAAGAATAATGTTTTTTCCTATGTAACTGTCTTGTAATTGGGTCTTATAATCAATGGCGCAGGCCGTAGCAAAAGTCGCTGTCTTAAAAAGATTTTTTTAAATATTGGCATACAAAAATAAGGGTGCGTCTTAAATCGAGCTGTCTATGGCGTCTTACAATAAAAGCATTGTGTAGTTTAGATATCACACCTCCGTTGGAAGTATTAGTTTTTATAAAATTATTATGACGTTTTGATGATGCCCTGTAAGCGAAATAAAGAAATACTTTAATATAATATCTTTTTATCTTACTGAAATATGATATTTGTATATATAGAAAACAGCAGCATTTAGAGCATATTTTACAAATTAAATTGAAATTGATCCCTCCGCTTTCATTAAAATATTTAATATATAAATAAGACAACAGCATTTAGTGCATATTCAACAATTCAAATTAACATTGACTTATTCAAAGACTAAAAAAGTAACCAGGCTTTCAAAAATTTCCAGAAGAGCAATATTAAACGTTTTTTTACAAATATGTAATGTTATTTGCTTATAATTATTATACAACTCTGTCGGGTCTAATGGCCCAGCGGTAAGCGTGCTGGATCTCATAGGTTCGAGTCCCAGTACAAACAGCATTTTTTTGATCGATTTATCGATTTCTGTTCGTAGGCATGAGTGTTTGTGATTTCTTAAAATTCCCTCCCAACTTTTCCGATCCTTTAATAAATGGGTGTAGCGAGAGCGATCAATAAACCACTAGTCCTGTCCTAATCGTAAAGTAGCTATATAACAGCTGTCCTATAAGACACTTCTGTAGAGATACCTGCATTAGGAGGCCATATGCTTTAAATTAGGAGCGGTCATGGAATAAAATAAAACTCTTTTTGATTTAGAAAGTTCTTGAGCTACTGCTCATTAGTTGTGAGTATCGATATTAGTGAGTTATCGATTTTGTGAGGAATTCAGAGATAAGGGAGCGTACAAGACAGCGTCCCGTCACGTCATTGGTTATGGAGAGACGTTGGAACTGGCTGGGTCACGTGCTGCGGATGCCTCCTGAAAGCCTCAATCCTGCCTGCCTTTTCTTTCAACCGGTGGGATTCCGGCGTCCCGGACGTCTGTCGAGTACTATCCATAGGATGTACTCGGTGGAACTGAGGGATGCTGGCATGTCATGGGAAAAAGCAAAGCAATTGGCGGGAAACAGGGAAACATGGAGGTGCCACATGGTGGCCATATGTTCCACATAGGGAGCAAACATGGCCAAAGAAGAAGAATCGATATAAGTTTCAGCTCACCGTGTAAAACCAGTACAAAATCACAACCGAAAATTTTGGAAATATCAATTGATTATTTTTAGCACACTACTTTCAGAATTGTTTTTTTTAGTTAAATAATTCGTTTCGAATCTTATCGACTCTTTATTAAGGGGAGTGTTTGATAAAATAAATGTCATATTTTGCTACAGTGAAAAGTTTTTTTGTTGGCCAATCCACATCATTAGTACACCTTGAACTGTTTTGACAAGGGTATTGAGTTGTGGGATATATGAAAGATGTGTCAGATTAGACGTTGATTCTCAAAACAAAGTAACATATTTTTTTCTTCTCTTGATTAAGTTGAAATAAATATAATAAAGCTTTTATGGACAAATGTTTTTTTTCTTCAAGTATAGCTATGAGCGTCATATATGTTTGGAAAATCGTACGTCTTTATATAAAGCAATAATATTGGATACACTGTCTACAGGTTATTTTCTATGAGAAAATTTCTAAAGAGATTTGTTATTACCATCACCATTTTTATAAAAAAAAATTGAATGCACAAAATTTCCCATACTGTAAGTAAAATAAGATAAACAAAAAAATAAAGATTTTTTTTTGTGGAACGTTTATATTTTATTGCAAAATAAAAATTCAAATTTACAGATATTTTCTTTTGTATGAACACATTTTGGAAAGCTTCATAAAACTGCAAAGCTTCCTAGGTCTCTCTTTGTTAGCTTTTCAACGCCACTAAACTTTTGTCACTTGAGACAAAGATCTGTCATTAATTCGTTGACATGAAAAGGTCTCAAGGTAAAAAATATTTCCTTCGGGTCTATGATGAGTATTTATTTAACTTTCACTCATGAGAATTGAATGTGATGTAAATTTAAATAAAAAAATAAATTATCAATATTATTTTAGTTCAGAATTTGACATATAATAGTCATTTTGTAAAATAGACAAAAAATAGTTTAAATCTCGGTCACTATATACGTGTTTTTAGATACCTTGCCAATCGATAATATTATGTTAAAGTTTTGATATTTCCATTCAACATTTTATTATATATTGCTTTGCAGTAAGCCCATGTATGTCTGTTTTAACTTAATCGTTTCTTATCCTGATCACAAAATGATGAAAGTAATTAAATAACATCTATGGACTTGTCTTTCTTATCCGTTCATTGGAATTTTTATACTGATATAAAACGATAGCTATAACTAATATTATTTAAATAAAATTGATGACTTTGTTTTTATTTAAATACTATTTTAAGGATAACACAGAAAGATACACGGTCTTGCAATAGTTTAAAAATGTGTCAATGACAAAGAGAATGCCCTTACAGGCAACTGAATGTTGGTTATCAAAAAAATATTGTTATAAAACACTACATAATAAGAACTGATAAAAAGAACACAGCATCATTTAAGGTTAAAAGAACGATTTAAAATTACTCATTTAGTCCAACGATTTAAAAAGCATGGAGATAAACTGTTTACCTTGTTAGTTCTGAAAAAGCAAAAAGAAAAAAAAAAGATTTTTAGAATACCATTTAAAGATTTTTTGTTCCACTTTGTTCCAACTTTTATTTTTTCATGTAATAAATAAACATAATTTGAATAGTATATATATGCGATTAATTGACGAAAATTAATACAAAGAAACGATTTTGGATTAGTTGAAAAGTTTACAGTACACAACTCCGTGTCCAAGATCTCAAAGCTTTAGCAAGTAATGATTGAAAAGGTTAGAGTATAATAAAATAAACTATACATCATGTTTTTTTAAATATAATAGTAACACCTACTTTGCTGATTTAAATTTAATTTGGTAAAGTAAAAGGTATTGTTTAAAATGGTAACGCGTAATCACCCTTACATCAGTAGTACAAATTTCAAAACATTACATTTGAAATCGGGGAATGCTGTAACTGCTGCAGTATTCGGACGGAAGTCCCCCCGCGAACTTGGCCGCGCTTGTTCACTAACTGGCTGGACATAAATCAACCAATGGGAAGTCGTCGCCGACGAACTTATTAATATAAGATAGTCATATTGCATAACCTGACAACTGAGATGACGTTAATAATAAAATATAGTTTGTCCTAGTGAGTACATTTTTTAAAAATAAAAATGTCTTTTTTAGCTTGGCTTTAAAATAATATATTTTATGCGGCAATGCGCTAATCATTAATATTTGTTAAATTTTTACAAACAAAATTACCAATTATGAAAAAAAAAATCGCAAATTACTGTTGTAATTCCCATCATATTTAATTGAATGCGGATTTAGCGCTGAAAATGATGTTTTATTGAAAAAAGGAATGGTCAGTATATCAAAAACCGTGTTTTACAATTAAATTATCCAAATTAGTACCTCAACTAAAAACTCTTTGAAACTCACATCAAGCTCAAGGCTCTTTCTAGTTTGATTTTTTTTTCCGAGTTTTACGTGTTTCATAATACATGTACATGTATATTTACCTATAAAAGTTTAATTAAAAATATTATCGACTATTTGCATTTTTTATTTGAAGCAATTATTTTTTAAGAATTTTTTTGGTACCTTACTATAAATTTTTGAAGGGTCGAAGTGGGATGTGGCAAAGATAAGGTTGAAAAACACTTATTTAACTGGTTTTATTATTCTTTCGTTAAAAAATATTACATATTTTTTTACTTTTAACTGTCAAAATGTTGGCTTAGAAGTACAACTACAATAATAAAATAACGATAAATTTTTCATTTTATTATTTAGTCATTTATTTAAATTAAAGTAACACCAATTCATTGGGGTACAAATTAATAGGTCAAAATTAGTTATCAATGGTCAAACATAGTTATCGAAAAAAATCATGACAATTATTTGACTAACTACCGATAACAGTTTATTTATTATTCGCTTAATCAAACAATTAATTCGTAACAGCAAGTAATTTAAACAAATGCATGGCTGCAGATTGTTAGCCATTGTACTGAAATCACTGGACGATCGTGATTCCGTTTCCGCTCCCGCGCGCCCATATTTCGCGCTTTGCCACATCCGTTTTCAGTGGTCGCCATTTTCATTCAGACAGCCTTGTTTTCCCATCTTTTTTTGGCAAATTTCGATAATTTTTCGATTTTTCGTGCTTGTTTTTTAAAAAATGCATGAATTTAATTTCGTTTGAATATTCAAAAGATATTACTAAGAATTTTGAAAATTTCACGAAGAAAACGAGACTAATAAAAAGGCTCATTATATATCAGCGATTGTTTCATGAATAACTATTTTCAATGAAAATTTACCGGAATGATTGTTAAAATATTTTACAGTTTTGGTAAGCGGTGAGCTTTGCCAGCTTCCGTGTCGAGTACCAGTACGAACAGTATTTTTTCGATCGATTTCTATTTGATGGCATGAGTGTTTGTGATGTCGTAATTTCCCTCCCACTCTTACCATCCTTCAATAATTGGGCGGAGCGAGACCGATTAGTAAACCACTATTCCTTTCCTAATTTTATCCTTCTGTCCTACTACTCTCCTTCAAAAACAGAGGTTGAGCGACTGACTGACAAACAGTTCTCGTAGAAAAAAATCTGTTGAGAAATCTCCATTAGGAGGCCGTATGCTTCACGTTGGGAGCGGACATGGATAATATATATATATATATATATATTAATAAAATCCTTCTTCACATCCATCATGATTTACTCTAAGTATTGTTCATTTATCGCCACCTGTGTGGCCGAGTGGTCAGCGTTGTTGGCTTCGGTTACAGAGGGCACGGGTTCAAATTCCGGTACGGACAGTTTTATGAATTGATTTTTCAATCGATTTATAAATTTCTGTTCGAAGGCATGGATATATGTGATGTCTTGAATTCCCCATCTCCCACTCATATTATCGAGAGCGATTAGCTTAACACTAGTCCTGTCCTAGCTCTTTTCTTCTTTTCCTACTCTCTTTTAAAAAAGAGAGGTTGAGAAACTGAGTAACAAGCAGTTCTCGTAGAAATACTTATGTTGAGATATACTCCATTAGGAGTCCATATACTCCACATTGAGAGCGGACATGGTTAAAAAAAATATATTCATATAATATAATATATACAAATTGAAACATCATAACAAATACATTGATTTGCATTCGCTTATCTACACAAAAAAAATCTATTTAGCGCTTTTTTACGAGACATGAATCAAATTCACATTTTTTATCAAGTTTTTTATTTAAGTTAAAAAATGAAACTCCACAACGAAGAACATTCATTAATAAAACCTTATTCATTAATAAAACCTTATAATAATCAAATTACAATTAATTTTATAACGTTATTTGCTGGTTATTATTATTTTCTCATAAAAAATAAACATTAAACATCCCCAGAATTGATGAATTTCCCACTTTTAAGCCTAAACAGGGATGTTGCCGAGTGAAATTATACGCAAGTAAGTAAAATTATGAAAATTGCGAACACCTCCCGTGGCGATTGTTGGTACCCAGAACCAGTTTAATAAAGGCCTAGGCTTGTTTCGTTTCTTCTTAGGGCTGAGATTATTTGAATTGCGATACTAAAAAAAATGTGTTTTATGCATTCTATATAGTTAACAACTTATAGAAAATGAGAGCATTTATCTCGTGTATAACTTTTCCGGTTCTAAGCTCAAGAAATGCGACCCCAATACCCACATTTTCTTAAATATCTATTTTAATATGGGTGATACAATGTTTATAATTAAGGTATTCTTATATCATAGTTTTTTGGACCTTTTGTAGCTTATATAAATACGATAAGATAAGAGATAAGCGCCCGCTTATCAGCGATCGTTCGTAAGATTATAAGCTGAACGCCGCAAAGCAAGCGTGCCAGTCGCGCAGTGACATTTGCACCGAAACCACGTATATTTTACGCGCAACTTAAAATATGATTATTTATTAAAAAAAACACGGATTTTTATAAAAAATGTATGAGGAATGATGCAGAGAGATATTTTAAAGCCCTTAGACTATTTTTTTTTTGAAATTCATAAGAATAAGGCCAATAATGAGGAAACCACTGGGGTCCCTAAAAGACCCCCATCGGCCGAGAAGTATTTTTCTAGTCTCCGAGCCGCGAGAGATAATTACTTTTAAAATTCCGTTAAAAAAATGTCTAGATGGTTAGAGCTTGTTTTACTAACCAGGTGGGTCTCGGTTTAAGCCCCGGTAAAGTCAACACCAAATTATTATTTTTAAATTTAAATTTGAGACCTAAGACATGGGTGTTTGTAATATTAATTTACCCCGAGTGACCTACAATATAAAAAAAAATCACCGAGTTATGATCTTTCAACTTTAAAATATTTGACGCATTGACATTAGCTCTTAGCCAAATATATTTTAAATAAGTCTAAAAATATAAAATAAATCTATTTGCTTCAAATGAGATTGATATGGTTTTGTAAATTTGGCATATTTTAAATTGAAAATAAGCTTAGCCTCACTGATAGCACTAAAAGTGTTGTGAAATTAAATACTAGATAAAAACATACAACACGATACCATAATTTAAACATTTTTCTGCCGGCTCCGTGGTCGAGTGTCGTTGACTTAGAACACGAAGGTCGCGGGTTTGAATCCAAGTACGAACTGTTTTTATAGATTGATTTTTCAATTTAATTATTGGTATCTGCTCGGAAGCATGGATGTATGTGATGTATTGAATTCTCTCCCACTTACCCTATCCCAAAATTGGCATAGTGAGAGCGATTCGAGTCGTATACTTCTATCCCTACTTTTTAAAAAAAAGAAAAGTTTAGTAATTGAGTATTATTATTATTATTCTGTACACTGTAGTGCATTCAACCAAGTGTTGAGGAATTTCTTTTAGGGACATCCCTGGCAAATCTAACGTTGTTACGCTACGGAATACTCCCTGTAAAAATAGTGTGAAGCCATTTCGAGTAGTGGTGAGATCTGTTGAGAAAAAATCTGTTAAGATACCTCCATTAGGAGGTCATTGTTCCACGTTGGAAGCGGAAATGGATTTAAAAAAAAAATATTAGTAATAAAGCTAACTTAAATAAAATAACATTTCAGGAATCCTTGAATCTGTTTAAACATATTTTTAATATCAGTAAAACAATGTTTAAGCTTTTGAGACCAAAGACATAGATGTTTGTGATATATACCTCGAGTTGATCTCGAGTGACTTACAATACATTTTAATTGAGTTTTACTAACGATCTTATAACTTTAAAATATTTTGTGCATTGGCATAAGCTGTAATGCTAAGTATTAAAAATGGTATGTTATGGCTATTTCAAAAATATTTTTATTCAAGTTAATGTATTTTGGTGACGATAAAATATTTTTTATCATAGATAAAATAAATATAAAATACTGGCCATAACCTTTGGCACATCCCTACATCTTGTAGCGAACTCTGCGGTTTCTTGATGACTTATAGGCAAAGAATTATTATTAATTTCATCCCACAAGACAGCATATTAATTTTCGGTATACTGGAAGACGGAAATTAATGTCGAACAGAGATAAGACTGCTCGGGTTGGATAACCGCTGGATAAACGAATGGGCAGAGAGATGCTAAAAAAACGAAATGAATTATGGTCACTTAATTTACGATAGGAGCAATCTTGGGGATAAATGATTGATCGAAAATCAAATTATGTAATAACTCACGTTTTATCCGAAAATATATGTTGAAGTGTTTTATGAATTATGTCCAATGAACATAGTTCATAAAACGTTGAAGTGGATGTTTTTTTTACGTAAAAATAACATTTTATTTTGTGTGATCGTGTAATTATATCGTTGTACATATTTTTTTAAAATTTAGTTTCATTTTTTAGTTTAATTTACGTTTCCATAAAAATCTTGGTCGAAAACGACCCGGGTTTTGCCTCTCGGCATCTTTCGGTGTCACTCGCTTTCGGTGCGCGAATGCACTCGAATTGGGGGCAATTCATTTAATCAAAAGCAGTGTTTAGGAGCAGTTTCAAACTTATCTACGCACTATTATATTTCATTCCAATCTTGCTTTCATCTAATAAATTTCTACAAAAAATTATCACGAACAAATAATAAATTATGCACTTTTACATATTAAAATTGTTTTAAAAATTAACATATCAATAAATTAAGCTTCTACTAAGTTTTCAATCAGAATAAGCTCCCATTTGCGCCTCGGTTAGACTAAGCGTAAGTCAGTTGCAAATTTCTTACAGAGAAACTCATAAGAGAACATGTTTATTTGCTCTGTGGTTTGTGGAACTCTCTAGAACTTTGAAATCACATAATAAATGGCACACTAAGTTATGTGTAGGAAAACTGTAAGCAAGACGCCATTGATATAGATAGATCACTGAAAGCTAACGGTTAATATGTCAGCTGATTTCATCCGAAGAATGGCTTAGGATTTATTTAGGTAATTTGATGCTATTTTTAGCCAGGAGAAGTATAATGTCAACTAGAATTACAACTAGTTAACGTTATACATCAACGTGGTCTAAATTGGTATGATTTATTATTCTGATGCTAGAAATTATTACACAGTACAATAAGAGAATGCTATATTGATCACACTTTTGTAATTTAATGTTTGTAAAATGAAACAGATATCAGTGGCGGTTCTAGGTACTGGGCTAGGTGGGCTAAGCCCGACCTGCATTTTTCACCCAAAACTTTGGATGGCTGAATAAAAATGAACAGCAATTCGGCCGCTGAACAAAATAAATACATTTATAAGCGTAACTAACCTTTCCCAAATGAATATAATATCTTTGTTTTATTTTTCCTCTGTCAATATAAGACAATGTTACGTTTACCTACAATCATATTCTCGATTGTGTTTTTTATTACAATTTTAAACTGAGCCGGCATAAAAAAAACAATAACCTTATAAATACTTCATAGAGAACAGGCAACGTCACGTCAGTCTGGCAACACCACTCAGGGGCTACAGATGTCTAGCCTGTAACCACAGACAATATTTCTTTACACTGGGGCGCAATCAAGCACGATTAGATTTTTTTGTATTTGTATTTAGAGTAGTGTGTAGAGACGAATTTAAGGGTTCCGTATTCTATTATTTCTTAGTTACATTAGCATTGATTTTATTATATAATAATTTATGCATTGCAGTAGTGTCGTAGTATTTGTTCATTTGCTTGTAGATTAATGTATAAGGTGAAGTGGAAATATGCTTTTCTCTAGCCCACCCAAGATTTTAGGTCAGAAACTGCCACTGACAGATAATTGATTGTCAAATGTGAGTAGTAACAATAATTAATTAAGATTTTGTACTAAAGTTGCTTTAGATTGTAATATGTTCGAAAAAAGTTGTCGTGACAGAGTCTAGGAATATTTACCACCAGCAATTACTGTGGGCAATTAGTCTCCACCAGTTAACAGCCATCCGTGTTTCCATGCACCCATTTTTACTTAAATAACGTAATTGCCTATGATAGCGTATGCTTGATGTCGAAAAAAGTTGGGTATTGGCCGACGCGTGCTCACACGCCGGCCCATTATTCAGTACAAATTAATACGTTTACCTTAATTTATTATGATTTATACTAAATGATCGGCCAGTTTGTGGGCAGCAACTATTGCCGATGACGGTTGAGGCATGCAATGGCTGACCATGCTGATGGTTCATCGTCAAAAACGACCATCAAATGTGACGCTAATATCCGATGACGTAAATTTTTTCACTGAAAAATAAAAAAAAGACCCCCAACAATGAATTTATTAATAATTGATTTATGATTTTTCATACAGAATTCGGATGAGAATAAAATTATGTATTTTAAATGATAAAGCTTAATAGATAAGGTTCATTGAAAATAATATTGCAATTCATTTAACTGTAAAAATATTTTATAAAATTCGTAGAGGTATTATATTTAAACGTAATATGTTTTTATAAAAGAGCTTAATCGATGATTGATATTAAAAAAATATGTTGTCAAAGTGAACGAACATAGAAAATGAGAAACTTTATTACGAATTAAATTGAAAACTTATTTAATAACATTGTAAAACTTGAAAGTAGTGCAGAGTTATTCACCTAGAGGTATGTGGGAGTTCATATAGTAGTGCGTGGTATTATTATTCGAAAGATAAAGTTTAGTGTAATATATTAAATTTATTTCCATAGCTTATCAAAATGCGTGATAAATACATGTACAATAAAAACCACGTATCGTCGGCAATTTTATACAATCCCTTATCTCAAAATGTACAAGTTTTCAAGAGACACATAAATGTACTTTATTCTACCACGATCGCTATCGCTTTCTATCGCTATTAATTCAAAAAGGAAGGAATTTACAAGTTTCCATGTATGTCATCCTCTCGTTAATACCTAGCATAGCACATTATCATATTATTTATTCCCAACGTACTTTTTATTATGTTAAATAAAGCATGAAATATATTTTTAGGATGTGAGTAAAGAGAATATGTGTATACTTTCGATGGATTCGGCGATAACTAAATTTGTTACGTCAAACGATACTTATTTACAATTACCAGTTAATTTTAAGTCTTTGATTCTATTCGTGAAGTCAATACTATTCTTTAATATATAGGTCGGTTAAAAAACGTTCTACGAAGTAAATACAGCATTTAATTCACGAGCACTACTGCGCCATAGAACCCGACAAAGTTTGAGATAAACAAGAGTTTGCCTATAATACTAGACCAGCGATTTCCAACCTGGGATGCTTGGATTATTGCAAAGAGAGGCGCGAACAGTCCAAAATATTTATTTCCTCTTTAAAACGTGTCTTTATTACTATATGAAATAAAGGATGGGGAGGAGCGAAGATATTTTTTCTTCAAAAAGAGGTGCAGTAACATAAAGGTTGGAAACCACTGTACTAGACGAAAATGATACAAAAAAGAGTTATTAAGAAATATTTTATATTGTACATAAAAAATATCAAGGATTTCAATATCAACTGAATGCTTGCAATCAGAGGAACCATTTCCGGATTTTTAAACAAAAAATGTTTTATCTGTCGATGAGTTGAAATAATAAACTTAATTGATATTACAAGAGTGGTCACTTAAATGCTGGAAAAAAGATTATTCAACGACTGAAATATAATAAAAAAAATTACCCATATGAGGCTGAAAATATAATATGACCTTTTTAGTAGTAAACGGAAAACTTATGAATTATACAGTGTGTGATGAATAAAGTGTAATTTTATAATTTAATATAAACTGTCTATCGAAAATAATTGCTGATGATATTTTGAAAGTCTCGTGAAATAATTTCAATTTTTCGCTGTTGTAATGTTGCTTTTCGTATTAAAAACTTTATCCGTTAGGTGTACAAAAAAGCACTTGTAAAACATTTATTACTATTCTTTCGTAAGCGGCAAAGCCTACGGACGCTTTATTGGAAAAGTATGAAAAGAAAGAAATTAAAGTTTCGTTGTTATGTAAGAGACGTTCTTATTCACAGGATGTCATATTGACAACGGTTAACATGAAATAAAAAGTCTAAGCACCAAACATTGAAAATCAGACTGTAGTTAATTATAGTAGTTTCAAAACAGGAAGAATATATCAATACTGGCAACTTACTGTTTCAAAAATACTTGAAAAATACTAACCACTCACGAGTTTGTTCGTGAAACCTCTCAAAAGTTTCACAGCGAGGTAGGCATACATTATGACTCAACGGTATCTTACCTTAATAGTTATGATACATAGTAATAGGTCTACTTGATGAATCATAATTAATTTGATTTATGTTTTAAAAAAAATAGTACAACTGCAAACACGACTCTTAAGCATCATGACAGAAACTTACTTCTTTACGTATTGTATGTAAGTGTGTATGAATATGTACTGATATAGTATCTGAGGAGTTATGTATAGTAAGATATGCATATAAATGACTATGGTGTCCATACCAAGCCGAAATACCTACCAACTAGGTTTAAAATAATAATTGTAGAACTGAAATATATGGATATTTTTTCAACTGATTATAATGGAGTTCTACTAAGTAAATGTAAATTTACACTAAGGTAAATACTATTTTAATACATTTAACAAAAACAAAACAAACAATGCTGTCGAAATATGAGTGGCTATTTAAAAATAAATGCTTGATCTGTTTATACTTCAGCGTCAATGTTTTTTTTTTGGATATAAAGTTTATGGAGATCTAAGTTCTAGGGCGCGTTAGCGTCAAAGTCCTTTGATCTCTTTTATCGATGCTAACAGAATAGTGTGATCGCTACAGAGGTAAGAAATCATTAGTGAAGCCAGTTCACGGTGCCACCATATGAATTCATTTGCATATTATATTATATATACCTCCTCACATACTACATCTATACATGTACACACACAAGCAAATACATACGTATATATATATAAAATACACAAGTGATAAAGATATATATTGCATTTACCTTGAGCTATCTTTCTAACAGTAACGAAACATACACATAAACAAAAACATGCACATACACAGTCTCTCGCCCTGATTAAATAAATGTTGGCTGACATTGCGGCTTGGTATTTAAAATATTCTAGTATATTTTATATGTGAAAACATATTCACTGTATCAAACTTAGGATAGCATAAGTAAAAGAAGTCTTGAATTTATTTTACTTATAATGTAAGCAACAAAAAATCAGATGCTGTTATCATGGTGGAGAGTAAAAAAATAATTTTCAATGTTTCATCACAAAAAATAATTACAAATATACCAGAAATAACCTAGTATAACTTTTTAAAATTTAAAACTAGAATAAAACCGTCACCCTGTATATTGTACAGCCTTTTTTTACCTTTTACAACTAATATAGAAGATTTCAGATGAAACTTTAGATTTTATTTATAAGTGGTAATATACCTAGAAAACATTTAAGTTTTTTCTTCTTATAAATAAATACAAGTTTGCACATTCTAGGCTCTTTAAAATGTTCAAGGTATATGTTGAAAAAGAAATAAAAAACCGATTTTCTTTTCATCGAATTCGGGTTATGTGATATAGATCGCTTAAACGAAAAAACACCTGTTTTTTTTTAAAACATAAAATATAATATAATATTTTTTTACTGAGAAACAATAAAAAGAATTTATTTTATTCGTGGCTTGTACAAACATTGTATGTTTTTGTGTAGTTGTATTTTTCTAGTGAAATGAAATAGTTAACTTTCTTAAAGTAAATGAAATTAATGAATTATTTTGTGTGATCTTTACTGCGGTGTATTTGCTTCTTGTTGGGCAAATATTTGATTTAATGTGTTCTGTATATGATTTAATTGTGAATTTAAGTATTTATGTGTTTTGATAACACACAATAATATTGTCAAATAATCGTTGGTTTCCCGGTTGCAAATAAACAATTTCGTATTTTCGTACAAGAAAGTAAGTATTTTTTTTATATGTTTGAAAGATTTATTTTGAATATTTATACAGCTTAAGTTTAGTTGTTTAATTCCAATCAAAGGCATATTTTTTGAAATAATAACAAACATACCCAACACAACTATGTGTCGTATATTTGGTAAGAGCTTTTCCCTATCAATCAGGCCAGTTTGTGGTCAAGTCTTAGACAAGTCAATGTCAAACTGAGATTTTTATTTTAAAAAATTGAAATCTTTAAAATAAGTCGTTGTGATGTCTCTACTCATCGGGTTGTTCTGAGTGAATTATAAAATTATAATAAAGTTTTCTTGTAATTCTAAAATATTTGGCGCATAAGCCGTAATAACAAGAAAAGAAATGAGTGAAAAAAATATTATTCATTAATATTGTATTTTTTGACACTTGCAACTCTTGGCACCGTTTTTCAAAATATAAATCGTCATAATCAAGCAAAATATTAATTTGGGTGTGTCATATTCAAGACTGCTGTCACTGTTAACTCTCGCGGCTCGGAGACTAGAAAAATACTTCTCTGCCGATGGGGGTCGTTTAGGGACCCCAGTGGTTTCCTCATTATTGGTCTTATTCTTATGAATTTCAAAAAAAAAATAGTCTAAGGGCTTTAAAATATCTCTTTGCATCATTCCTCATACATTTTTCTTTAAAAATCCGTGGTTTTTTTAATAAATATATTTTTTAATAATTATTTTTTTTAATAAATATAAATATATAAGTTTTTTTAATAAATATAATATATATTTTAAGTTGCGCGCAAAAAGACGTCATCCCTGCACAAATATGAATTTGCAACTGACGCGTTTAGCCCAGCTATCTTACGAACGATCCCTGATAAGCGGGCGCTTATCTCGTTATCGCATTATCGCGTATTTATATAAACTACAAAAGGTCCAAAAAACTATGATATAAGAATACCTTAATTATAAACATTTTATCACCCATATTAAAATAGATTTTAAAGAAAATGTGGGTATTGGGGTCGCATTTCTTGAGCTTAGAACCGAAAAAGTTAAGGAAAGATTTAGTAATAAATTTGATTCCAGCAAAATAGCTTTTTATGTTTTAAATATTTGCATTTTGCTAGTCTTTGAATTATTTAATATTTGATGATATGCTAGTTCTGAAAAAAAAATACGACTTTGCTTTAAGTTTTGTTGATCAGGTGAGGCTCATTCGTACAAAGAGTTGGTGTACCTATAAATAAATAGTGTATGTACATGTAAAGGAATTGGGTAAACAAGAACAAATGAAAATGACAGTCTTTTTTTAGTAGGTGACGTCATAAAACATTTTTTTTGTAACCCTGAAGTAAAAAGTTAAGGGATGAACTTCACACTACAGTGGTCATTCAAAGTGCTTTTTTATTACTCCCAACATATTTAGCATCGTAACTTTTAGGGGAAATAGTATGACATAGATGGGCACAAGTATTTTATTCCAAATCTATATAAGAAATGAAATATTTGTTGTTCACACTCTAGTGATGTTTGATTTAAACATAAACAAAAACAAAATGTATGAATGTTTCTGACGATAATCAAAGTAAATAAAAATATTAGAACCTAAAGCGATTTACATATTAAAAAATATATATATTTCAGGATTATACAAATTTAGATTTCAAAACAAAATTTTAAGAAGTTTGTTATTAATAATCAATTATAATTTATTCAAGCATATTTTTATTTGGTATATTTATCACTTAAATAAATGCATTCTTTACAGTTTCAAAAATTTATTATGACAATAAAGCAGAGTTTGTGTTAGTGATATGATTTGCATACTTCTACAAAAAATGACTAAATTAATTCAATTCTTTTAAGCCTTCTTCAACTGATATCAAATATGAGTGTAATCAAAACGCAACTATTTTTTGTGCATGTAACGTACAAAGGAGAGACGATGTATGTATAATAGTGACATTCACTGTTCGAAAAAAACTGTATTTTATCAATAGAAATGAAAGAAAAACCATGTCGAGAAACATTTTTTGACGCACAAATCAATGATAGGTTTTCGATTATTAGATCTATGCGCAAAGCTCTTCTGCATTCTGTGAAAAAAGAAAACGGGATTCCTCATTTTGACGAAATAATTTGCTTTTAGTTGTGGCTAACTTCTGGCTCTAGCTGTATAAGTTTTTATGGCTGGGGTGATTTTTAAGCCTCAAAGTTTATATACCCTTTATCCACCACCAGTGTTGATGCCAACTACTGTGCGTTTAACCACTTGCACGACAGTGAAAAACTTTACGTACCCAATATATGACCGCGTACGTAAAAATAATTAGGAAAACAAAAGACTCCACAAAACAGTAAATTGTTAATCGTTATTAAAATAGTTTGAAGTATTATCCTATAAAATACAAAACTATCTCAAGATTCAACATAAGAAATCTTTTAGTAGTCTTTTAGTGTTTGTCAGATTTGTATGCGACTTAATAGTTTTTTTTTTAACATGTCCGCCTCCAATGAAGTCTGTCTCGACAGAAGTGTTTCTACAATAAATGCTTGTTAGTCAGTTGCTCAACCTCTCTTTATTTTTACAAAAAAGAAGAAATAAAAAGAAAGAGGTAGAACAGGGGTAGACTTATGGTACTTTAATACGTGTAATACATACGCCGCATGTTTGGTCGAGTGGTCATCGTCGTTGGCTTCGGTTACGGAGGTCCCGGGTTCGAATCCCAGTACGGACAGTTTTATAAATTGATTTTTAAATCGATTTATAAAATTCTGTTCGAAGGCATGGATGTATGTGATGTCTTGAATTCCCCCCTTCCACCCATCTTATCCTATGAACGGGGCGTATCAAGCTTGATAAGCTAACCACTAGTCCTGTCCTAACCCTATCCTTCTATTCTTACTCTCTTTAGTAAAAGAGAGGTTGAGCAACTGAGTCACAAGCAGTTCTCATAGAAACACATCTGTTGAAATAAACTCCATTAGGAGTCCATATGTTCCACATTGGGAGCGGACATGGTTTAAAAAAAATACATATTATACAATAAAACATGTTTTATTGATTATGACAAAAATTTTCTTTTGATAAATTAAAATTTTGATTCTTTTATCAAAACGAAGATTCTTGGAATTCTTTTCACGACAAAATCTTCCCAGTGTCTGAAACAGATAGATTTATACGTTTTTCTTAGAAAATCCCCTATACATTTACTGAACGTAAATGCCGCTCTTCAAAGCGATGCGCCCTCGTGCGTGAGAGATTTGTGAAGGTGGTGAATAACATTCTAGATCCCCGTTTTATCATATATCCGTAGTTATGAAGTAATAGAAGCGGGTGTATTTGTCAGTGAATTTCTATGAAGATTCTACTATCTGATATTTCAAATGATTAAATTATGACTGTAAATTTTACATCAGATTTTATAATACACTACAAACCCTTATTTTAAACTGTTATATGTTGAACAAAAGTAGTCGGCTTTTTTATTTTTCTAATTTTTAGTAAAAAATAAATATCCATAGCTAATCTCAATGTGAAAGCTTATTGACTCATAATGGAGTTTATCTCAATATAATTGTTTATGCAAGAAGTGTTTTTTTACTCTATTTTTTAAAAGATAATAGGGGTAGAATGGAAATACAAGGACATAACCAATGGTTAGAAAATTGATAACGCTACGCCTGTTTTTAGGATAAAATGGTTAAGAGGGCTCGATTGAGCGGTCAACATCGTTGAATTCGGTATCGGAAGTCACAAGTTTAAGTCTCAGCATGAAAGTTTTTATAAACTGATTTTCAATTGATTTATGGATTTCTGTCCAAAGGCATAGATGTGTGTTATTTAAAATTTGATTTTGGATTTTTTTAAGCATAATTTTTTTATATCATTATGAAAAATGTTATGGTGGATAAAAAAAATCCTCTTCGATTACGAATTGGTTTTTTCATCATTAACATATTATAATATGTAGACCATCAGATCATTCTAGTTAATACAATAATTTTAGTGCGTTGTTATTATTTCACCAATCAAAGAGAATGATATAATGATATATTTTTTAAAATGGGTCCTAGTTGTAAGATTTCCAACTCAACAGAAGTGGTTGCCCACAGAATTTATAATTTTACAATTGTCATATTCAAAGTTGTTGCTATTAAAGAATACTAGTTTTGTAGTTAATACTTAATGTATTTATTGCAAACAGTAACAACAGCTTTACTTAAACAATAAGAATTAAAACTTTTTATAATTTCACGATATTATTTTTCAAATATTTTAATTAAACATTAAAAAATATAATACAACGCCAAGTTAGAGAAGCTAAGAAATTTTAGTGTAGTTCGCCTAGGATGTATTAAAATAAAATTAAAAAAAAAAAAACATAATCATAGTAATTTTGTGCGGTGTTTTAATTTAAAAAAAATGATAAAACCACAGTGTGAAAGTGTTGATAGTTCGAAATCTAAATATTTTCCTAATTAAAAATCTGTTTATTCCAAAAATTTAATATTAGATCTAGTGTATAGAAATAAATTATGGAAATCTGCATATCTTCAGTGTATCGGCAAAAGTTGGTAAGTTACACAAATGATTTAGGTACACAAAAAGATTATTGAATATCAATTCTTTATCTGGAATAACTCATTTATTGTATTTATATATCAGTTAAGCAAAACTGTATTCTTTATCAGTAATTATAATTAAAAGGCAGGATATTGTTCTCGTTTATTAATTTTTAACTTTATTTGAGTTTGATTGGCATAAATGAATAATATATATAATAGCATGTAACATCTATGGCTAGAAGTTTTGCAATGTCACCCGATGTGAAAGTGTTGTTAGTAGAGCTTAGCTTTGCCGATCAGATGGGCCTGGGTTCAATAGCTGGTAAGGTCAATGTCAAATTTAAATTTAAGATGTTTGGTTATCTGTGGTGTTGATCTTTAGTAACTTACATAAAATTGTCATTAAGCTTATTTTGTATGATTAATTAAAAATATATTTAGTGTATTGGCATAACCTGTAATGCAATTTTTATTTTAATAAAAATAAATCTATAAAAATATAAATAACAAAAACTGAAATTTTTCATTTGATGTTAACTCAGAACTATCAATCTGTTACTTAACAACTTCTGCCTGTGCGGTGAAGATACGTTGTTGTTTACGAGAGAACAAGGTCAGTGATAATAAAGCATAATAATAAATAACTCATAAATGTTTTAGTTCTCTAGTAATTTCAGGATTAGATTTAAATTAGCTGTAAAGAAGAAAAAAAAATAAACGACTTCCTCCATTTTTTTTTATTACACGTATAAAATGGTTAAAGTACCAAGTCTGCTCTCATTTCAGTTTTAGTACTTTAAAAATATTTTTTGCTAGCATGAGTAACCAAGAACATATTCCTAGAGTACAGTTATAAAAAAAGCAAAAGTTCAACTGTCACGGACGATATTTCAAATCGTCGGTAGCGCGAAAAATTCTACATATTTCACGCGATCAGAGCATTTTTTTTATTCCGCAGGCTCTTTGGAAAAAGAACTCCTCGACGACTTCCGGTTGGGCGGGAAAAAACTTGTTCCGTTTTGGATTTGATTAATTGTTCTTGAATGAGTAACGGTACACTGATTTTATTGGCCATCGTTTTGCGAGGGAAAAATAATAACGGAATGTGAATTCAAATCCTGCAAAATCCTCATAGATTAAAAAAAATGTTTAAAACTAGACAAAATATTTTTTTTCGTAAATGTTGAAAATAAATATATATATATATATATATATATATATATATATATATCACCAGCCAACATGTTTCAATATATTGATGCAATGATAACTAGAGGCATTAAGTGGCAATTTCAGAAAGAAATTCTTCTGGCTTTTTAAGTGACTAAACATCCAAGGTTACATACATTTCATACGAATTATTCATGACATAGTCTATAAAATGTCAAAAAATTGATATTAAATTAATAATTATAATTTTGTTTTTTGTTTTCAATTCTACTAATTGTCTTATGCAGTACATACACGAAACAGTTGTAGAATTTTTCAAAGACATTCCTAGTATTAGAGAGCAATTTTATGAATTAATTTATCATTGTAAGGTTCATAGAAACAAATATTGTTACGCTAATAATTAAACATTATTGTACTAGTAGATTCATTATATGTATTTTGTGAAAAAGTGAATAGATGAAATGATAAAAATAAAAATGCGGAATTGTTACTTGTACGAAAAGCAAGAACTGCGTGCTTTTCGTATTTGAAAATAATAAGAGGCATATTCAAAGCATATATCCTTTTGAAGATAGATTATTCATTAGTACTTTTAGGGTATTGACTGTCAATGCTTGGCGAAAACGTATTATATTCAAAAAAATAAAATACACATTTGTACTAATACCCACTTTTATTTAACAAGATCAAGAACGGTTTCGCTCTTCACGAGCATTTTCAACTGATAAGAAATATTAAACAGTGCTATTTATACAAAAAAATATTGACATGAAAAGGTGTATTAAACATAGTAATAACTTTATACGTTACTCTACTTTCATACATTCAACATTCGTATCATTTTCAAGTATCAATTAGGTTGGTATACAAGCTAAGAACCAATTTAATTGCAATCTGGTTGCCAACTTTTTTAACAAAAACGGCACCACGAGAATAAGAAAAGTACATATATGTATAGTAAGATTTATAAAGAACTCGATTTTTATAAAAAATAAAGTGTAATTTAAAACTTTTTGTATGTCAGTTGGTCGATTTGCGAATATGTATGTTTTTTTTTTTATATTGTTAGACAATACGAAGTATGTGTACGTATGAATACATTTTTTTAAGTTAAATGAAATCCCCGCTCGAAGAAGAGTTCATACAGTTTTGCTCTCAACACACGATCCATGTGATAAGTAGAATTTTACTTGAGCCTAGGGCAATGTGAAGGAAAAAACTTTTTTTAATGAAAATAAATATGTCACCCGCATGCGACGGTAAGTTTTTATGGAGCTACGCTTTGATATGGTAATAAGGAACAAGAAGGTATAATACGCGGTGACTCGAATATGATTTAAGTGTACGTATGCTGTTTTCGTAATTAATGTTGACTTTTAATGTAACATGAGTTTTTATTCGAGTGTGAAATTATGTATTCGTATGAATGGAAGGTGTTTAAGTAAGAAATACTGCGAATAATATAATAATATTGTTGTTTGGAATGAAGTTTGAATTTTTCAAAAGGAAATTGAATTTAGAATTTCGACTGAATGTGCTTGATGGAAATTTAGTTTTAGATTAGAAATATTTTTTTCATAATGTACGTTTTTACTATAATTGTTGGCCGAACACGACCCGTTTCGCCTCTCGGCATCTTCCGGTGCTATTCAGTGCGCGAATGCACTCGAACTGACTTGTTGTAAAAACATTGTTTTTTATATATCAAATTTATGGAGCTTTAAGTACCAGGACATGTTAGCGTCAAAGTTTTTCGAGTCTCCTTCATCGCTAATGTTTTTAAAATTTTTATTCCCTTAACATCATTGCAGATGGAAGGGCGTGATCGCTACAGAGGTAAAAAACCCCTAGTGAAGTAAATATGACAAACAAAAAATAGGTTCACACAAGTTTTTCAAAAACGAATAAAAAAATAAAAATAAGAACTTTAGCCCTATTTTATTTTTAAATTTAACGAAAAGCAAACATTTTTTATGCATTATATTGTGTTGATTGGACCCTCGAGAGGTGAAGTGAACCATCTAGTAAAATGGTAAGACGTTTATTTTGGTACAATCACGTCTTTATTTTGATGTTTTGCATGATTGCATATTTTTATTTTACGGATATGACACTATTGCAATGTGCATTAACAGATGTAACAGCATTTTTACGATACTTGAAGACGTGTAGAATATTACAACGCATCCAATTTTTCTTTTATAAAATACCACTTGGCTCGCTTTACCCCTAAATTATATATAACAACAATAAGTTTTCATAAGAATATAATAAAACTAAATTTGAATCGAAATTAATTTTGAGTTGTAAGGAATGATTTGATTTTTAAGTTTTTCAACTAATTCTAATGAATTTTTTACACTATATGTCGGCTTGAATCCACTATGGTTACGAATGAGGGAGTTAGCTTTTTTCGATAATGCATCGGCTGGGGCATTAATATATGACACTACAGGGCGAATTTTAAAATTTTATACAGGGAAAAATTTATATCGGCAAAACAGAGAGGACTTTAAACATCAGAGTATTAGAGCATATGGCAGCCTTTAGACTGAAAAAGGACACGTCTACTTTTGCTAATCACTTAATTTCGGAAGGACACGTGTTCAATCAGGAACAAGGGATAAAAATGTTACACCCAAATACGGACAGTCATAAGCTCTTTTTCCAGGAAATTTTAGAAATTAATAGGGCACAGCTGCAAAGCTTCCGATTTTAAACGAAATATTAAACCTTCCGGGCTCTCCACTTCTATACCCTATATAAATAATATCATAAATAATATCATAAAACCGTTGCCGACAAACAAATAAATATAATTCTTAAAACCACTCACTACTCAAATCTTTGGGAATTCCCATGAGCTTATCCTTTTGCCAGCGATGGCTTTAGACTCAGTGATACATTTATTTAATATATAAACACGAAACATCCATTTACTAAGCGTCAGTTCAAGTTCATCCGTGCACTTGAACGCCTGAAGATGCCGAAAGGCGAAACCCGGGTCGTTAGTGACAAAATCTGTGGGAGTGTACATAATTTGAACGACTCAAATTTAATATTGAAATTCCACCAAGCACCTTCAGTCGAAATCTTAAATTACATAATAAAACTAATCTGATCGAAAAAAAAAACTGCTATCCAGTGCGCGAATGAAGTTTCTCAGTTCGAGTGCATTCGCGCACTGGATAGCACCGAAAGATGCCGAGAGGCGAAACCCGGGTCGTGTTCGGTCAAAATTATAATGGAAACGTACATTTTGAAAATAGTTCTAATCTAAAGATAAATTTCCATCAAGCACCTTCAGTCGAAATTATAAAAGTCTTTATATTTGTCAATTACATGGCGAATTGGCGTCAGCTGTTATGTCATGTACTATAATTTTAATTTTAAATAATAAATAAATACATATCTCGTTTAAATTATTTTTTCTGATTTTTAACTTCTAAAATTATTCCGAAAAAGTTGTATGATGAAGTATCTAAATCTCTCGGTTAAAATAGCGGTGGAATCGTCAGCCTGTCAAACGTATTGTATGAGACAAAATTTACGATGGAATGCCTAACCGAGCAAGCAGAATATAGTCGTCCCAAAAAAGGATTAGCTTGCTTGAAGTAAGCCACTCGAAAATAAAAGTTTCGAGAATTAACACGCTAGAACATTTGAAAAGTCAACAACCGGTGTTAAGTATAATTTTCAACTTTTTGCGGAAGCAAATATTTCTTACGTTGATATATTAAATAACTGGAATGTTTTAATAGCTTTTATTTAATATTACATAAAACTATAAATAAATATAAAAACAGATTTACATATTTTTTTAGAAGGACTCTAACTAACTTTGTTGAAGTTTACTCATTTATCTTCATGATCTTATGGATTTCAAAAAACTTCGAATTGTTCATTGTAAATTCTTTTTCATTAATTAAATTGATAAAGTATTGAAAATGATATTTCGGGTTCATGGCACAGTGGTCAACTTCACTGGCTTCCATTCCGAACCTCACGGGTTCTAATTTATGGTAGGAAAAATTTACCCTAAGCCCACCAATCCAATCCAAAAATAATAGGGTGTAGCTAGAGTGATAAACCAACCACTAGTCCTGTCTAAGCCCCATAATTTTTATACTTACTATATTTGAAAGAAAGAGAAGTTGAGAAACTTAGTAATAAGAAGTTATCGTAGAAAAACTTCTGTTGAGATACCTCTATTAGGATACCATATGCTTCACATCGGGAGTAAACATGGATAAAAAAAAGTATGAAGACACAGTGAGAAAATGAAAAGCTTCTTGGAAATTATTGAATTTATGAAGATAACTTATCATTAGTACTTTTAGGGTATTGACTGTCAATGCTTGGTGGAAAGGCATTATATTCAAAAAATAAAATATAAATTTATACTACAACCACATTTATTTAATAAGATCAATGCCGGTTTTGCTCATACCGAACATTATCAACTGATAAGAGCATGCAATGTTTATTATACCTTTTTAATTTAATTTTTAATTTAACGGATGCTTGCGTCGGATAATGAGGGTTAGGTGGTTTGATTTTGTGAGGAATTCTGAGATTAAGGAACGTACAAGACTGCGCCCTGTCACGTCAGTGGTTTTGGAGAAACGTCGGAACTGGCTAGGTCTCGTGCTGCGGATGTCTCCAAAAACCCTTAATCCTGCCTACCTTTTCTTCAGACCTGTGGGATCCCGTCGTTCTGGACGATTGTCTGGTATTCATATGATGTAAGGGATGCTGGAATGTCATGGGAGGGAACAAAGCAATTGGTGTGAGACAGGGAAATATGGAAGTGCCATACGCTTCAAATAAGGAGTAAATATAGTCAAAGAAGAACTATTTAAGTCAACAAAACAATAATTAAGAGTCAACATACGGAATCACAGTCAGTATTTGAATAATAAGTCGTGTTCCTGACTTGGCCGAAGAACGAATGCACAAAATAAAAGTGCAGTTTATGTGATAGCGGAACGAAATGTTCGATCATAAAATGTTAACATGTCTTTTGATTTGCTTATAAAGAAATGCAAATAAAACTTGGTTCTGAATGTACTAGCAAACATTTGTAGAGGTAATAATTTATTTTATCGTAATTGCATCCGTTTTTATTGAAACTATAAGAATAAAACACGATAACTCTTTACGCTGTGTGGATTGCAAAGTTCTTTAAAATATGATTAATGTTGTTTATATGAAAAGTTGGGAAAATTGTAGTTTTATGAATGTCAAAGCAATGAAAAAAAAACGAGTTCAACTTGGAACATATGAGTGTATGATTTCTTCCATATATTAATTTTTAGAAGGATATTTTATCAATGTTTAATAAATGCTACGTCTTATAAATATTCAAAGCTCAAACGAAGATTAATTGGAGGTCTTAGAAATTTCAAAGAGTATTAAAACCATTTGATCCTAAGTTTAAAACGTTTAAAATAGGTCAATGTTGTTTATATATTAATATCTTATATTAATTGAAAATTAATCATCCCCATTCAATAAAATCGTAAACACTCTTTGTAAGCCGTGTTTAGAGTAAATTATACGCCATTTGTTTTATAAATGTATTTTAATAAAAAACTAAGACACAAAAATTAGAATTTCTACGATGAATATTTTGTAAATGATATAATAAAAGAAAATAGAAAGGTGAATTTCAAATAGAAAACATAACACTTAGCTCTTATGTTGAACATAGCTCATTAAAATTTTATTGGGCTTCATTTACATCATTTTTAGGAATTTTCCGAGTGACGTTTAGCTATTGGTTCTTTTTAGTTGATCGAATAGAAAAATGTGAAAATTATTTTATAAAAATGCTAAGTAAATAAATTATTTATATACAACTGTCAAATATTCAAGCAAATAATGAACATGAATTTTATGAAAGTGTCATTTGAGTAGTTGTTTTGTAATATAAGTTTTAAAGAGTGTAAAGATGTTGAATTAAACTATTTTCTCATAATTGTAAACACTTTAATATCATAACGATTTTTGATATTTTCGATGGTTAATTATTTATAACTTTTAATAAACAAACTCCTTATAAGAGCAAAAGATAACACAAGTAAAACTGTTTGTATGTAAAAGTGTTTGCCGTTTATTAGTTAGAACGTAAATTATTGGATAATCCATTTTGCAGTTTGTTTAAAACTGTTGGGGGAGAAGCTACTTTTTACTCTTTGTTAAGCTCATTTGAAACGATGCGCAACTCTGTTCCTCTAAAATTAATGCATTAGATAAAACGGGAGCAAATAATTTACCCTACAAACTTTGGTGCTGTTATACTCTCTGGAGTAAAAAGCATTCAAGCAATGGTTTGCATTTTACAATACAATACATAGTTTTTTTTGTTGCCCTGTATTTATTTGCTGAAACTTTGTGAAGCATGTGAATCTGGCTCTGCGTTTTCAAATAATTTAACTTAGATCGTTGACATAAGACTCAGATCTATTACCTCATTTAATCTATAGGATTTGAGTGACATATAAAATTTATAATACTGATTGTAAGTGTGAAGTAAACGAACGTTTTGATATCCAAAAATTCCCTACAACACCCTTTCAATCATGAAATAATGGAGCAAGAGTAATTAACTAACCTTTAAATATATTGAAGCTCTGTCTTTTTTTATCTCTAATTATTTAAAAAAGAGAGAGCTTGATCAACTGAGTAACAGGCATTCTCATAAAAAAACATCTGTTAAAATACCTTCAATAGAATGCCACATCTTCTACATTGGCAGCAAACATATATAAAAAAGTTTTTTAAACAATGTCAATGATAAAAAGAAAAGGAATGATTATTGATTGTACTTTTTAGCATAATAACATAAACGGTCAGTAAGACCGTTTATGTATGACGTTACTTAATACATTATTTTTTGTAGTCATAATATAAACTATTAAACCTAGTTACTGACTATTATTTTCCGTAATCTTAGATCAAATATTGCAACATGCCGGTATATTGTGTATCAAGATTGTGATTATTATTTACTTACGTTACATAGTTTTCAAAGTAACTTAAATAAATTGGCAGGCCTTAATAATAAATCAACATAATATATTTTTCATATTCGAAAATACAACTAACGACGCCTCGTGGTTGTTACCAGAAACCAAAAGTCATGCCCCTTGTGGGTTGCTTTGCATTGGCTTGTTAAGTTGTAGGCGTTTTCGCCATGAATGAGTTACTCAGAAAAATATTGTTTATTAATTCTCATGCTTAATAACATTAAGGCGTAACTAGACTTTTAGAGTTTGAAGTTTTACTTAAATTTACATCTTTGGGGAGATGGATTGTTGACAATATGGTAAAAATGTGAAAAAACCATACGAGTAAAGGTTTAACCACACTTTTAAAATAATGTCAAATAAATTTTGAGTGAACTAAACAGAAACTGTTAAAAAACTTAATGAAAAATTATAATACTTAAATTAAACACACTATCAAAAATTTAACACAATATGTTTGCCGCCTGTGTGGTCGAGTGGTCAACATCGTTGGCTACCGCTACGGAGTGCATGGGTTCCAAATTCCAGTACGGGCAATTTTATAAATTGATTTTTCAATTGATTTATGAATTTCTGTTCAAAGGCATGGATGTATGGGATTAAATTCCCCCCTCTCACCCATCCGATTCTATGAACGGGACGTATCGACAGCGATTAGCTAACCACTAGTCCTGTCTTAGCCCTATCCATCTATTCCTACTCTCTTTGGAAAAAGAGAGGTTGAGCAACTGAGTAACAAGCAGTTCTCGTAGAAACACTTCTGTTGAAATGAACTCCATTAGGAGTCCATATGATTCACATTGAGAGCGGACATGGTAAAAAAAAAACATAACTTACAAAACCCAACAAATGCAAAATAAAACTAATTCACACATATTTACATGTAGAGTCCCATTAAAAACTTACATCATATCACACGTTGTTTGTCCTACCAATCAGACTGGGTTCAAGTAGATTCTCAAGTCAAAATTAGATTCTTTCTAATTAAATTTGAGATTAAAAAAACGGGTATTGATTTCAAGTGTTTAATGAAATTTTCTAATAAAAGACTATTTAGCTCAATGGCATTGTCTTTAAGACCAAATGTATTTTGAAAATCCTTAAGTTATTTTTAAAAATATTTTTATAATTATAAATTGATGAAACCCGTACTGTTTCTAAAACTTTGGTTGATACATTGCTTAAAAACTTGCATCAATACGGTGCTTCTCAAAATAAAATTTTGATGATATATAAATGAAAAAGCATAAGAAATCAAAGCGCTGTTGTAGTCTTGAGTTAACAACCTACTTGTCATATCCTTATAGGAAACAAAAGGTTATCGTAGAAAAACTGCTGTTTAATTAGACTCAATTAAAGCTTCATGTATGTATACTCTGTGAAAACACATTTTAATATAAGTATGTTAACAACATTTTTATTTGCTGTCAAATTTGCAGTAATATGTAATATCTTTTTTTTTTTAATTGGGGTCATCGATTGCGTATCACGAGAAAAGTCATATAAAGTAATTGATGCGAGCTACCCGAAGGTGTCACTTTACTTGTGCGTCATTCCACCACGTCCCTGTAACGATCCGTTGTATAATTTACAATCTCGTTACGTAACACGACACAAAGCTTTTTACACCAGTGGAATGTTGGGTGCGGGAAAAAATTAGTGATGATAATGTAACCTCCACCGGACAACGAAGTTAGCTGAAAAATATTTTTAAAATTTTATGTTTATGTAATATTTTTTAAACATATCAATCATTATCATCTGATATCGATACAAAATCTAGATGAAAGTTTTTTCAAAATATTGGATTCATGCAAATCTGCGACTGTTATTCTTGTAGCCATATACCCTTCATACTAAATGGAGTTAATATAAACGGAAGTATTTCTGTAAAAACTAAGTTTAAGTAAGTTTTTTTTTTAATGTTTTCTAGGGTACTCAACGTTGTACCCTCCACCCACTACAGTTATATAGTGTATTCCGTAACGTAATAAAGTTATTCGCGTTAAAATCAATACTTGGTTAGCCAATTGCTCAACCACTTTATTTTCGAAGACAAAGCTATAATTAATTGGACCAGCTGGAGAAAATTTTTGTCATAAACAAATTCATAAATCAAAGAAACATTTATTTTTTATTTTATTTTATACAATGATTTGATCCCGTGAACACCAAAATCAACGGATTTGACCATTCCACTGATAGCCTAGATATTTAAAATATACATCGATTTATACCGAGACCTTTGTTAACTGGAAAATATTGACGAGAGAACTGGAAGAAAGTCAATTTTTTGTTTTATACGAGAGTAATAATATGATACTGGGGCCATGAATTGATATTTTTTTCCTAATCGCTTTTCCTTACACCCTCTTTGCATAATGGAGTATGGCCTTTTGATAACTATCTCATTAATTCAATGTTGCGTTTGGGATATCGGACCCTTCACTGAACAATCTAAAAAGACGAATATTTTGCATAAATCATTCGGCCACAAGTCTTCGGCATATACAATAATTTGATTAATATTATATAATTGCAGAAAAAATATTTAAATGTAAGACACTATATATATTGACTATGGAAAAGAAAAAGAACGTTACCCACAGTTTTTTTTTAAATAGATTTTTTTCGATAATCACAATGTTTATAATGTGGCACACGTTCTATCAAAAGGACGTAAGCTGAAAGTGCCATATTGGTATCTAAATTTAGATTTAAGTTTTATAAAAGAAGAGTCTGTAGAAATTGCGATCAGGAAAACAGACTTTTAATGTTGATTTTTTGAAAAATAATAATAGATAAAGTCAAATAAAAACCAGTTTACCAGTCTCTATGCAATTCAATGTTGTGTATATTTCATTATTTGCCTCTGACCCAAAATCATTCAAAAACGTTTTTTGTGTCTCCTGTAAAAAATATTATGTGTGGGTTACGTCCTTTTTCCTTTTCCCAGTCAAAATGTGAACGAGAATATTTTGCGTTTATTCAATTTTTGTAAAAAGTGTGAGTAATTTTATTTGTCTCTATTTTAGTTTTAAAATTTAGTATTTGATTTTATTGAGAAAAAGTAAACATTAAAAACGCCAAGAAAATAGTTATCTTATAATTATAAAAAAAAAACTTTAATCATTTTCCAAGTGATAATTATTCAAGGAATATTTATATTTAAAAGTCTCAAGAACAAATAATATGTTTTATTTGGTTCCAAAGAACTTAAAACCCTTCCTGACCCTATCCAATAAAATGCTCCGCTTTATTGACAAAACACTAAATATTCGAAAAGAAAATTGGTAAATGGACAATAATTTATTTCAGTATTTGTTTCAAAGGCCATTCACTTGAGAAGTTCCACTCGTGTTACCCTTACTTGGCTGTAATCTTTTGGTACTTGACCCGGGCTTTGAAGGCCTATATGGGGTATTAAAACGACTTAAAGTATTACATGTCTATCCCTAAAATCCTCGAATACAGGAAAAGAGTCGATAACTTTCTTGAGGTAGTAATTCAAAGACACCTGGTGGGAGGAGGGTTGTCCCTAAGCTAGATAAATACGCGGTGTCCCAAAATGGGATAAGTTATAGTGCTCTGCGATATCATTAAGCACCGATCGCTGGTTCTGGAAACTGATTTGATTTTGAGAATAATCATTTTTTATCATCTACTACTCAGAAGTTTCTTTTTTCAATTTTAACCAGGAGTGAGCTAGAGAGGGCTCAGAGGGGCTCGCGCGAGCCCTTTGTTAATTTAAGAGAAAAAATATTCTCAAATCAAATTAGTACATAACTGCAATTCCTGACTTATATATTATCTACAACAGCTTCAGTATACACAGTAGTACATTTTCAGTAATTTGCATTGATAAGTTTACGATAAATTGCATATTTTACATATTTTAAGCGTATTACGTAACAATCGATTGCTTATTTAAGTATTGCATATAATTGCATAGGAGTGATAAAAAAATCACTACTTCACTAGAACATCGAGATTTGCTTAATACTGAAGCGAGCCCCTTGTTAATATATTGGCAGCCCACCGCTGATTTTAACCTTGTCCGAAAAAGCATGTTAACCGATTAACTGACATACTTAAGCTTAAATAGTTTGTTACGATTTCATATGTTTCATGTTTGGTAAATAGGATGTTACCAAAACTTTTTATTGAAATGAAAACAGTCCATTCATAGCTGGCCATGTTCAATTCGCTGCCAAGATCTTTCAGCTTCGCCGGTCAGAAAATAATCCATCATTTAAATGCAGCAATTTGGTTCAGAATGCTGATCACATCCATCGGGAATGTCTAGACATGAACAACGACTACGGAAAGTTGATCAATACGATATGGTTATCAGTCAGATCTGTGGGTCCTGTCATACCGATTTCACTGAGCTTACGGAAAATTAAAAAGCATTCAAATGTTCGCGGCGTCAAATAAAAAGCGAAAGTTTTTTTATTCTTATTATTTTTTTTTCATTTAAAATTCTGCACACCACAGTGTGATTCTGAGAAAAAATTAAAGGCGAATGTACTGTGCGAAATACACAATTTAAAAAGATTGCTATTTCGTTGGGTTGGTGTTGGGTACAATTTTGAGTACCATAAGGAATATATAAGTAGTATCACATTTAAATAAATTCCTCTTCTTTCGACATCTTCGTTGTCTATTCGGAGCAAATTGCTATCATGCTTAAACTTGAAAATTATGATTCATTTTCATTACTTTCTACTAGCTAAATAAAAAACAATGAAATGTTCCACGAAATACAAAATTTTACTATTCAAATTAAATTTGAAGCACTTCCAGTTTTAAGCTATTACAAGTTGAAAAAATGTAATTTTAAGTAAATCATGTAGAAAGTTAAAACATATCATTATTTACCCTGTCAACGAAAGAAGTTATAGTCTTCTAATGATATTATTAGTTGAAAATTCCATTACGTAAAAAATAAATGTCTCATTAAGAAAATGTATTTTTGGTTCGATAATAAGTAATAATCAGATGAAGTGTTGGGTAAATAGAAATAAAAACAAAATTACACAGAAAGTACTAAGGTAAAATTAAAAAAAAATCGTTAAAGTTTGGTTAAAAGAGTTTAAATCTTTAAATACAATTATCTGAGAACGTTAATTTTGACTTATCATAGTTTGAGACTGGGGATGCAATATATATCAGCCAGACAAATATAACAATAGTATATGTTTAAGAGTTAAGGAATCAATTGATTCTTTATGATAAAAACAGATAATTACATTTGTTTATTATTATTCAATCAATTGTAAATGGTAGTTTATCATTAAAAATAAATCTACTGTGCTTAGTCTTTACCTCAAAGCAAAAACCAAAATTAGTTATAATATATCGGAGTCAACTCAATCCTAAGTTTAACGCTTTAGTTAAGTAAATTGAACGCTTAAAAGTAATATATTTTTTTTAAGTTCAATTCCATTCGTGCACTTGAAAGCTTGAAGATGATAAAAGGCAAAGCCTGGGTTTTTAGTGACAAAACTTGCGTGCATTACACCAAGCAGCTTTAGTTTAAATCTTAAATTAAATCATGAAAAGAATAGTTTCAATAGCGTATTTTTGATATTTTTCGTGCTTGGCGTGAAAAAGTATTTTTTTTATGTTATTTTCTACCCTGACAAGCGATTTGGAACACCATTGTGTTATTGTCAAGTGGAAAATTTTTACAACACTCTGTGGAATGAAAAGTTGCAAAATACTTATAGACTGAAATCGATCGAGGGGAAAACTGTAAGCCAAAAAAAGCCTTCTTATCTCACGTGAGGAAAGCGAAAGACGAAGCTTAGTGACGATGCGTTATGTTTCTTAACTGTTTAATAGGTCATGACTTTGTGTTTTTTGACCTACTTGTAAAAGGGATTAACTTTGTTGTGTTCCAGGTTAACCCTATGGTCAGTTTGGTTAACCATACAAGCAAAATAACAGTGCTGACCTAAAATCTCGACATGGTGACAAAAATAAAATTAAATATATTCTTTTCGTTATCAGAAGTTACCTTAAGGGAACTGTTTTTTATTCAGTTACTCAATTTTTTTTTAAAGGGACATTAAGGTTAGACTAGAGCAGGATTAGTGATAAGCTAATCGCTCTCGTTACACCCAGTTTTTAAGATCGAAAGTAATTTCAAGCATCACACACATGTATGTCTTCAAACGGAAATTCTGTAAAAGATTACGTCGGTATACTGACAGAAGGCGATAAGCAAACAACCTTGTTTTGAGATAACTGTAATTTTCGATAACTATTACTTATTGTTCTGAACACTTTATTAAACTCGATAATGATAAACGAATTCGAGTTATTTGTTTTATTTGTTGTTAAAAATATTTAAAATCGAAATTGAACTAATAAATATTACGTTGATATTATGTAAAAGTAGTGTCTTCCGCCAATATAACGTCGATTAATAGAAGTTTGTGCTAAATGCCAATCAAATACTTAAAGAACCATGTCTTATCTTCTCGCACTTCGTGTAACAGTCGCACGTTATAATGCATCACTCCACTACATCTTGATTTTTTAAAATCCATGTCCGCTCCCAATGTGGAGCATATGGCCTTCTAATGGAGGTATCTTAACAGAATTTCGTCTACGAGAACTTTTTGTTAGTCAGTCACTCAACTTCTCTTTTCCAAAGAGAGTAGTAGGGATAAAAGGATAAGGCTATGAAACGACTAGTGGTTAACTAATCCCTCTCCCTACTCCTAGTTGTTGAAAGGTGGCAATTAAATTTACACATAACAAAAACATATGCCTTCGAACAGAAATCGATCAAAAAAATTCTGATCGCACTGCGACTCGAACTAGTGAGATTTTGAACGAAAGCCAGCATCGCAAACCACTGCGCCATAGGAACCGACATGATTTCACAAAGTATAAATAAAAATGAACCTTATCTTTGTCAATGAGGAGCGTTTAAATCAAAAGCATGTTCACTATTGCATCGACAACTAGGATCATTTTTTCCATGCGTCCATTTACATTAATTTAAGCTCAGCTAGTCTAAAGTCTACACAAATACCATCTGTTAATACAGTTGAAGATTGTTGTCACAGAACCTTTAATTAATTTATTATGAGCATAAATAAACTATGAATTCACTAATTAAATCTATGTCACAATTGTATGTCCGAAAATGTTAAAAACTACAAAATGATTTGTTAGTTTGCCACAAAGTTATCTCTCTCGGTATCCGATAGTATTTAAAATCGTGGATAGGAATATAGACATTCAGCGTTCTATAATAACTCGCAGTGGCATAATTGTAGTAGTTGCACACCCTGTAATAACACCAATTCTGAACTTTGAAAACTTTTAAATTTATTCGTTACGAGTTTGGGTTTGCAGACATGGTTTATTGAGGCAGGGTTGCCATAAAATATTTACATTTAAATTATTAAATAAATGTTCTTTTTAATTGCAGAAAAAAAAAACTTTATGATATCTGTAAATAAATGATAAAAGATGCGTGGTGAGAAATATTAATAATTGTGAGTAATTATTGAGTGAATTTTCATTTATATGGTATAAATTTAAATAAGATACAATATACACAAAAAATGGCTCTCAAGATGATATGAGAGTAATAAACATATTATTTTTTCAAGAGACCAAAAACTTGAATGTCTCTACAAATATATGCAGAAATTTTCAAAACTGCGCCAATAAATACTTTTTCTATCAATTATTATTGTCTGTATAAATATATAATAAAAAAATATTTGATTTCAGAAATATTAAGTAATGTCAAATTATTATATGAGTGTATGTATTACTTGCAAACTCGGTTTATTCCAAAGTTGTTGATACATCAAACAAGAATTTAATTTGGAGGTAAAAATAAATTTTGAACGTATTTTTAAAAATTAGTCCCAAACATGACTTGACAACATCCAAAACATCATTCCAAAGTAATAATGTAAGACTAAAAATACTTTTAAAATGTAGATTGTTTTTCAAAATAAAATTCAAGTTTAATTTTTTAACCTTTTTCGAATAAGTCGTTTTTGCAAGTAATACCCTCACATATCATATATTATTAAATAATATTAGCAATGTTTTGTTTTTGATAGATACATATTTATATAAATATTCATATTTATATAAAGGAAACCTTTTTGAAAAAATATTTTAGAGCAAAATATTTTGTTACCATCTTATCACTTCCATGCCCATAAATAGTTGAGCCATTAAATCATTCAATATTTCTCTTAATATTGTCAATAAGTATTTATAATTTTAGATATTCTAGCATATATACATTTTTAACATTATTTTTTAGCTGCTAACTTAGGTTCAAATACTGATAATAAACAGTGAAACTGAGATGCCATCATGGCAGGGAACGTGATTTTTTAGGATGGTATGTTACGGGTTATTAAACATTGCCATTATGAATTTCTACTTCTTTTTCACCTCTAAGAACTTCAAAGTAATCGATAAATGCACCCCTTTTAAAGTGTTAATCTAAAAACAAAAAATGAATTATTTTATCAATGGATAATTTTCGGATACGATAATTCTTTTTTGAATAATTTTACGCGATTATTTTGTAGATATTGTTGTAAAACTCAGTCAAATCTCTACCAAATACAATAAGCTATTCTAAAGAAGCAAAATTAATCATTTTAACATTTGTTGTCTTAATTTTGTTAGTCTTCTAATGAGTAACATTATAATTTTGCACACAAATAAAATATAATTTATTGTAAATTTTTAAAAATTAAGTTTAATTGTTGGAATAAACACTGCATACTATTAAAAAATTCTAATGTTAATCATTCTAACAAATGAAAAAGATTTTCTATATATTTTGAAAACACAACCCTGATATTGATTCTGAAGGCAGTGCATGTCCTAGTACACACAAAATTCTACTTTAAATCAGTTTGGTTGGTTGGTATGCCGGACCCTGCGAAAGAGGTGAAAACACGAGGGGTCGAAATTGCGAAGTGTCGCAGTTGTCCAAAATACCGGAAAACCAGAGAGGGTTGGAAATTTAACTCAAACATATTTTAATGAATGTAAAAACTTGATTCACTGCCGGGATTTTGCGTTAAGTTAGAATGACGTCGGTTTGGTGCATAATTTTGAATTTATTACACGATATTTTAAACTGAGCTGTGTTTTGTTACTAAGCCCAGTTACAAATTTATTCTCAAGCTTTTTTCACATATTATTTAAGTAACGGTAGCAATTGAAGAAAACATATTTTAATATTGCAATATTGTGGAATATATCATTATTGAATATTTTTAATAAACGGATCGTTTGTTAATTGATTAACTGTATAAATTTTAATAAAACCTTACTTATATATAATGTGACGTTTATATTTAAGACTCATATTAAGTAATTCTCTAAAGAAAACAATAAATATATAAATTCACTAATTAATGATTGTTTTTATGATAATGTAATATAAGGACCCAAGTAAGAGATACATGTGAAATTTTAAAAGATCTTATTTTTTATATACTATTTCATACTTTTTGGGGATACGAAACAATCGCAGTCGATTAAATATAAGTATTTTTAAATAAGTTTAAATATAAAATGGATGCCAATTGTAAGTCCTTTTCCAAATAATTATTACTCGTACGCCAAATGTCAAAAAAATAATACATAAATTTACAATTAAATGTTGGAAACAATAAAAATACTTATTTTTATAAAAACTTTTATTAACAGTTTTATAATTTAAAGAATGTTCACGGTACTTTTAAATAATTGATCGGGAAAAAAATTCGTCTGGAATATAAAAACAATTAAAATTTATTTTTTAACAAAATTAGTTTGATACTACTTTTGGTTTAGCAATGAACGAATTAAATATTTACGAATAAACTTTAAAGATAGGCAAAACATGTATCACACACAATCTGTTACATAAAAAATGGAGTTAAATTTATATTAGAAGAGATCACTATTTTTGAACAACATATTTCATGAAAGAGAAGGTAATGATTTTCAAAGATTTTTCCAGATATAAATGTACGTGTGAGTAAATAAATGTGTATATAATCTAACTACCACAGACACCCAAACCAAGCAATGTGACCCAAGCAACTAAGCTCTAAATAAATTACCCTAGATTCACAAAACGGATAAAGAAACCAATTCAGCCTTTGTTATCCTCATAATAAAAATTACAACTCAAGTAAATAATGTATTTTTGCACTGTTCTAGTGCTGTAATACTTTTCGTACATGGTGTTTTTCAATCTTTCATCTAATCCTAATTATTTCTTCCTTTTTGTATCATCAATTTATTTTTTACTTTTATTGATTTCTTACTAAAACACTGTTAAACAAATAAAGAGTAAACTTTAATACGTACGAAACTTATGTAGAGCGGTAAAAAAATAAAACTATAATACTTAATAAAATTATTCAAATATCTACAACATAGTTTTTTAAAATACACGCATTCTCCGAATATCGCTGTATTTTTTTACGTGGTTAGGAAAAATGTGATTTGAAGACATTGAGCTTAAAAATTATTAAAATTTAAACATGCTCTTAAATCTGCGTATATCTAAAAAACTTGAACATGGTACGAAAAAATATACAAAGAATTAACGAAAAATAAAAAAATTCTCAATGATACTGTTTTTAATAAAAAAACCTCAAAATAACACAAATATTTTAGAACAAAAGAAACTTCAAACCAGTAATGAAGAAAAAAAATATAACAGTAAAATACTACTCCAAGAAAGACGATGAATAATTTTTAGTTAATACGTTATAATGTTTTGTTGTTTTACAAAAATATAAATAATATATTTACCAATTATTATTTTGAAATCCTTTATATGTTCGGTATAAAAAACCGTCAATCTTTTCAGTGGCGGATTAGATTTAACAAAACTTGCATTTACATTTAATATGAAATCAATATATTTTGTATAATGAAACCTAACTGATGATATTGTATAAGTTTTAAGCCCTTACATCATTATATTTACTATGCATAAAGATACCTATGTTATATTGAAATTTTTTAATAACTTGTATGACAGTAATTCTGAAGTCAATTTATATGACAAAAAACCTTATATTCAATGGCAACGGTGAGGATAAAATTGTCAAGTACTTTATAATGTTTAAAATATAAGTCGAAGAGTACAATTTTTTTAAAAAATAATATAATACAAAGGGAAGGTTATGTTTAAAAAAATAAGCAATGAAAAAAGCCAATTATCCTAAAAAGATCTTTGTGATTTTAGCGCAAAAAAAAAACGAAGCATAGCACATTATAAAAGTACACCTTGTACAAAGAATATTATGACTTTTAAGGCTCACCTCGTTGTAAAGTTTTTTCAGTATTATTTATCCGCCACTGGGGACAAATTTTATCGCGGATCAACTTTTAAATGGGAAGGTAAGCCGAGATTGCATTATTATATTTTGATATACAAAACGAAATGAACACAGATAATCTCAACAAAATAGAATAAACCTTATAGTATAATATGTTTGCGAAATTAATTTTATGTGGTAAAAGTGTTTGTAATATAAATGTCTACGTTTTATCTTAGGTATTACTGTATTAACCCACAGAGTCCTGAATTATTTTAAAGATACATTTTCAGTCAGTTTCGACGTTTCATAACATTTTTTCTTTTGTTTTTAATATTTTGAAAATTTGGAGTTATTAATGTTTTACAGTATTCATATAACTTACTGTACATTATGTTGGTTTAATAATAAAATAAAATCAAGTATCATGTCCGTGGTCGAGTGGAAAATGTCGCTTATCAACTCACGGGTTCGAGTTATATTATTTGCAGTTTCATCAATTGATTCCTCAAAAAAAATACGAACAACATGAATTTGTGTTATAGTTCAATACTCTAATATGTATTCTTTTCTAACGTCTTCGTGGGATAGTGTTCATAAGATGCATTTGGTGGAACAACGGGAAGCTAGGATGACCTGTGAGGAGGTAAAGATACTAGGAGAAGGCAGAGAATCTTAGTAAAACTATTTGATGGTCATATGATATAAATAGGGAGAAAGTTTTAGACTTTGATAAGGTTTAATTTGTAAAGAGCAAATGAAATCTTGAAAAATATATATCAAGTGTGAAAGAAAAAAGACGTTACCCACTTATTAAAAAAATGAGATAAAAAATGACGGTCAAGCATAATGATGGAAAAAATGTATTTGTTACTAGTCTTGGTGTTGAATCTTTTCTCTAAATTTTTCAAAGAAGAATACAAGCGGTTGACTAAATGGCTGTAAAATAACGCAAGTACTAACCACATTGGGAATGGACGTGCGTTAAACATATCTATATATAACATCCCTTAAGTAAGATTTTTTTGATATAATATATTTTTTGACTGCAAGCGTGAACGTATTTTATTATTTTTCTAGGCTGCTTTTTGATTAACTTTGAAGTCTTTGTATGCGGTCAGAATCTAGAATAAATCTTGAGCGAAAATAGATATTTCATCACAAGACCAACCCACTCTATGTTATTGTATTCGGTATAAACCAAGTACTGTTTTTCAATATTATACTTACGAAAAGCTTTTTTGTATTATACTTAAGGATCTTAAGGATTAAGGAAGGTTTTATATTAACTTAATGTTAATCTCAAATGATTTTATTTATTTTTTGTGTACATTTATTCACCTTATTGCAGGAGCTCTGTTTAAATATTACATAAATTACAAACAGAGAGCTCGTGGGTCAAACCATTATTATTCAAAAAAATTCCAATTTTAAAATAGTTTTTTTAAGATTGGAAAAGAGAGAGAAAATTTTAAAACATCACAAAAAACCTATGCATTCGCTCAATATTTTTTTTTTCTTAAGTCCAAGCCCGTGAGATCCGTTACGGAAACCGAAGGCGTTGACCACTTCACTACGAGCCCGAAATTCATACCTAATCAAAAACATAAAACATTGTTGACTATTATTGTCGTTTTAAAAGTATATATAATTCTAAGAAAATAAAATTAATATATTGAATAAACGATTGTTAAATACAAAACAATTTAAGTCGTTTTTGAAAACGAAATTTACAAAACAACTCGACGAAGTTTATTGTGTTATGTAACGAAAACATTTCACATTTATTTTCCAAGAATAATTTAAACTTTTTTATATTTCCCGAAATATGTTTTCGTGGTTATTTGTATGATAAATCGCCTTACGAATAAAATTCCGCTGTCGGCTTAGAGAATTCGCGGAATCGAATTTTTGAACGTTTTCAATATAATTAAGCCCTACAGCGGCAAGTTAACCGACCGAATAACAATAAACTCATTGTAAATTGAAATGAATCAAAGTTGTTCGCTCAAGTGGATATTATAAGACCATGGTCCATACAATACGTTTCCTACGTAAATGGTTATAACATTGGATTGTCGCCTTGTGGTTTTTTAATCGTTTTGTTTTAAAATTAAAAGACTAACCAACAATTCAACTGTATTTTAGAATATTTTTACGTATAAAAGATGTTGTATTCTAAGCTTTTAAGCTTAAACACACAGATTTAGTATCAAGAGTATCAACTGATATCAATTATAGCTCTATCAACATTGGTCTGTCACCAAAAGTGTTCGTCGATAGATTAATATTAATATTGACCAAACAATTCTACCAAAACCAGAAGTGTTTTGTAATGTTTATTTCAAGCACAGTATCAATCAGTACTACTTAATTTTGTGCCTATTGAGAGGCCAGAATATTTATAACAAAGCATAAAAATTGAAATTGTGTTATGTATACTCAATACCATACCATACTATGTTTTATTCTGTATGACGTTCTATATTCAAATGTCCTTCGTGCATTAGAATAAAACAAATGAAGTATGAAACAGTAGTAGTATAAGAAAACAATTGCAACCTGTCATTCTCACGGTTTTCGTCTTAATTATAAGATTGATTTATTGATTTATAAAGTGTAATATATTGTTATCTAAATAAAATTGAACCAACACATAAAAGTGTTTCAGTAAAAACAATAAACATAACATAAAAATTGGTGTCAGAAGTGAGGATATATGCTAAAATAACGTTAAGAAATTTATGGTGACAGTAAATTAACGGTGAATAAAATTCTTAAAAATTAGCATGAATTAAATACACGAATAAAATAAATCTAATATAATAAAAGTACATCGATTAAATCGAACGGAAATTATAATAAATCAAAATATAATAATAATACGAAACTAGAATAAGACTAAATCTCCAATTCTACGAAATCTATCATCGAAAATCTTCTACGTCGATATATCTACAAAATCTTCTATTGAATCTTCAACTTCTACATGGTGAAAATAAATTCTGCGAAATCCATCATCGAATATTCAAACTACATCTTCTTGCCGACTTCAAGTACATTTTCTTTGCCGACTTCAATTACATCTTCTTTCCTGATTCTACATCCAACTACAAGAAAAATCTCCAAGCTGCCAACAACCTATTTCAACAACTCCTAGAACCAAATTCATCTTCAAGTCAACGTTTGTTTAAACTTTATGCAATATATTATTCATCATATTCTGTGAGTAACTTTTGTAACAATTTTTCTTACTCAATCTATACACTTTCTGATAGAGTGTGTATCTCTCTCAACAACAACAAAAAACAAAAAAAAAACAAAAAAAAAAAAAAAAAAACAAACAAAAAAAAAAAACAAAAAAAAAAAAACCAAACAAAAAAAACAAACAAACCAAGAAAAAAAAAACAAAGGAAAAAAAACAAATAAACTAAAAAAAAAAAAAAAAAATGCAAGCCAACACACGCCCCTCCAAAACGACCCCCCACACCACACCACCCAACCCACACAAAACCACCCCCCCCACCCCCCCACCCACCACCCACCCAACACACCCACACCGCCACCCCCCCCCCCAAACCCCCCCACTCCCCCCCCCCCCCCCCCCCCCATCCCCCCCCGCCCCCCCCCCACCCCCACCTCCCTCCCCCCCCCCCCCCCCCCCCCCCCCCCCCCCCCCCCCCCCCCCCCCCCCCCCCCCCCCCCCCCCCCCCCCCCCCCCCCCCCCCCCCCCCCCCCCCCCCCCCCCCCCCCCCCCCCCCCCCCCCCCCCCCCCCCCCCCCCCCCCCCCCCCCCCCCCCCCCCCCCCCCCCCCCCCCCCCCCCCCCCCCCCCCCCCCCCCCCCCCCCCCCCCCCCCCCCCCCCCCCCCCCCCCCCCCCCCCCCCCCCCCCCCCCCCCCCCCCCCCCCCCCCCCCCCCCCCCCCCCCCCCCCCCCCCCCCCCCCCCCCCCCCCCCCCCCCCCCCCCCCCCCCCCCCACCCCCCCCCCCCCCCCCCCCCCCCCCCCCCCCCCCCCCCCCCCCCCCCCCCCCCCCCCCCCCCCCCCCCCCCCCCCCCCCCCCCCCCCCCCCCCCCCCCCCCCCCCCCCCCCCCCCCCCCCCCCCCCCCCCCCCCCCCCCCCCCCCCCCCCCCCCCCCCCCCCCCCCCCCCCCCCCCCCCCCCCCCCCCCCCCCCCCCCCCCCCCCCCCCCCCCCCCCCCCCCCCCCCCCCCCCCCCCCCCCCCCCCCCCCCCCCCCCCCCCCCCCCCCCCCCCCCCCCCCCCCCCCCCCCCCCCCCCCCCCCCCCCCCCCCCCCCCCCCCCCCCCCCCCCCCCCCCCCCCCCCCCCCCCCCCCCCCCCCCCCCCCCCCCCCCCCCCCCCCCCCCCCCCCCCCCCCCCCCCCCCCCCCCCCCCCCCCCCCCCCCCCCCCCCCCCCCCCCCCCCCCCCCCCCCCCCCCCCCCCCCCCCCCCCCCCCCCCCCCCCCCCCCCCCCCCCCCCCCCCCCCCCCCCCCCCCCCCCCCCCCCCCCCCCCCCCCCCCCCCCCCCCCCCCCCCCCCCCCCCCCCCCCCCCCCCCCCCCCCCCCCCCCCCCCCCCCCCCCCCCCCCCCCCCCCCCCCCCCCCCCCCCCCCCCCCCCCCCCCCCCCCCCCCCCCCCCCCCCCCCCCCCCCCCCCCCCCCCCCCCCCCCCCCCCCCCCCCCCCCCCCCCCCCCCCCCCCCCCCCCCCCCCCCCCCCCCCCCCCCCCCCCCCCCCCCCCCCCCCCCCCCCCCCCCCCCCCCCCCCCCCCCCCCCCCCCCCCCCCCCCCCCCCCCCCCCCCCCCCCCCCACCCCCCCCCCCCCCCCCCCCCCCCCCCCCCCCCCCCCCCCCCCCCCCCCCCCCCCCCCCCCCCCCCCCCCCCCCCCCCCCCCCCCCCCCCCCCCCCCCCCCCCCCCCCCCCCCCCCCCCCCCCCCCCCCCCCCCCCCCCCCCCCCCCCCCCCCCCCCCCCCCCCCCCCCCCCCCCCCCCCCCCCCCCCCCCCCCCCCCCCCCCCCCCCCCCCCCCCCCCCCCCCCCCCCCCCCCCCCCCCCCCCCCCCCCCCCCCCCCCCCCCCCCCCCCCCCCCCCCCCCCCCCCCCCCCCCCCCCCCCCCCCCCCCCCCCCCCCCCCCCCCCCCCCCCCCCCCCCCCCCCCCCCCCCCCCCCCCCCCCCCCCCCCCCCCCCCCCCCCCCCCCCCCCCCCCCCCCCCCCCCCCCCCCCCCCCCCCCCCCCCCCCCCCCCCCCCCCCCCCCCCCCCCCCCCCCCCCCCCCCCCCCCCCCCCCCCCCCCCACCCCCCCCCCCCCCCCCCCCCCCCCCCCCCCCCCCCCCCCCCCCCCCCCCCCCCCCCCCCCCCCCCCCCCCCCCCCCCCCCCCCCCCCCCCCCCCCCCCCCCCCCCCCCCCCCCCCCCCCCCCCCCCCCCCCCCCCCCCCCCCCCCCCCCCCCCCCCCCCCCCCCCCCCCCCCCCCCCCCCCCCCCCCCCCCCCCCCCCCCCCCCCCCCCCCCCCCCCCCCCCCCCCCCCCCCCCCCCCCCCCCCCCCCCCCCCCCCCCCCCCCCCCCCCCCCCCCCCCCCCCCCCCCCCCCCCCCCCCCCCCCCCCCCCCCCCCCCCCCCCCCCCCCCCCCCCCCCCCCCCCCCCCCCCCCCCCCCCCCCCCCCCCCCCCCCCCCCCCCCCCCCCCCCCCCCCCCCCCCCCCCCCCCCCCCCCCCCCCCCCCCCCCCCCCCCCCCCCCCCCCCCCCCCCCCCCCCCCCCCCCCCCCCCCCCCCCCCCCCCCCCCCCCCCCCCCCCCCCCCCCCCCCCCCCCCCCCCCCCCCCCCCCCCCCCCCCCCCCCCCCCCCCCCCCCCCCCCCCCCCCCCCCCCCCCCCCCCCCCCCCCCCCCCCCCCCCCCCCCCCCCCCCCCCCCCCCCCCCCCCCCCCCCCCCCCCCCCCCCCCCACCCCCCCCCCCCCCCCCCCCCCCCCCCCCCCCCCCCCCCCCCCCCCCCCCCCCCCCCCCCCCCCCCCCCCCCCCCCCCCCCCCCCCCCCCCCCCCCCCCCCCCCCCCCCCCCCCCCCCCCCCCCCCCCCCCCCCCCCCCCCCCCCCCCCCCCCCCCCCCCCCCCCCCCCCCCCCCCCCCCCCCCCCCCCCCCCCCCCCCCCCCCCCCCCCCCCCCCCCCCCCCCCCCCCCCCCCCCCCCCCCCCCCCCCCCCCCCCCCCCCCCCCCCCCCCCCCCCCCCCCCCCCCCCCCCCCCCCCCCCCCACCCCCCCCCCCCCCCCCCCCCCCCCCCCCCCCCCCCCCCCCCCCCCCCCCCCCCCCCCCCCCCCCCCCCCCCCCCCCCCCCCCCCCCCCCCCCCCCCCCCCCCCCCCCCCCCCCCCCCCCCCCCCCCCCCCCCCCCCCCCCCCCCCCCCCCCCCCCCCCCCCCCCCCCCCCCCCCCCCCCCCCCCCCCCCCCCCCCCCCCCCCCCCCCCCCCCCACCCCCCCCCCCCCCCCCCCCCCCCCCCCCCCCCCCCCCCCCCCCCCCCCCCCCCCCCCCCCCCCCCCCCCCCCCCCCCCCCCCCCCCCCCCCCCCCCCCCCCCCCCCCCCCCCCCCCCCCCCCCCCCCCCCCCCCCCCCCCCCCCCCCCCCCCCCCCCCCCCCCCCCCCCCCCCCCCCCCCCCCCCCCCCCCCCCCCCCCCCCCCCCCCCCCCCCCCCCCCCCCCCCCCCCCCCCCCCCCCCCCCCCCCCCCCCCCCCCCCCCCCCCCCCCCCCCCCCCCCCCCCCCCCCCCCCCCCCCCCCCCCCCCCCCCCCCCCCCCCCCCCCCCCCCCCCCCCCCCCCCCCCCCCCCCCCCCCCCCCCCCCCCCCCCCCCCCCCCCCCCCCCCCCCCCCCCCCCCCCCCCCCCCCCCCCCCCCCCCCCCCCCCCCCCCCCCCCCCCCCCCCCCCCCCCCCCCCCCCCCCCCCCCCCCCCCCCCCCCCCCCCCCCCCCCCCCCCCCCCCCCCCCCCCCCCCCCCCCCCCCCCCCCCCCCCCCCCCCCCCCCCCCCCCCCCCCCCCCCCCCCCCCCCCCCCCCCCCCCCCCCCCCCCCCCCCCCCCCCCCCCCCCCCCCCCCCCCCCCCCCCCCCCCCCCCCCCCCCCCCCCCCCCCCCCCCCCCCCCCCCCCCCCCCCCCCCCCCCCCCCCCCCCCCCCCCCCCCCCCCCCCCCCCCCCCCCCCCCCCCCCCCCCCCCCCCCCCCCCCCCCCCCCCCCCCCCCCCCCCCCCCCCCCCCCCACCCCCCCCCCCCCCCCCCCCCCCCCCCCCCCCCCCCCCCCCCCCCCCCCCCCCCCCCCCCCCCCCCCCCCCCCCCCCCCCCCCCCCCCCCCCCCCCCCCCCCCCCCCCCCCCCCCCCCCCCCCCCCCCCCCCCCCCCCCCCCCCCCCCCCCCCCCCCCCCCCCCCCCCCCCCCCCCCCCCCCCCCCCCCCCCCCCCCCCCCCCCCCCCCCCCCCCCCCCCCCCCCCCCCCCCCCCCCCCCCCCCCCCCCCCCCCCCCCCCCCCCCCCCCCCCCCCCCCCCCCCCCCCCCCCCCCCCCCCCCCCCCCCCCCCCCCCCCCCCCCCCCCCCCCCCCCCCCCCCCCCCCCCCCCCCCCCCCCCCCCCCCCCCCCCCCCCCCCCCCCCCCCCCCCCCCCCCCCCCCCCCCCCCCCCCCCCCCCCCCCCCCCCCCCCCCCCCCCCCCCCCCCCCCCCCCCCCCCCCCCCCACCCCCCCCCCCCCCCCCCCCCCCCCCCCCCCCCCCCCCCCCCCCCCCCCCCCCCCCCCCCCCCCCCCCCCCCCCCCCCCCCCCCCCCCCCCCCCCCCCCCCCCCCCCCCCCCCCCCCCCCCCCCCCCCCCCCCCCCCCCCCCCCCCCCCCCCCCCCCCCCCCCCCCCCCCCCCCCCCCCCCCCCCCCCCCCCCCCCCCCCCCCCCCCCCCCCCCCCCCCCCCCCCCCCCCCCCCCCCCCCCCCCCCCCCCCCCCCCCCCCCCCCCCCCCCCCCCCCCCCCCCCCCCCCCCCCCCCCCCCCCCCCCCCCCCCCCCCCCCCCCCCCCCCCCCCCCCCCCCCCCCCCCCCCCCCCCCCCCCCCCCCCCCCCCCCCCCCCCCCCCCCCCCCCCCCCCCCCCCCCCCCCCCCCCCCCCCCCCCCCCCCCCCCCCCCCCCCCCCCCCCCCCCCCCCCCCCCCCCCCCCCCCCCCCCCCCCCCCCCCCCCCCCCCCCCCCCCCCCCCCCCCCCCCCCCCCCCCCCCCCCCCCCCCCCCCCCCCCCCCCCCCCCCCCCCCCCCCCCCCCCCCCCCCCCCCCCCCCCCCCCCCCCCCCCCCCCCCCCCCCCCCCCCCCCCCCCCCCCCCCCCCCCCCCCCCCCCCCCCCCCCCCCCCCCCCCCCCCCCCCCCCCCCCCCCCCCCCCCCCCCCCCCCCCCCCCCCCCCCCCCCCCCCCCCCCCCCCCCCCCCCCCCCCCCCCCCCCCCCCCCCCCCCCCCCCCCCCCCCCCCCCCCCCCCCCCCCCCCCCCCCCCCCCCCCCCCCCCCCCCCCCCCCCCCCCCCCCCCCCCCCCCCCCCCCCCCCCCCCCCCCCCCCCCCCCCCCCCCCCCCCCCCCCCCCCCCCCCCCCCCCCCCCCCCCCCCCCCCCCCCCCCCCCCCCCCCCCCCCCCCCCCCCCCCCCCCCCCCCCCCCCCCCCCCCCCCCCCCCCCCCCCCCCCCCCCCCCCCCCCCCCCCCCCCCCCCCCCCCCCCCCCCCCCCCCCCCCCCCCCCCCCCCCCCCCCCCCCCCCCCCCCCCCCCCCCCCCCCCCCCCCCCCCCCCCCCCCCCCCCCCCCCCCCCCCCCCCCCCCCCCCCCCCCCCCCCCCCCCCCCCCCCCCCCCCCCCCCCCCCCCCCCCCCCCCCCCCCCCCCCCCCCCCCCCCCCCCCCCCCCCCCCCCCCCCCCCCCCCCCCCCCCCCCCCCCCCCCCCCCCCCCCCCCCCCCCCCCCCCCCCCCCCCCCCCCCCCCCCCCCCCCCCCCCCCCCCCCCCCCCCCCCCCCCCCCCCCCCCCCCCCCCCCCCCCCCCCCCCCCCCCCCCCCCCCCCCCCCCCCCCCCCCCCCCCCCCCCCCCCCCCCCCCCCCCCCCCCCCCCCCCCCCCCCCCCCCCCCCCCCCCCCCCCCCCCCCCCCCCCCCCCCCCCCCCCCCCCCCCCCCCCCCCCCCCCCCCCCCCCCCCCCCCCCCCCCCCCCCCCCCCCCCCCCCCCCCCCCCCCCCCCCCCCCCCCCCCCCCCCCCCCCCCCCCCCCCCCCCCCCCCCCCCCCCCCCCCCCCCCCCCCCCCCCCCCCCCCCCCCCCCCCCCCCCCCCCCCCCCCCCCCCCCCCCCCCCCCCCCCCCCCCCCCCCCCCCCCCCCCCCCCCCCCCCCCCCCCCCCCCCCCCCCCCCCCCCCCCCCCCCCCCCCCCCCCCCCCCCCCCCCCCCCCCCCCCCCCCCCCCCCCCCCCCCCCCCCCCCCCCCCCCCCCCCCCCCCCCCCCCCCCCCCCCCCCCCCCCCCCCCCCCCCCCCCCCCCCCCCCCCCCCCCCCCCCCCCCCCCCCCCCCCCCCCCCCCCCCCCCCCCCCCCCCCCCCCCCCCCCCCCCCCCCCCCCCCCCCCCCCCCCCCCCCCCCCCCCCCCCCCCCCCCCCCCCCCCCCCCCCCCCCCCCCCCCCCCCCCCCCCCCCCCCCCCCCCCCCCCCCCCCCCCCCCCCCCCCCCCCCCCCCCCCCCCCCCCCCCCCCCCCCCCCCCCCCCCCCCCCCCCCCCCCCCCCCCCCCCCCCCCCCCCCCCCCCCCCCCCCCCCCCCCCCCCCCCCCCCCCCCCCCCCCCCCCCCCCCCCCCCCCCCCCCCCCCCCCCCCCCCCCCCCCCCCCCCCCCCCCCCCCCCCCCCCCCCCCCCCCCCCCCCCCCCCCCCCCCCCCCCCCCCCCCCCCCCCCCCCCCCCCCCCCCCCCCCCCCCCCCCCCCCCCCCCCCCCCCCCCCCCCCCCCCCCCCCCCCCCCCCCCCCCCCCCCCCCCCCCCCCCCCCCCCCCCCCCCCCCCCCCCCCCCCCCCCCCCCCCCCCCCCCCCCCCCCCCCCCCCCCCCCCCCCCCCCCCCCCCCCCCCCCCCCCCCCCCCCCCCCCCCCCCCCCCCCCCCCCCCCCCCCCCCCCCCCCCCCCCCCCCCCCCCCCCCCCCCCCCCCCCCCCCCCCCCCCCCCCCCCCCCCCCCCCCCCCCCCCCCCCCCCCCCCCCCCCCCCCCCCCCCCCCCCCCCCCCCCCCCCCCCCCCCCCCCCCCCCCCCCCCCCCCCCCCCCCCCCCCCCCCCCCCCCCCCCCCCCCCCCCCCCCCCCCCCCCCCCCCCCCCCCCCCCCCCCCCCCCCCCCCCCCCCCCCCCCCCCCCCCCCCCCCCCCCCCCCCCCCCCCCCCCCCCCCCCCCCCCCCCCCCCCCCCCCCCCCCCCCCCCCCCCCCCCCCCCCCCCCCCCCCCCCCCCCCCCCCCCCCCCCCCCCCCCCCCCCCCCCCCCCCCCCCCCCCCCCCCCCCCCCCCCCCCCCCCCCCCCCCCCCCCCCCCCCCCCCCCCCCCCCCCCCCCCCCCCCCCCCCCCCCCCCCCCCCCCCCCCCCCCCCCCCCCCCCCCCCCCCCCCCCCCCCCCCCCCCCCCCCCCCCCCCCCCCCCCCCCCCCCCCCCCCCCCCCCCCCCCCCCCCCCCCCCCCCCCCCCCCCCCCCCCCCCCCCCCCCCCCCCCCCCCCCCCCCCCCCCCCCCCCCCCCCCCCCCCCCCCCCCCCCCCCCCCCCCCCCCCCCCCCCCCCCCCCCCCCCCCCCCCCCCCCCCCCCCCCCCCCCCCCCCCCCCCCCCCCCCCCCCCCCCCCCCCCCCCCCCCCCCCCCCCCCCCCCCCCCCCCCCCCCCCCCCCCCCCCCCCCCCCCCCCCCCCCCCCCCCCCCCCCCCCCCCCCCCCCCCCCCCCCCCCCCCCCCCCCCCCCCCCCCCCCCCCCCCCCCCCCCCCCCCCCCCCCCCCCCCCCCCCCCCCCCACCCCCCCCCCCCCCCCCCCCCCCCCCCCCCCCCCCCCCCCCCCCCCCCCCCCCCCCCCCCCCCCCCCCCCCCCCCCCCCCCCCCCCCCCCCCCCCCCCCCCCCCCCCCCCCCCCCCCCCCCCCCCCCCCCCCCCCCCCCCCCCCCCCCCCCCCCCCCCCCCCCCCCCCCCCCCCCCCCCCCCCCCCCCCCCCCCCCCCCCCCCCCCCCCCCCCCCCCCCCCCCCCCCCCCCCCCCCCCCCCCCCCCCCCCCCCCCCCCCCCCCCCCCCCCCCCCCCCCCCCCCCCCCCCCCCCCCCCCCCCCCCCCCCCCCCCCCCCCCCCCCCCCCCCCCCCCCCCCCCCCCCCCCCCCCCCCCCCCCCCCCCCCCCCCCCCCCCCCCCCCCCCCCCCCCCCCCCCCCCCCCCCCCCCCCCCCCCCCCCCCCCCCCCCCCCCCCCCCCCCCCCCCCCCCCCCCCCCCCCCCCCCCCCCCCCCCCCCCCCCCCCCCCCCCCCCCCCCCCCCCCCCCCCCCCCCCCCCCCCCCCCCCCCCCCCCCCCCCCCCCCCCCCCCCCCCCCCCCCCCCCCCCCCCCCCCCCCCCCCCCCCCCCCCCCCCCCCCCCCCCCCCCCCCCCCCCCCCCCCCCCCCCCCCCCCCCCCCCCCCCCCCCCCCCCCCCCCCCCCCCCCCCCCCCCCCCCCCCCCCCCCCCCCCCCCCCCCCCCCCCCCCCCCCCCCCCCCCCCCCCCCCCCCCCCCCCCCCCCCCCCCCCCCCCCCCCCCCCCCCCCCCCCCCCCCCCCCCCCCCCCCCCCCCCCCCCCCCCCCCCCCCCCCCCCCCCCCCCCCCCCCCCCCCCCCCCCCCCCCCCCCCCCCCCCCCCCCCCCCCCCCCCCCCCCCCCCCCCCCCCCCCCCCCCCCCCCCCCCCCCCCCCCCCCCCCCCCCCCCCCCCCCCCCCCCCCCCCCCCCCCCCCCCCCCCCCCCCCCCCCCCCCCCCCCCCCCCCCCCCCCCCCCCCCCCCCCCCCCCCCCCCCCCCCCCCCCCCCCCCCCCCCCCCCCCCCCCCCCCCCCCCCCCCCCCCCCCCCCCCCCCCCCCCCCCCCCCCCCCCCCCCCCCCCCCCCCCCCCCCCCCCCCCCCCCCCCCCCCCCCCCCCCCCCCCCCCCCCCCCCCCCCCCCCCCCCCCCCCCCCCCCCCCCCCCCCCCCCCCCCCCCCCCCCCCCCCCCCCCCCCCCCCCCCCCCCCCCCCCCCCCCCCCCCCCCCCCCCCCCCCCCCCCCCCCCCCCCCCCCCCCCCCCCCCCCCCCCCCCCCCCCCCCCCCCCCCCCCCCCCCCCCCCCCCCCCCCCCCCCCCCCCCCCCCCCCCCCCCCCCCCCCCCCCCCCCCCCCCCCCCCCCCCCCCCCCCCCCCCCCCCCCCCCCCCCCCCCCCCCCCCCCCCCCCCCCCCCCCCCCCCCCCCCCCCCCCCCCCCCCCCCCCCCCCCCCCCCCCCCCCCCCCCCCCCCCCCCCCCCCCCCCCCCCCCCCCCCCCCCCCCCCCCCCCCCCCCCCCCCCCCCCCCCCCCCCCCCCCCCCCCCCCCCCCCCCCCCCCCCCCCCCCCCCCCCCCCCCCCCCCCCCCCCCCCCCCCCCCCCCCCCCCCCCCCCCCCCCCCCCCCCCCCCCCCCCCCCCCCCCCCCCCCCCCCCCCCCCCCCCCCCCCCCCCCCCCCCCCCCCCCCCCCCCCCCCCCCCCCCCCCCCCCCCCCCCCCCCCCCCCCCCCCCCCCCCCCCCCCCCCCCCCCCCCCCCCCCCCCCCCCCCCCCCCCCCCCCCCCCCCCCCCCCCCCCCCCCCCCCCCCCCCCCCCCCCCCCCCCCCCCCCCCCCCCCCCCCCCCCCCCCCCCCCCCCCCCCCCCCCCCCCCCCCCCCCCCCCCCCCCCCCCCCCCCCCCCCCCCCCCCCCCCCCCCCCCCCCCCCCCCCCCCCCCCCCCCCCCCCCCCCCCCCCCCCCCCCCCCCCCCCCCCCCCCCCCCCCCCCCCCCCCCCCCCCCCCCCCCCCCCCCCCCCCCCCCCCCCCCCCCCCCCCCCCCCCCCCCCCCCCCCCCCCCCCCCCCCCCCCCCCCCCCCCCCCCCCCCCCCCCCCCCCCCCCCCCCCCCCCCCCCCCCCCCCCCCCCCCCCCCCCCCCCCCCCCCCCCCCCCCCCCCCCCCCCCCCCCCCCCCCCCCCCCCCCCCCCCCCCCCCCCCCCCCCCCCCCCCCCCCCCCCCCCCCCCCCCCCCCCCCCCCCCCCCCCCCCCCCCCCCCCCCCCCCCCCCCCCCCCCCCCCCCCCCCCCCCCCCCCCCCCCCCCCCCCCCCCCCCCCCCCCCCCCCCCCCCCCCCCCCCCCCCCCCCCCCCCCCCCCCCCCCCCCCCCCCCCCCCCCCCCCCCCCCCCCCCCCCCCCCCCCCCCCCCCCCCCCCCCCCCCCCCCCCCCCCCCCCCCCCCCCCCCCCCCCCCCCCCCCCCCCCCCCCCCCCCCCCCCCCCCCCCCCCCCCCCCCCCCCCCCCCCCCCCCCCCCCCCCCCCCCCCCCCCCCCCCCCCCCCCCCCCCCCCCCCCCCCCCCCCCCCCCCCCCCCCCCCCCCCACCCCCCCCCCCCCCCCCCCCCCCCCCCCCCCCCCCCCCCCCCCCCCCCCCCCCCCCCCCCCCCCCCCCCCCCCCCCCCCCCCCCCCCCCCCCCCCCCCCCCCCCCCCCCCCCCCCCCCCCCCCCCCCCCCCCCCCCCCCCCCCCCCCCCCCCCCCCCCCCCCCCCCCCCCCCCCCCCCCCCCCCCCCCCCCCCCCCCCCCCCCCCCCCCCCCCCCCCCCCCCCCCCCCCCCCCCCCCCCCCCCCCCCCCCCCCCCCCCCCCCCCCCCCCCCCCCCCCCCCCCCCCCCCCCCCCCCCCCCCCCCCCCCCCCCCCCCCCCCCCCCCCCCCCCCCCCCCCCCCCCCCCCCCCCCCCCCCCCCCCCCCCCCCCCCCCCCCCCCCCCCCCCCCCCCCCCCCCCCCCCCCCCCCCCCCCCCCCCCCCCCCCCCCCCCCCCCCCCCCCCCCCCCCCCCCCCCCCCCCCCCCCCCCCCCCCCCCCCCCCCCCCCCCCCCCCCCCCCCCCCCCCCCCCCCCCCCCCCCCCCCCCCCCCCCCCCCCCCCCCCCCCCCCCCCCCCCCCCCCCCCCCCCCCCCCCCCCCCCCCCCCCCCCCCCCCCCCCCCCCCCCCCCCCCCCCCCCCCCCCCCCCCCCCCCCCCCCCCCCCCCCCCCCCCCCCCCCCCCCCCCCCCCCCCCCCCCCCCCCCCCCCCCCCCCCCCCCCCCCCCCCCCCCCCCCCCCCCCCCCCCCCCCCCCCCCCCCCCCCCCCCCCCCCCCCCCCCCCCCCCCCCCCCCCCCCCCCCCCCCCCCCCCCCCCCCCCCCCCCCCCCCCCCCCCCCCCCCCCCCCCCCCCCCCCCCCCCCCCCCCCCCCCCCCCCCCCCCCCCCCCCCCCCCCCCCCCCCCCCCCCCCCCCCCCCCCCCCCCCCCCCCCCCCCCCCCCCCCCCCCCCCCCCCCCCCCCCCCCCCCCCCCCCCCCCCCCCCCCCCCCCCCCCCCCCCCCCCCCCCCCCCCCCCCCCCCCCCCCCCCCCCCCCCCCCCCCCCCCCCCCCCCCCCCCCCCCCCCCCCCCCCCCCCCCCCCCCCCCCCCCCCCCCCCCCCCCCCCCCCCCCCCCCCCCCCCCCCCCCCCCCCCCCCCCCCCCCCCCCCCCCCCCCCCCCCCCCCCCCCCCCCCCCCCCCCCCCCCC